>PYAF01001225.1:107697-124213 GCA_007407185.1 Glycine tomentella | reverse complement strand
GCTATTGTGGTGATTCTTGCAAGACTTATTGGAATTCCTATTCCATGGTGTCAATCCAAATCCGTTTCTAATCCTTTTCCATTGATCCATTTCTTAAATCACAAAACCTAAAAAGCTGTCTTCAAAACAGAGCATTCATACTCTGTTTTTCTTTCAATTGAAGAATTGATTCCATTGCAAGGAAGATCGGGGCAAACAGAACTTGATTCAGATCAGGAGTCCATCAATAAGGAAGCAGGCTAATCAAATGGTTAGAAATGAGAAGCACATAAATCAGGAAAGGGGTGGTCTTAGCAACTTGGCTTAATGAATATTTTATTTTGGAATGCTAGAGGCATAGCAAGCCTTTATACTAGGTTGGTTCTGCAAAAAATGCTTGATGTTCATAAGCCTGATTTTGTTTTCATCTCAAAACCATGGATTCCTATTGATTGTCTCCCTGCTGGTTTTTGGAGGAAAATACATGCATCTCAAACTTGTTGTAAATAGTAAAGGCTCTTTAATCCCAAACTTGTGGTGTGCTTATGTAGAACATCTTGAACTGAAAGTGATTGATGTCTCAGAGAAAAATCTATTTTTCTCTCAATTTTATTAAAATGATGAAGTGTTTGTTGTAGCTGTGTATGCTTCTACTTTTTACATTCTGAGAAGGAACCTGTAGATGGAATTAACTACATTGCAAAATGATAAAGGCCCTAGTGCTTTATTGGTGATTACAATGCGATTTTAGGAGCTCATAAGTACAAAGGTAGTGGTTTGCCAACTCAAATTATTATTGATAAGTTCAGGTCTTGGATTGTTGAGAATAATAACCTGATACATCATGACAATACGATCTCAATTTATCTGGTCTAATGGAAGAAGAAGGAACGCTTATACTAAGAAGCGACTTAACAAGGTTGTTTACATTGGTGATTGGATAAAGTTTTGGTCTAGTGTGTCTCTTGTTGCACTTTTAACTCGTAGTAAATTTGACCATTTTGCATTGTTGCTCATGTTGAAGAAGGAAGTGAGAAGATGCAATTCATCCTTTTTTATGAAAATGTGGGCTAGTCATTCGGATTGCCACAGTATTATTGCTTATGTTTGGAAGATGAATTTTACAAGTTGTCCTATGTCTATTCTTTTCAATAGTAAAAAGTTGTTAAGCTCAAGTTTAAAAAATGGATTAAATAAGTCTTTGGGGATGTGCACTTTAGAGTGGAAAATGCAGCGAATGAGGTCTATTTTATTCAAGCCCAAATTGATTCTATTGGTTTTTCTAAGGATATGATTTTGCAGGAAAAGCGGAAGCACAAATAGAATTGCAATAAGCTCTACTAAACTTTATCATGAAAAGATTTGGATGGAAAAGGCCAAAATTATTTGGAATCTTCTTGGAGAAAGGAACACTGAGTACTTCCATAAAATTACTAGAATAAGGAGTGTAACCAAGCTGATTTCTTCGCTTCTAGCTGATGACAGAACTTTGTCAAATGTTGTGTAGATAACGGTTTAATTGAGGATGTTATTCCTAATCATTTATATAGTGAGGATAATGACTTCTTAATCAATTTGTCGATCATGGAAGAGATTAGGCTATTTTGTTCTCCTTGAATAGGAATAGTGCTCCAGGGTCGGACGGTTTTGGTGGCTTTTTCTTTTAGCATTACTGGGATATAACTGTCGGTGATGTTTTCATGTTTATATGATTGTTTTACAATTTTTCATTTCAAGTTGGTTACTCCCTAATTTAAATTCCAAGGGAGTTGTTTTTATTCCTAAGGAGCAGGGAGCTGATAGGATAGAAAATGTTTGGCCTATAACTTTAGCTAACTTTCAATTTAAAATCATTACTAAGGTAATGGCTGATAGGTTACCTAAAGTGACCAAAAATTGTATCTGAAAACTAAAGGGGATTCTTTCAAGGCAGACAAATTTGTATTTGTATTTGTGTTACTTCTGAGGCTATTAATATGCTTGAGAAAAGGTCATTTTCTGGTAATGTTGCAATGAAGATTGATATAAGGAAGGGAATTTGACCCTTTGGACTGGAATTTCCTTCTTAATGTTCTTTGTGGCTTTGGTTTCCATGCCATATTTTGCAATTGGGTTATGATGGTTCTTCTATGGGGTAAATTATCTCTTCTCTTCTTTCTTGTTGGGGAAGTTTTGAGAAGAGGGAGGCATTACAAAATTAGTTCACGATGGCAAGCTTCAACTCATGGCAGGGCCAAAAGGTTATCATACTCATGTCATGTGTTATAAGCTGATGCTATTATGAATTTTTGCTGAGGGTCTCAAAAGAATGTGGACATTTTGGTGGGTCTTTTCCAAGAATATATATGGTGAGACTTCGAGTTAGGTTATTAATCCAATCAAGTCCAAATTCTATATTGGTGCCATATATGAAAAATAGAAAGAGCATAATTGCTTCCATTCTTGGCTTCTCCTCTGGGTGTTGCCTTTTGTTTACTTAGGCATTCCTTTATTCAAAGGACAGCCAAGAAAGCAATATCTTCAACTGATTGCTGATAGAATAAGAAACAAGCTTGCTAAGTGGAAAACGTCACTGTTATCTATTATGGCAGAGTGCTTCTTGTTAAATCTATCATTCACAACATGCTCCCTATAGTTTTCATGTGTATAGATTAGCCTATGGATAGATGGATGAGGAACTTTATTTGATCAATCAAGCGATGTTAATATACAAAAAACAGTTACTGTGACTTGGACCAAAGTTCGCTGTCCTTTTTTAGACAGAAGGCTCAGATTGAGGTCTGCCAAAGCTATCAATAGTGCTTTTCTTTTGAAATTGTGTTGGGAGTTGGTTTCTTAACAATCAATCGGCATGCTTATTGCGAGGTAGAGTATTAAGAAAATGTGGAGCAAGACAGATTCGGGTTCTGTTTCTCTAAAAGTATACAACTTTCAAAACCCAGCAAGGCAATGAGTTTATTGGGTAAAGGTAATTTGGAGTAATTTCACTTCCCCATCTAAATCTTTCTTAGTGTGGCGGATAATTCATAATCATATGCCAATTGATGAGTTTCTTTGGAGCAAAAGATGCACCGGGGTTTCTATATGCAGTCTTTATAATGCAGTTGCTGAAACAACATGACATTTATTATTTGATTGTGCATTTGCTAGGGAATTGCTGAAACAACCGATGCCAAAAGTAGAATCAATCATACTACACCTTTCACGTAAATAGTTTTTACTCTTACCTATTTTTGTAAGAATTTCATCATTATTGCAACCAAAAACATGGTCATTTCTAATGTTTGCTTGGTTGGGAAGTTAAGCTTTAGGACCATATATTCAGGTATCATTGAGTACAAAATTTTTAAGGCTTTTATTGTTTATGGGCATCTTGGAAGAGCTCCAATGATTAAACAAGTTGACTAGCTTCCCCCAAAAATGCAATTGGATTAAATGTAACACTGATTGGCCACTAGAGTTTCTCTAGATCCAGCCACATATGGCAGTCTTTAGAGACCAAAGTCCTGCCACCATAGCATGTGATTGTCTATAATGTTATAAATGATTCCGTTTTGGTGTTCCTCTTGTCATTTTTCCTCTTTCCTCACACCATTGTTTTGTGGTCTTTTGTTCGTCGATAATTCAAATTAAATACTTCTGACTTCTTGTAACCAACTAACCATGTGCATGCAGCTAGGAATTGGACTATTTCTTGTGCTCCAGCAACTTACTGGTATCAATGGTGTTGTTTTTTTGTTTCTATTTTAGCTAGATATTTGCAAGTGAAGGTAATTAATTGGATAGTTTTTTCTATTGATTAACTGTCAATTAGGTGTCATGAAATTAGTTATTAGTAAGCACCCCCTTTTAAATGTTAATGTCTCTTGTGTCTTAAATTGTGGTGGTATAATAGGAATTTCATCCAGCGATGCTGCTACATTTGGACTTGGAACTGGGCAGGTTAAAATCTACACACGCTCTAGAATAGATATTGGCATTGTCTTCATGTGAGTATCAAATTGTCAAACTTATAAATAACCTACATATGAGTACAAGTGTGCGTTAAAGTCCCACATCAGATAGAAATAGAAAAATTTAGCACTATATAAGTGAGGAGAAGACCCATAAACCTGAGCCTCAAGGTTTTGGATCAAAATGTGGTGTCTAATTCATTTATATGGTTGCTTGTGTAAATCTCCCCGATATTTACCCCCCTCGATTTTTCAACAAGTGGTATCAGAGCCGATGGTTCGACTCGGTGACCGGCTCGTTTGTTTAGGCGGCGTTTGTGGATCCATGAACATGAGATCCTTTGCATCCGGCTCGTTTCTTTAGGCGACGTTTCTAACAAGTGAATGCATGCATGTGTAGGCCAGACACACTTGAGGGGGAGATTATTGGAGTACAAGTGTGAGTTAAAGTCCCACATTGGATAGAAAAAACAGTTGGAAAAAAATTGAAAATGCTCTCTGTTATGGGGCTTGTGGTATGATTTTATTGATTTGGCACGTTTCTTTCTCTTTTCGTGCTTCAGATTTTCAGTACTTTGTCAATTTGATTAAATGTCTATGTTCAGGCTTTGGTCATTGGATTTTCTCTACGCATTGGACCAATCCTCTGGATTATAATTATGTCTAGGCTGAGGTATGCAGAAAGACCTATTTCGGCTTAGAATTCGTCTTTTTACTAACGATCAATTCTATTTTTGGTGACTACAAGGGGCTATTAGTCATACTAATTGCATAGTGTTTGGAGGATGTTTGACTGTGTGTTTAGTATGCAAAACTGCATTGATTTGTGAGAAAAGAATAAATATACAAAGACACTCATATGTGCAGTGTTATAAAAATCGGTTCGGTCATTGACCCAATCAAGGTACTGAATCACTGGATCAGTGGTTTAACCGGTGCATAAGTGATTGGTCCGGTTTGATCTGGTCTATATTAAAAAATTCAAAATTATATTATATATACATATATAACTAACATTATTTGATTAAGAAAAATTCATCCATAATTCTATACTGAAAATCCAAAATAACAATTGAAATATTAAAGTTGATAATACAATTAAAGTGTATTAATAATAAAAAAGACTGTAAATAGCAACTACCTAAATTAAAACACAAAAGTCCATTTCAAAATTTAATGTGAAAACTACAGAAAGCAATAAAATGGGTACATAAAGCAAATTAGGCCCAAATAAGAAAATTACAAAACCCTAGTATATATATGAGCGTAAGGGATTAGAGATCAACAGTTTCTGCACCGATGCGTCTCTTCTCTTCATTTGTCGTGTTGCACTGTGTCTCTTCTCTTCGTTTGTCAAAAGGGATTAATTTGATAGCTGGTGGATGGTGGTCTGGTTTGAGGATTACGACGGAGAGGGAACGGTACGCATGGAAATGGTGAGAGCAACGGAAGCGAGAGCGAAGAAGAACAAGATTATAGCATAAACATACACGGTAAGGTGAATTGAAGAAGGAACAAAATTCTTGTTCATAGAATATTCCGCCATTTACGAACCCCCTTCTTCTCCCAAACGCACACACCATCACAACAGAGAAGAGCAACGGCGTGCTTGAGTGAAGGTTCGACGGCAACAGGGATGACGACGGCATGAGCATGAGCCGGTCCGAGTTCCTAAACTTATCCGGGTTGTCAGGTTCTTGTCGGGTCTAACCGGGTCACTTGCATGACCGGTTCCACACCCAATCTGACCCAAAATTACCTGCGGTTCTCGATCCAACCGGTCCAAACCAATTTCAATAACATTGCATACGTGACACCTTAGAAAGAGAAAAAGAGAGAAATGTAACCGTATAAGTATTATAAATAATATAATTTAATAGTAAAGATAAAAAGAAAACAAAGGGTGTTTAAAATTTGTCCGAATACAAGAGAATTCTCATTCTCTAATTAATAAGTCATATTTTGAATTAGTGAGACTGAATTTTAATTGATAAAAACAATATTAAAAATGAATATTAGAAAATATATATATATATATTATAGTGTATTTGAATTCACATTAATTAGATGATTTAAAATAATATTAAAATATCAGTTAATATGATTTTAGATAAATATTCACTTGTATAATTTCACACTGAATTTATTCTCGATTTGAAATTGCTTTTAAGTTAAAATAATTTTAATTTAAATAAGTTTTGAATTAATTTTAAAAAAATTGGAAAAGGAAGGGAATGAAGAAACAGTAAAATCTTAAAAATAAAATCATAAAAATATTTGGAAAAGGAAAGGGAATGAAGAAACCGTAAAATCATCTTATGCAAAGTAGTCTAAGTGTTTAGAATACAATGGATTTAGCGATTTAGGATATATCTTTCATATATCCTCCATCTTAGTCTAAAGACCAATACATAATCTGAGACTTGGGGAATTAAATTGAATACCTAACTGGATATTATTTGTTGGGTTCATTTGGGGCCAAGAAGGAAGCAATAAACTGCTTGAGACATCTATTGTAGAGACGGGGTCGTTCCATGTTAACCATGTGACCAGCTTTCTTTATGGCTTCAAATGTTGTGCCATCCCCTGGTTGTCTGTCATTGAATCAGAGACGTGTGTGTTAATTACTATCTACAACTACTCTCAGCAACTCTAATAAAGTAGGGTATTCGATCGTAAGTACTAATTACTAAATTAGTCCAGATAAAATATTTACTGAGTCAAGTCGTGTTATTGCATGTCTCATTAGAAAATGACATGGCATAAGTTTAATTTATAACGAGAAGTGTTAAAAACCTATTTTTTTAACACATTCTTTTAATCAATTTTTTTTATAACGAGTTAAACCTTATTGAAAATTATGAAATTGGTTGAAAAATTATTAAATATTATATGATCGAGATTTACAAAAAAATTGTTATTTTTAATAAATTTTAACTAATAAAAAATATTTCAAAAGAGTGTGTTACTAATTTTTTGTTAGGATATGATAATTTCTCTTTTGTCGGTAAAAGATTAGAAAGAAAGAGATAAAAGTCTTTAATATATATTGTGTAGAGTCTTACTCTTTCATATTTTGCGCAAGTGAGAGGTTGAAAGTTTTATCATTCTTGCGCCATAAAAGATGTATTCTCTGCAAACGGAAAATTAGTAGCATGAATGTTACGGTAAGAATGCACATGATGAGAACGTATTATTAAGATGAGTTTAGCACCTAGAGCGGTGCAAATTATTACCTATGGAAAATTTGGGATGGTGATATCTTTGTCGCTAACTACTAAGGCTTCCAATAGTTCACCTCGTTCCTTCCTATTCGTGATCATCACCTGGAAATAATTCCAAAGTTTCTTCAAAATTCACCTTTCAAATTAAGATTTTTGGCAGCATGCAGTTTTCAATCTTAAATGTTTTAGTCGCAGAAACTGTTTATAACTTCATCCTTTTCAACCCGCATCTGACTCTTTTAAATGTAAAAAAAAATAAACATAGTGTGAATAATAAAAAGAAAAAATCTATCTATTCTTAATTCAAATTAAATATGAATATGTAACCTAGCTACTAGGTTCTAGTGATAGATATTGGAATAGATGCATGAAAACTTAAAATCTTTATTATTGTCATTACAAAATAAATTAAATATGAACATATATTTTTTTTATATAAACTTTATTACTTTAAAAAATTAATTGTCGTCAATATTAATATTACTTTTTTTTATTGTAATAAAGTCATAATTTTGTCCGTATATTTTATATTTATTTAAAGATTTAGTTATTTTGCTGGTCATTTCATATTCTTACATCAAATTTTCAATTAGGTCTTTAATTTTTTTTTAATTGAGTCCCAGAATTTTTATTTTTTTTAATTGGATCCTCTCATCTAATTATTTTTAAGTACGAATAAAAGTGCGAAAAGAGTGAACTAATAATGTTCTATGAATCCTTAAAAAATTCAAATTTTAAATTAGGTTTTTGAACTTTTTATTTCAATTTAAACTTTAAATTTGTATTTATTTTTAAATTATACACATATAACAAGAATCTATTTAAAAATGACAAATAATTTTTTTTAAAAAAAAAACCTAATTAATAGATCATCAACCTTTGGGGCTAGTATTCTCATTTGTTCTAAACTCTTAATAAGAGTGAAAATAACATGTTTAATTAGGTCTATGAATTATTTATCATCTTTAAATAGGTCCTTTGAACTTTTTTGTTTGTTTCAATTGGATCCCTCAATAATGTGTGTTTATTTTTTTAATTTTAATTTAGTTGGAGTTTTAAATTATAATTTAGACTTCATATATAAGGAGGAAACAGTAAAGATGAGAAATGAAAAGCAAGGGTGGCACCCGAATACCTCAAGATAATCTTAGAGCAACCTATTGGGATACCACTGCTCAAGAGTGCTTTGAGACCTTTAGCAGAAGTAGGCAACAAGAGCTCCGAGGAAGAAGAGAACCCTAGCTCTTGCAGCGAGTTGGCGCTGATGGAGTCCGTCATGGCCAAAATAGACCCTGTGATAACCAAAGCTTCAACCACTTCTGGGTACATCTCACCCATCTTAAACGCTACCATTCCCCCATAGCTGTACCCAACCACTATGCACTTCCCCACCCCGAGCTTCCTCAACCCCGCCACCACACACTGCGCTTGAAACACCGGTGACCGGTCGGGTTTGTCGGTTGTGGAGCCTCCGAAGAAGAGAGGATCAGGAACGTAGACGCGTATTTTTTTGTTGAGGCGCCAACTTGGTATTTCCATGTCATGATTCCCTCTGCGCCGAAGCCATGCACCAGAACGTACCACCGCGGGCTTGCTGGGGCTCGCGGTGATTCTGGGCTTCTCGTCCTTTTTCTTGGGCTTCGTTATGGTGTCGGAGGGGACCCAGAAACTCATCACGGTCCCGGGTTCTATCTCGACGGTGTAGGGCTTCACCCCTGCCGTCTTCGTGAGGCCATGTAGCAATGGCCTCTGTGCTGCCACCAGGTTCACCATAGTGCTTCTATGTGATCACTTTTCTTTTTTTTTTTTTTTTTGTCAAAGACAGATATCAGAAAAAATTATAATAACTCATGTATCTTATTAGTAGTATATACGATAGGAGGGTTAACTTGGATTGAATTAGTGAGGTTTGGTGCTGGGTTGTTATCGCTTTGAGGACGGGAATTTATGGAGGAAGAATTCCAACACTTGCTAATACAGTTGAATATAATTATTAGCACGCACTCACAGTTGGACTTCGCCAATACATTGCATATCATAGCGCCCTTCAACCAAATGCAAAGATACATAGGCTATGTATATTAATTAAGAGAAAGAAACATAAAATGACTAATATCCACCCTATGGATATTTTCCCAACATTTTCTCCAATGCATGTATATGAATTGATGGTTCTTGTTTTCATTAATATAAAACTAGCATTTTTTAAAAAAAAAAAAAAAAAAGTATCCCACGGTTGATAGATTGTACGTCTTTGAAATAAATTAATGAGTAAATTTATTTTAATAATCTTTATTATTATATATGGGTCATTGTCATTGTTCATGGCCGCCCCAATCCAAGATGCCATCACCCAATCTATTATGAACATATACATTGTCATTGTTCACAGCCATGTTAATTCATGCTCTATTTATTAAATTTCAGTATTTCATATTCTAACTAAATGAATCGCATCCTAATTGTCCTGTTCATGCTCAATGAAGTATTTTAACATGCAATGTTCATTTTAATATCACATGTTTCCAACACACTTTTTTATTGAATTATTTATAATTTATTGCAAATAGTTTAATTATAATATGTGAATTTTGATTTTTGCATGCAATTTCTAATTATTGAAATTGTTCAACTCTGTACAAAACTTGTCTAGTATAATGACCTCTGATACTTCTAGTAATTGTGCAATACGAGAAATTGAAGCCATGGTGATGTCATGCCCATGGATAATACAACTTCCTTTGAAGAAATTATACCACAAGATGCTTCAAATAATGGTGAGTGATTGAATATATACAACCTCATGTTCGGTTAGAGTTTTTGTCTATTAAAATGCTAGAGATTTTTATAGTTCATTTTCCAATATAAGATTGGTTATGGAAAACATTCAATCAAGTAAGCCAAAAATAGCAGTCTTAGTATGTTGTAAACTTGTAACGAAGGTCAACACAAAGTATATAGTTTTGTAGATGGAGCTACTCAATATAACATTTGTTAAAGGAAAAGATAGTGTTAAACTTTTCAAACTAATTTAAAGCCACCAAATGGATGTCTTGACATTATTGAAAATTTAGCAAATAATGGCAATGGTACATCAGTAAAAAGACAATTAAAAGTAAGAGTTACGGAGATAGGAACACAATATTTTGGTTCGTAGTAGTAGTAGTTACACAAACATAGTCCAAAACACAAACATAAGTCCAAAAAGGCCCCAATTACATAGACTTAGTATTTGATAACTAAGAAGCCAATTACAAATTAAACCAACAAAAATTACACAAACATAAGTCCAAAAAGGCCCCAATTTCATACACTCCTATTCTAAGGTTTTGCTTCACTTTAAGTTTTTCTTTTAGCTTCCTATCCTCTATCATTCAGTCCTTGAAGGAAATTTGACCTCGAATATGGAGACATGTACCTACAAAATGTTTGAAAGTCCTATTTATATCACTAACAACTAAGAATTCAAGTAGTCCTCTATCGTACCGACTACTTGATCGCCAAAAACCAAGTCCTCTATCGAGTTTATATTTCCATAAACTACCTGGACGCGCAACTAAAAACTGGGTATTGAGGTGGGTTTTCTTCTGCAGTTTTCGATCACTGAGGCATATTTGGTCGACAAAAATAAACTTCAACGGTCACTGTGGCTTAATTTAGACACCTAGTTTGTTTTGGGGCAAACTCTCCAAATAATTTAAAGGATATTATGGTAACTTTTGCATTATTCATTATCGTAGTATTATACAACACAAAAATTGTTTGAGCAATCCGTTAACACCAAATAGTCAAATATTCAAAGTTGTAATGATATCCATCAACGTGAATCAACGCACCTTAAGTTATAGATACTCTCAACTAATTAATTAATTAATTAAGTATTATATGGTTATCATGTTAATATAAAGTCTTGAATTTTAAAAGATAAATTTCATGAAAATTTTGTAATTGTTTTTACAATTTTGTCAGTCTTCATATTCTCACAATTCATTGTATTGCAAAATTAGTATGAATAATAATATGCACCATTTTTTTCTCTGATTAAATCCATCCATTTAATTCTCACTGTTTTCTTTTTTAAATGCTTCAATTTATTTCTTGCATATATACGCAAATACACATCATGGATCGCATTATCTTAATTCCATCCACATTGTTTTTTCTTGGGGGGGGATAAAAAAATGTGGTGTATGCCATAAAAAAAAGAAAAGTGGATAGTACGCAAGGGATCGCTTAATCAATTAGGTAGTCGCCCAAAGTACTTGAGGCTTAATTAAAAATTAAAAAAGTTGATGGAAATACTTTTAGCATAATTAGTCCACATAATCGACATTCCCCGTACAGTAGTATAATAAATGAAAAGATAAAGAAATGCTCTTTTAAGGCGCATAGTATATGCACAGTGGTTTAAGACCACCTTTGACCAAAAGGTTAGACCTCCTTAGAGGAGACAATTAGAGGTTACAGTTTGTAGCCTGAGATGTTATGATACTGACAAGAACTCAACTTTCTTAGGGTAGCATGACTTATTAGGGGTTTCTCTTACAATACAATCCCCTTTTCTAAACCTTGGTCCACAGCCTCCACCCTCGTTATTATACTACTTTATTTTTTCTTCGAATCCCCCCTCCTTTTTTCCTTGTTCTCCATATATATTCTTATTCCATTTCTTCAATGTTGGTACTTTGAGGCCTTACCTGGCACTGCCAAAGAAGATCCCGTCAACAACAAAATCACTAGACCAATCCCAATCCCCCTAGCCATTGAAAGTGTATCTCTCTCTCTCTCTCGTCTCAATGGATATCACGTTTGAACCAAAAATATAAGAAAGTGAGTTGTCCCTAACCCCAAGTAGAGAAAGACAGACATTCCAGTTGTATCTTGTTGCTTTTGAGGAATGTAATTTTATGTGTTCCCAAAGTTTATCATAGCAATTATTGTGTTATTTATTTAACGTTGCTCTATATACGTACTTCTATAATAGTAATACTCCATGGTAGTAGTACTATATTAAAAAAATGTGGCTACCGGCGATGTTTAACACATTTGCATGCATGCATGCAAGCAAATCCCTCCACGATACCCACGTGGCATCTTGATTGACGATATTATTTACTATTCTTATTAATTATTTTAAATAAATTTTACTAGGATTTTCGTCGAATTAGGCGTTGGATACGATTTGGGTAATTATTATTTTTATTTCTTTTTTCTTCTCCTTTACATTGGGAAAGTGAAACACTGTGACATATGGGTCCCATGAAATCCAACAAGCCACGTAACATCATGATTAGGGAGAGCATTACATGTAAGACCGTGTAGAACTGCGGTTGTGAGGCGGTGACCATTTCTTGCACCACTCGCATGCACGTACGCTCTCGTTCTCAAGACATTGGACTGCAACAAAAAACATGCTATATCGGATAAATTATAGTATAAATATCATTAATTTATAATTAAATTTCAACAGTTACTAATATCTGGCGAATATTTAAAAATAAATTTCTCAAAATATATAAATATTTCCACTTGTTCTAGGTTCTCACTGATAATGATTAATAGGAACTTTATTTATGGATAAACAATGGAATGGACACATACATTCCCTCACAGGTCACATGCGAACTAGACAGAGCAGAAGAGGAATGGCTCAAACTTCGAAGTGAAAAAAAAATTCTTAGTTGTACATATGTTCAAGATAATGTGCTAAATCGATTAAAAATACCGTTAAAGAATTTAATCTTGGAAAAGTTAACTGGATAAAAGTATAAGAATCAGACTAAATTTTTTTAAATTAAATACTTATTTAAATTTTGATAAAACTATTAATTAAATCGGCCCACAGACGACAATTAATTTAAAGAATTTTTTATGAAGCATTATTATTTATTAATATTAAAAAGTTAATCTGAAAGAGAGTGTGGTGGCTAGAGTATGATCCACTTTAGATGAGGTTGCGTGAGGATGCAGAAAATGTGTGTAAATGAAAACATAAGGGTTTGTCTTGGGCTAATCGTAGTTTACAAAGCGAAGAGAGAGAGAGAGAGAGAGAGAGAGAGAGGGCATCTTTTGGAAAGCGTTGGTCGTCCCCGTTTGTCGAACTATCATATGGTTCATTCATCAATCTCTAGACGATCTGATTCTCTCTCTCTCTCTATCCGTGATGAATGTTTTTGAATCTTTTGATCGAATGGGGTTGATACTCTAGAGGAGGGTGTGTTGGGTTTGGCCATGATGAATGTGGGGTCCCTTTTTTCCGTTTTTTATTCATTCACCTTGAAAACATTTTTGGTATTAGTAATTTAATTTTTAATGTTGTTTGTTGCGACCCTTTTCTTTGTTTCTTTTTGGTATAGTAGTTTCTATCTTTGACCCATAGAAATGTGTTGTTGTCTAGTGGACTAGACACATAAGAAGCCAAGTGAGAAGCCAGGGCACAGTTGCTTTGATGATTGCAGGGTATCTCATTTGGGGATAACTTTATCTCTTTCTCTCTCTTTGGCCACTTTTTTTTTTCTCTCCGAGTGTGATCCAATCCAAATCTCAGGATCTTCTCTTGTTGTTGTTCAATATATTCAGTTGTTTTGTTCTTTCTTCCCTTCTTAAGCTTCTTTCTACGGCTACTACTACTAATACTGTTGCCCCCATCAGCAACTGGTCCTCCTAAAAAGCAATGTTGGTGTGATGGGGTTTGGATTCGGGGCATGAGGTTACTATCATGACAATTGACGAACTTGCCTTTGTTTTGGATTCACGTGATTCCCACGGTACGGTCCAGCAGCTACTGAATCATCTACAAAAAAAAAACAGGTCGTTGTGGTTTTGTTGCTGCACATTTCAAGGATTGGACGGCCTACAACAACAACTAACGGAGTAGTGGATATGTTGTGTTGTGGTGGTCATTGTTCTGTTCAACTTCAAAATAATAATAATGTCATATTAACCACATAACCAGTATCCTTAACTTAAATACACTCTCTATGAAATTAAAAAGTATATATTTATTATATAAATTAAAAGAGAATCAAAATAATAATAAACAATATAATTTTTATTTTTGATAAAAATATCTTCATTTTTTTTTTTAATAAGTATTCTAAGGACCCTTAGGATTAACATTTGCATAATACTAATAATAAGTCTTTCGCATATATGTACACTCACTATACTAACCCCACCAATTGGACCTATCCCACCACTCATCAAAGTGCGTGGCAAGCAAATAAAACGTTTATTCACATCTTGTGTGAAGTATTTTTATAACTTTAGTCCATCAATATGTATTAGAAAAAAATAGAGAATAGCAAATAGCACAACACAGAACAGAACAAGAAGAGAAAGAACTAATTGAAACTTTGTTGTGCCGTGAAAAACCACTGCCCTAAAAGCAAAATTCGACTAGACCTCGGTGTAATCCAAAATGCTGATTGCTTCCCAAGGTTAACACAACGAGCCTATGAACACGTGCACTCGTGGCTTTAGGCTATGGATATCACAGAACAATTGCCCAACTCTTTTTAACTTGTCAAAACAGAAAAGGAAATAAAAAGCAAAACAGAACCGCAGAAAAGGAAGTGCAAAAACCAGAACAGCAGAGTAATTTTTCTGCTCTACTCCTTCAACCGTGTGCAGCCCCTTTTTAAATAGAATAATGGACTAAAACAGTTTCCCTCATTTGAGACCCCCACAACACATGTATTGCCTTAAAATCTGTGATATCCGCGATAGTCATAACAAGCGCTTTAATGGCCATGCGCACACCTTGGATACTCATGAGTGCTCTAGAAAAACTGTCCAAGTCTTCCATAGAAGGCGACCCACCTTCACACTCACGTAGGTGAATCCATCAAGTGCGTCTCAAAAGCACCACCATAATCAACTAAGGATTCATTAAGAGCATAAAAATGCTCAGCCTCATAATATAACAAGTGGTGAGTCCATCAAGTCCATCTCATAAGGACCACCCAACAATTAAGGCTATGAACTCATTAAAAGATCAATCTATCCACAATTCACTACCACATGTCATAGAGATGAGAAGTGTAGTGCTATAGATTGTTAATAGGGCTTCGTTTCACCACAAATGGTATCCATCATAGTTTCCTCAACACAAAAGCTTAAGCCCCATCTCCCTTGATGATTCAAGAACTAGTTTCCATGTTAGACCTTTAGTAAGAGGATCCGTCAAGTTCCTCTCAGATCTTACAAATTCTAAAGAGATCACACCATTTTTCAACAATTCTCTAATTGAACTGTGTCTAATGTGTATGTGTCTCCTCTTTCCATTATACACACTATTCATGGCAATTCCAATAGCTGCCTGTGAATCACAATGAATAGAAACAGGTATAGACCATTTTCCCCACAATGGCACATTTGTCAACAAGTTCCTTAACCATTCTGCTTCTTGTCCTGCTAAATCAAGAGCAATGAATTTTGATTCCATAGTGGAACGTGCTATACAAGTTTGCTTAGTATACTTCCAAGATATAGCACCTCCACTCAAAGTAAAAAAATACCCACTTGTAAAACTGACCTTATCAATATCCATAACCCAATTTGCGTCACAAAATCCTTCTAACACAGCAGGAAATTTACAAAAATACAAACACCAATCCATAGTTCCCTTAAGATACTTAAGTAAACGACGAAGTGCAGTCCAATGTTCATTTCCTGGGTTATGAGTATATCTACTTAGTCTACTCACAGCATATGCTATGTCAGGTCTAGTACAATTCATGAGAAACAAAACACTACCTATGATTTTAGCATATTTAGCTTGTGAAACACTAGAACCTTTGTTTTTCTTAAGATGTATGCTAGAATCATAGGGAGTATTCACAGGCAATTCATCATAACAATTAAATTTTTTCAGTATCTTTTCAATATAATGTGACTGACACAAGGAGAAACCATTATCAAAACTTCTCATTTTAACACCAAGAATCACATCAGCTTCTCCTATATCTTTCATATCAAAATGAGAGGACAAAAATAATTTTGTTTCATTTACCACAGTTAAGTTTGTCCCAAAAATTAACATGTCATCAACATATAAACATATTACCACACATTCTAGTCCAATCAATTTAGAGTAAACGCAAGTATCAGAAGAATTCACAACATAACCATTACTTACTAAAGTTTGATCAAATTTCTCATACCATTTTTTAGGAGCTTGTTTAAGGCCATACAATGATTTTCTCAATTTACACACTTTGTTCTCTTGACCCTGAACCACAAACCCCTCGGGTTGTTCCACATAAATTTCTTCTTTCAAATCACCATTGAGAAAAGCCGTTTTTACATCCATTTGATGTACAACAAGTCCATGAATAGCAGCCAAGGCAACTAGAGAAC
>PYAF01001225.1:86250-107597 GCA_007407185.1 Glycine tomentella | reverse complement strand
TAAAGATCCATTTACACTTAATTGTTTTACTTCCCTTAGGCAAATCAACCAAATCCCAGGTATGATTAGACATGATAGAATCTAATTCACTATTAATTGCTTCTTTCCAAAAGTTAGCATCAATAGAAGTTACTGCCTCAAAATAGGTTTTAGGAT
This sequence comes from Glycine tomentella, assembly GCA_007407185.1. Lineage (NCBI taxonomy): Eukaryota > Viridiplantae > Streptophyta > Magnoliopsida > Fabales > Fabaceae > Glycine > Glycine tomentella. The sequence continues at coordinate 107,441 of PYAF01001225.1, read as the reverse complement.
CTTCCTCAATCAAGAAAGCTGATACAAAAACATCATTTATTTTATCAATATCATTGTTTTTAACCAAGAACGTAGTAACAAAATCTGGTCCAAAACTACTTTCTGTTCTTTGTCTTTTACTCCTTCTAGTAACATGTTCATTTAAAGTAGAGGAAGAAGCAGGCAAAGATAAAGTAACTGAAGTAGTATTAGAAGAACCAACCATCTCATTAACATGTTTCTTTAATGAAAATTCTTGCTCAAAAAATTCTGCATTTCTAGATTCACAAATAGAATTATCATTCAAACACAAGAATCTATAGGCAGCACTATTTTGAGCATATCTAATAAATACACAATCAAAAGTTTTTGTTCCTATGTTTGTCCTCTTGTAATCTGGTAAACCTACCTTAGCTAAACACCCCCACACTTTCAACAAATATAAGTTAGGTCCAAAGCCCTTCCATAATTCATAAGGAGTCTTATCTAGCCATTTATGAGGAACTCTATTTAGTATATAACAAGCAGACAATACAGCTTCCCCCCACATTTGGTTAGACATACCGTAACTCAAAAGCATAGCATTCATCATTTCTTTTAATGTTCTATTTTTTCTTTCAGCTACACCATTTTGTTGAGGAGTATAAAGGGAACTAGTCTCATGGACAATTCCATTCTTTTCACAAAATTCCTTAAGAAAAATTATCCCATATTCACCACCTCTATCGAACCTAAGCCTTTTAATTTTACGGTCCAATTGGTTTTCAACTTCTGCTTTATATTTTAAAAACATTTCTCCAGCCTCATCTTTTGACCTTAGAAGATAAACTTTGGTATATCTAGAAAAATCATCTATAAAAGTCACATAATACCTTTTACCTCCTCTAATAATAGTGTTTTTAAAATCAGCCAAATCGGTGTGTATTAATTCAAGAAGTTTAGTAGTTCTATCTGAGACAGGTTTAAAAGGCTTCTTTGCATATTTTGCTTCCACACATATAGGACACTTAGAAAGGTTATTTACATATGGTACATTAATCAAATGCATATTTTTAAGTTTCTTAATAGAATCCACATTCACATGTCCTAGCCTACCATGCCACAAATCAACAGACTCAACAATATAAGCACAACCAGCCAAAGAATTAGCATTAGAAAAATCAGAAATGGTGTTCAGTGCAAATAATCCATCAGCAAGATATCCCTTCCCCACAAAATTCTCATTCTTAGTTATTACTACCTTATCAGCTTCAAAAACCAATTTCAGTCCAGCCCTATTAAGTAAACTACCAGAAATTAGGTTCCTACGTAAGGAGGGAACATACAAAACATCACTCAAAGATAAAGTTTTTCCAGAAGTAAGTTTAAGGAAAATCTTTCCTTTACCAAGCACTCCGACTGTAGCAAAATTTCCCATGAAGACACACTCTCCATCAGCAGCATCCTCAAAGTAATGAAAAAGCTCTTTGTTGACACATAGGTGTTTAGAAGCACCGGTATCCAGAATCCAGTCCACCTTGTTATCCACCAAGTTTTCCTCCACTACCACAGTAGCGATCACTTCTTCATTTTCTGCTAGATGTGCTTGATGTGCAAATGGTACAGCAGGCTTTTGGTTCTGATTTTGTTGTCCCTGTCTCATGTAGCACTGATATGCTTTGTGACCTGTTTTACCACAAACATAACAGATAAGTTTCTTTTTCTGAAACTTGTTATCACCTTTGTTGATACCCGTATGATTTTTATGTTGTCCATTTTTCTGGAATTTTTTCTCTTTTCCTTTCCCTTTGAACCTGTTTTGATCATAAATCTCAACAACATTAGCATTAATCGAATTTTTAGAAAATAAAACATGCTTATCTTTAAGTCTATTAGCCTCTTCAGTCTTCATATGATTGATCAACTCTTGAAGTGACGAATCTCTCTTCTTGTGTTTCAATATGTTGCGGTAGTCACTCCACGATGGTGGGAATTTCTCCAAAAGCACATTAGCTTGTAATATCTCACAGATCTTCATTCCTTCATTTAGTACGTCACCAACCAGATTTTCATATTCATGAACTTGCTCCATGATTGGCTTATCATCCAGCATCTGAAAACGCAGCCAATTTCCTACCACATACTTTCTTTTTCCAGCATCATCATCACCATAACGTTTCAGCAGAGTGTCCCATATCAATTTTGCAGATTTCTGATTGATGAACAAATCAAGCAGATTATTTGCCATATGAGTCAGTAAATGACCCCTAACAGTTTTGTTGTTCTTTTCATATTTCTTCTTAGCCTCTTCATCAGCTTTCTTGGTTCCTCCAAAGAGCGGTGTGACAACAGGAGTAACAGGAGAAGGATTAGCAGGAGAAACAGTCTCAGCAGGAGGGTCTTCAGATAGCACATAATCAACCTCTAAGGCTTCAAACAGAATCAACAATTTCTTTGACCATCTCCTGTAATTTGTGCCATCTACAGGTTCCAATTTCGACATATCCGGAATTATTCTTGGTACATTCATCGTCATTTCTTGTTCAGTGCGATAACAATTTTGCTTTCAGATTGTTAGAAAAAAATAGAGAATAGCAAATAGCACAGAATAGAACAAGAAGAGAAAGAACTAATTGAAACTTTGTTGTGCCGTGGAAAACCACTGTCCTGAAAGCAAAATTCGGCTAGACCTCGGTGCAATCCAAAATGCCGATTGCTTCCCAAGATTAACACAACGAGCCTATGAACACGTGCACTCGTGGCCTTAGGCTATGGATATCACAGAACAATTACACAACTCTTTTTAACTTGTCAAAACAGAAAAGGAAATAATAAGCAAAACATAACAACAGAAAAGGAAGTGCAAAAACCAGAACAACAGAGTAATTTTTCTGCTCTACTCCTTCAACCGTGTGCAACCCCTTTTTAAATAGAATAATGGACTAAAATAGTTTCCCTCATTTTCTATAACAGCTCCATTAATCCCTTAAAATTTGCCTCACCACTAAAAAGCTTTTAATACATTCAACAAATGCTAATAAAATGAATGTTTAAGAACTGATTTTATTAACTAATAAAAAACATTTAAAGAAATTAAAAGGCAGAAAAAATGCTTCTGTATTCCATTTTTCAACAATATGATTCTCACATGACAATTCAAACTGACAACTATTGCAACTTTAGTTTCACTCACGTACGTACACAGATGATATAATTATGATTCTCTCCCGTCAAAATTTCAAGTGATTTTGTAACATGATAATTTTGTGTTTATCTTTATGACGCAAGCTAGCGTGGGGACCTCAACATGTCCCTCATCATGAGAAATAAAGGTGATCTGTTAGATGTACAAAAATATTTGAGAATAGTATGAGATTATTGTAGGACTGCCACACTGGATAAATTTTAAGAATAAATTTTTCTTTTTTTTCTTTTTTTCTTTCTGCCTCTTTTGTAATTTCTCGGGGATTCTCTGGATGGGAGCAAGAAAACGTTGAGCACGCAATTGCCGGGGCTGCAGTCACGTCGGTTTTCTTGATGTCGGAGTTGCAGTTTTGGCCAAGGGAGTGTATGAGGTTTTCTTCTCCACGCATCATAGATCTTGCTCTGTGTTGCCGCCGTGCTGTAAAACAACCAGAACCCACCCTTCGCATGCAAGCGAGGTAGACAGTTGCGGGGCATGACGGCGAAGTTGTGGATTTGATTTTGTGATTTCGTTTTTTATTTTTATCTGCTAAGCATTTTTCGATTTGAGATTTTGTGGATCTGTGATTTTGTTGTATATCTGATTCGTGAAGTCATTTCTGAATCTCGTGTTGTTCTTCAATGTTCCTCGTTCCGGCACCGTGGCAAAGGAAAAGCCTTGCGGTGGCGGTGGAACGGCGGGGCCCAAAGATTTGACAGGAATCCGCCAGAGAAGAGGCGTGTTTGGTTGTGGTGGATGGAGCTGAGCATTGTCTTGCACTTGTGAGCTGGTTCGATGTGGGAGAAGAAACAGAGACCGGAAGAGGGGACATGTTTTTTTTTTTTTTTTTTTCCATAAAAAATTAATCCAATGTAGCCAAATCTATGGTGCAACTACACTTATCTCGAAAGAATCCCTATCCTGCGGACTACCTTTGTTTCTCGCCGTGGAGGACTTGAGAAGGTTCCCCACGCTAGCTTGCGTCTTATTTTTATAAATTATAAACATTCGTATATTTTGATAATATAATACTATTTGTTTAATATTTATGAATAAAACTTTTAAGCCATTTGAATTTGACTCTGTCAAAGTACGAATATTGCACAATATGAAAAAGTAAGAATATATTTATCATTAATTTTAATTAAATATTTTATTAATTTAATTGGCATTAAATTAGCAACAAATATATTTAATAAGATTTGATCATTTTAACATATTATCTTATTTATTTATTACTAATAAAGATGTTTTTTTCCTAGTAAAGACTGAAAATATATTTCATGAGAATAATCTTGATCAAATTGAGAAAACATTTTCTTGAATATTTAAATCAGTTACATATTTAAGACTCAAATTTAAGATTATTAATTTAGCTAAAACAGTCTCATATATTAATTAATTCACATTCTTGATATTTGTTAGTTTCAATACAATATAAAGATAAAGTAATTTTTTATTGGATATTTAAGTGTCTATAAATTAAACTATTATTGTTTTCAGGGTATATTTTTTATTTGATAATAATTAAATTAAAAATTAACATTAAAATATATGATATGTGGTTATAGTTTTAATTTTTGTATCTTAGTTGATAAATTTGTAAGAGAGAACTTGATTCCTGATTCTCACAAAATACATTATTGAAAAGAAGTGATAAATTTTAAATATGATTAAGCTTCATATAAAAAATAATAATTTCATAAGTGAATCAAAGGACAAAATTTGCGTGAATAACTTATAATTCTATTAAGGAGCCACATGTTTTAATTATAATAAATATATTATTGCAATGTTGTGGAGAGTTTAAAATGTGATGACTAAGCTTCAAAAGCTAATTCTATAGCGGATCCAAAAATAAAAAATTGTGAGCATATGTCTTAAAGATGTTATTTGTTAACTAAATACTCTAATTATAATGGTTTAAAAGAATACTAGTATAGTTTCATTTGTTGTTGTATAGATGGATTGTTTGTATTTAGGTTCACAAAGTAATTAACGATTAACAATATCAAAGTTATGGCAATTAATATATTGTAGTACCGATGCTGCAGGCGGGGTATATGCTTAATTAGCACTATTGGGATTAGAGCGTGTGTTTATGAAGGGAGCGTGAGAGAGAGTAGGGAAGTATTCGATTAGGGATAGAGACAGAGAGGTTTTTTTGATGGGTATTGGGTTTGAGACACTAATAAAGCCTCGTGATCGGAGAAGCAGGCAGATCCGTGGAACAATACTGTTTCCTACTGTCACGTGCCCACTTTTGACTACCCAATGACCAAACAAACCCATCACACTCTTTCTCTTCCTATAAATTGACATCATGCATGAGAAAATCTTATGCAGAGTCACCAACAGTGGCACAGATAGATACATACATAGATAGAAACTCAAAACACTTCCCCTTCCCTTTCCTTCCACTACTACCCTACCACCTCACTCTTTCCCACTCCACTGGGTCCCTCCCATTCCCATTCGCAGTTAACGACAACCGTGGACTGCAGCTGCTGACTGGTATTTCGCCATTTTCTTAGCTTATAAAGCTACCTGACAACACCCACTTCTCACTTCTCTCCCGTACCATTTTAACTCTTTCAATTCTTCCCATTTCAAACCTTCTATCATTCTCTCTCTCTCTCCCTTTAAAATTTGACACAAAGGTGGAGGAGCAGCCGGTGTAAACAAGAGGAGATCGATCAAAATCGAATTAATCGGGGAAATGATGCATCATTGTTGTGGAAGCTCACAGGGGCACGTGATGGGCACGTGCACATGCGGCATGTATCACAACAGCGAAGCCAGCTCTTACGGGTCGATGCTGTTTTCTATGCCCAACAACAACGAATATTACCAAGAACACGACATGTATTCTTCCTTCACTCCCTCTCATTCCTCCGTGGACTGCACGCTCTCCCTCGGAACCCCCTCCACGCGTTTGACCCAAGACGAGGACGACAACAAACGACACCGTCACCAACGTCGTTCTGGTGTCACCAATTTTTGCTGGGACCTGCTCCATTCCAAACACAACAACAACAACAACAACAACAACAACAGCACGCAATCTCATAGCAAGTCTAGCAGCAGAGGAAGCAACAACAACAACAACAACAACAACAACGACTCTCTCCTCGCTCGTCGTTGCGCTAACTGCGACACCACTTCCACTCCCCTCTGGAGGAACGGTCCTCGTGGCCCAAAGGTATATCACTATGTAAAAGAATTATTAAATGCTTCTAATTGGTAAACTGGTTCAAAATTACATTAAAATCACTATGTTCGTTATAAAATTAGTATTTAATCAAATAATTTTAAAAAAATTGAAGTTTTTAATAAATAAAAAAATACTATTTATTGCTATTTCTTTTTTATTAACAATGATGAGACATTGGTGAGCCGTTTATTTGATAATACTTATCAAGTAAGACAGCCATAAAAACTAAGGAAACGTTCATTTCCGAGAGTCCCTGAAATACTTTTCATATTTTATTATTTTATTGGATTTGTTTTGTAATGTTGTGTTGCGTTTGAATTGAAACGCAGTCACTATGCAACGCTTGCGGGATCAGATTCAAGAAGGAACAAAGAAGAGCGAGCGCTGCGGGGGCCACGTCAGCGGCGGTTCCCGGCGGCACAATGGAATCGGCGCGCGTGTACGGCCACCACCACAACAATTCATGGTACGCACACTCTCAGAGCCAGAAGATGATTGGTAACGAGTTACGCTTCATGGACGATTCGGATGACAGAGACTCGGATAATAATGGCATTCCGTTCCTCTCTTGGAAACTCAACATTCCAGATCGAACGAGCCTCGTTGATGAACGATGGTGATATCCTTAATCCTTAATACGTTAACAATAACGAGAAAGGGAGAGAGAAGGAAAAAAAATGACAAAAGTTGGAATCCAAGTAGCTACAAGTTAATTACAACCTTGACGTTCAAGACCACGCAGGTGTACGTCGACGTTTTGCGATGGTGATGTAGATGTTTTTGATTGCGATGGTTGCATTGCATTATGGTCTCGTCAATGTGATGTTTATTTATTTGACCTTTTCCTTTTTGTTTGGTTCCTTTTTCTCCGTCTTGTGAAAGATGATGGATGGAGTGAGAACGGGATAATTCTATGTTCTTAGTTTGCTTTTTCTTTGGTCTTCCCTTCTTTAACTTTTCTCTTTCAGTTACTTGTTAATCCTACTACCTTTCTGTTCCTTTTCCCTCTCTGTTATACTATATTATTTTGTTCTGTATTCATCATGACCATGACCGTGATCGCATGTGGTGCTAGGCCATTATATATATAGGCTTTATGGTCCATTTTGTTGTGTTCTAAGCCGAAGTGGTTCCCCTCCATTGCCTTCTCTTTTTTGAGTCTCTATAACGGGCATGGAAAAGAATTGCTTAATTTACACCTAAGATGAAAGAAATATAATATGCACAAGTGTCTTAAAAAAAAAAAGAGATAAAATACTAAAGAGAGATGAGAAAAAAAGTTAAATATGATAATAATGTAATACTAAAAATAGAGATATAAAAAAGTACGAAAAAATAAAACAGTTATATTTTTTTATACTTATATATAAAATATTTATCAATTTCTCAATAACTAATGTCAGATTTGGTCATATTCTTTATTCAATTATATTTTTTTCATAAAATTTAAATTCAAAATCGGTGGAATCCAATATTCCTCGAATTAACACTTATATATAAAACATGTATATAAAATATAAAGTGATAATACTCCTTCATATTAAACATTAATATTTTTATTATATTTATTTCTTTCAAAAAATCAGTTATTATATTTATGTTTATGTATTTTATTTTTTAATTTCAAATATCATTTGGATGTACGTACACGAGTTATTTTCCTTGTCCAATTAGTAACATTTTTCAACAGCCATTCATTGATACGTTGATTTGATACACATTGGGGGAGAGAGAGAGAGAGAGAGAGAGAGAGAGAGAGAGAGAGAGAGAGAGAGAGAGAGAGAGAGAGAGAGAGAGGCTGATGTTATTCTGACGGTTGGATATGTATGTTGGATCACTGTTCTCTCTGAACCGGACACCGTGCGGTTCAGAACAGTAAAACTGAAATGTCTTTTTTATAGAATCCGTCGGGTTAGATCGAGTTGCACTGCCTGCCAACTAAGACTACTACTTTTTTCATCATCAAATCTACCATCATTAGAGGTACTATTTCCAATTGGTATGTATGACTTGCTTGACTCATGAAAATTATCTATTCATATTAGTTATCAACAAAATCAACGATTAATTTGGTGCAGCATAAATGGTGAAGAAATAAAATGGAGAGAGAATAAATAAATTAATAAATGTGTTTATTTATTTAATAGAAGAAAAATAAGGAGACTCACCTTTTTATTTCTCTGCAAAATCCTTTAAAATAAAAATCTTTGCAAAATAATATGAAAATGAACAACCTTAAGCAATGAGAGTTACATTTCATGGCAATTTTACGTAGAAAAAAAAAATCAATTATTGATCATGTTTTTTATATTCCAACTATATCAGTTACTGATTAGTTTGTAGCTACTTTTGCCAAGTTCAGTTAATGTTTCAACAGCTTTGAACTGATTTTAGAAATTTAGGATTCCAATTAGTTGGAAGTGCACAAGAGGTTGATAATGCAAAACTTGAATTATACTTATTTTCAAGAACACGGGGAACAAAGTTTAAGAATATTAAATAAAATCAGTAATTAAATGGCTTAGGTTGAATCCTGAAAATCCTGATTCCTGAATGACAAGGGATCAAGGTAGTTAACCCAAGTTGAATATATAATTATTTCTCTGAACTGATTTTTAATATGCTCAATTGTGTAGGAGCTGAACTTGGAAGCCATGGATAAATGTCGGCACTGGAAGATATATAGTTGGCTGTAGTGCAGACACTGGTGAGGTCTGCTTGAGGGATTTGATTGGTTGGTCCAAGACATAGCCTCTAGAATCTACATGCTTGATTAATGATTGTTATGCCATTATTCATGAAATGGTTCAAACTTTAAAGAGCATTCTTAAACCTAATATGCTATCTTTGGAAGACAGGGTCCACTGCATCAATGAGATGATCCAGACGGGATTTTTCTTCTTTTCTTTTTCTTTCAAGCATGTAGTTTATCAAATGATCCAAGATCCTCGCCATGCTCACAAGGAAATTAACACTTATTATCTTGAAACCCTAAGCGCTAAAATGAGCATTTTAAAGCCACAAATTTCTTGGTGTTTGTTATGTTATGTGGCTGCAGCAAGAATTTTTGTACTGAATTCTGAGAGAATCTTTGTAATTTCTTAACTTACTGTTGTAATAAGAAATAGCCACCCTACCCGGAACTGATATTCAACCTTGGACTGGAAAGTGCAATTCACAGCCTCAGAGGAATCACCACCGATGCGTCTCATTGGTGTGATAAATCTGTAATCCAAGAGTGGATTGCTGATACAATCAATCATGTTATGCAAGACTGGGAAATGTGTGCAATCATGTCATGCATGCAAGACTGAGAAATGAATATTTGAAGTTAAATAACAAACTTTTTCAGCTTGTGATAAAATATTCAGTGAAGTCTTGGGCATTCTTGTTTGTATTTTGCATTACATGAATCGGTCAAACCAAAAAAATTGAATTTAATGGCAGTAATTTTGCGGTTAACCAGCACTTGGTATCTCTCAATATAATTGTACTATCGTTGCAACAGCTATAGTGCTTCCAATAAAAGTTTCTCTGTAAGAGCTTTGGAAAGTCCCATCACTGTATCAGTTGATCCAACCTACCACAAGCATCACACAGTTTATTTTGTTAAAAAAAAGAAGAGGAATGAATCCACATTTACATCTGACTAATGACAAACATTTTAAATCTTGGTCATCTAGGAAAATATAACATGGGCATAGATGTGTGAGGAATGAGTGAAGACTAAAGCTGCAAATATTTTATTCTAGCATATATATGAGAAAGTCCCAAAATAATGGCAACAAAAGATTACAAAGTCTCAATTATGAAGCCCAGGAAAAAGGTATTGAAATTAGTGCTTATCATGATGCCCAACTGTTCCATAAGAATCTTGTTTTAATGTGCAGCATATGCTTCTTGAGAGTGTGCTATTGAGAAAGCAAGATAACTTACTACTGCATCCACAAAGGGTAATGTCAGTGGATGTTCCAGCATCAAACCTCCAGCAACACTGAATGTAATCCCCTCGTCAATCTGAGAAGCTCCCATCAAATAAGAAAACTCATATAGTATTCAGGTTGACAAGAATTTCCTGAAAGAAAGTTTCAAAAGATCATATGTTTTCAGAAACTGGTAAAGTACTCTTTTCACCTTCATACTTTATCAGTGCAAGGGTGAAAAGTGTACTTCTAAAAAGTTTACCAGACTATCAATGACCTCATCTGGAATTTCAAGGAAGTAAACCTGTCATAATAATCACAAATTGTAGCCAAGTTATTTGCCAAGAGAAACATTCAATTAATGAATAAAATGTAACAATGAAAACAGTGCAGCCTGGTTGGTAACTAAAAGACTTGAGCCTGATGGGGAAGGATTAGGGGGAAATTAATCTATGATGGTAACACTTCATATGAAGAAGGAAATTTATTTCCCTGCTAGTGAACTTTCTTATACTGAGCAACAAACCAATAATCTAAAAGTGCATTTCCCACATCTAATACATAAGTCACAAGGTAATTCTTTAAATCTAGGAACCAATGAATTTTTTTATGCACCCAAAGACCCAAATAGAATAAAATAATTTGATTTTTTATTGTCACAGAAGAAAATAGATAACACAAGCTCAAGCAGAAGCAACTCGTACCTCTGCACTGTCCCAGCCCCCACAACGTTTTCCAGTTGCAAGGTTAGTTACTACAATAGATCCTACCACTGCTGCATGACTACCAGAATATCCTGCAAATATTCAAATTTGTGAATGTGGCTTTTATATCTACCAAGTACCAATAACCACAATAAAAGCAGGGAACTGAAATCCATTATGCAAACCTTTGATGAATTCGCGTGCTTCTTTTTCACTAGTTGGCTTTTCCCTTATTACTCCTCGATACACCACAACCTGCAAAACATTTGCAACACATACAGTTTTACAAAAGTCTAGACTTTTTAGCAAAAATAAAATCAGTATAAGGTGACTGACTATATAGGATTCAGATTGTAACTTGAAGTTTAAGCAAGAACATATAGAATGTGAGACACATAAAATATGGTGGCCCCAGACACAAAAATGTGCAAATAAAAAAGCAGTCTCTAAGACAAATCTTTAGCTTGACTTATAAAATGGAATTTTCATGAGTAGGTTTATACACATAAAAGCACAAGTGCACAACTGAGTGTGATTTATTTTCTGGAGGTTAATCTGCTTTAATTTTTGTATCTTCTCTAAATTATTAATCTGTTTCATATATGAAAGTGGAGTGAGCCCCTGGCTTGGGAACATATTCTATTAAGCTTCTGCTATGTTGTATTCCCTTTCCTTTCTTTCCACTAACATATTCTTCTATAAAAATGAGATTGATTTATATGATTGCAAATAGCAACTAGAATGTGAGCTGGGATGGGCAACTGTATCAATAAGGTTATGTTTGTAGTAACCAGAACAGAGATAGAGTAGTGCAGATATTATCTGCAAAAGAATGCCTTTCTGCTTTATGCATATGCAGATAAGATAGCTGTAATCTCTTATCATTGATACATAGTTGAAACAAACAACAGTGAGAGACAAAAAGAATATGGCATACCGTGTCTGCAGTAATTAACAGTGTTGTAGAAGCATCTTCCTCCAATGGACCCCCAGCAGGGAGCCTTTGCACAATAGCATCAGCCTAATAAGAATATCAAGGTTAGAGCACTAAATGTACCTTGAAATAATCAAGAGATGAGGAGGATGTCAAATTGCTTGTTGGTACAACCTCTCAACTTTATGATATGTTTTTCTACTATTTTATTTATTAGATTTTAGAGAAATTTCTGGAAAGGCACGTGACAACCTGAAATCATTCTGCATATTCAGTCACAACAATCAGATGCAGAGACCTTAAATAAGTTTTGTATTCTCAGAAATAAATATTGTTACAAATCAAGAAAAAGAGTAAAGACACGATCTTGTGTTCAACTGCCTCTCATCGCAACGCTGCGCTTGTTTAAGGATATATTAAAATTCAGAACGAACTGGTGACAGAAGAAGTTTAGGAAGATGGAAACTGCAGTGTAAAATGAAATGAGCTAAAATAGATTTTCCACCCACTAAGAAGAGACTATTAGAGAAAATCAAAATCATTTCATCCCACCCCATCTCCACTCCTCACCCTACTTTTCACCTTCTCATTTTTTCATCTCAAATAAGCAAACCCTGAGTGTTTAAACAAAATACCAGCATTCTTAAGTCTTTTAGTATCATGGAGATAATGCACAATGATTTACCATCCATCGGATACCTATAACTGTCAAATGCACAACATTACTGTAGAGATAAAGACTCCAATGAAGACTAATTTATCAATAAAAGAAACCAGTTTAATTGTTTTAAAAGGAAAAGGGACAACACAACAGAACCCCAAGGATTTCACAAAGTTAAATAAGAGCTCTGAGAAGATTGATGGAGTCAATCATGTCAAGAACAACCAACACAAATCACAACTATTCTTGGGGTGTAATTCTTAATTTCTTAACCAGTTATCCCACAGCATCCTAAGAGGAAGTGATTGTAAGATTTCTATCCACATAATTAAAAAAATAATAATAGAAAACCAAGAAATTGATACCTTTGCCTCAGCTAATGCCATTACCAAATCTTCTGGCTTTTCTCTCCTAATACCTTTCTCATCAATGTCTGCAGTCTAAATTACATGCCAAGCCAAGCTCTTTCAAAATTATGGTAACAAAACAGAAGCAATTGCATTATAACACTAACACATACCATTATTGTGAACTCATGCCCCATCTCAGCAAGAATCTCTCTACGAGCCTTCGAAGAAGAGCCCAGAATTATCTAATGAAAGATAACAAACTCAGATTGCATTGATTGCTTTATCTTTTTCAGTTACTAAAAAAAAAGACAAGGCAGAACAAAACAAAACAAAACAAAACAGGGTAGTTGTCGATTACATGGAAGGGCAATGCAATTTGAAATTATTATAAGAATGTAATAAAGCATCCATTAAGGAGTTGCAAGACATGAAAATAGAGTTCATACAGTTTATTCGGTTATTTATTTATGAATAATAATAACAATTATAAGGTATGGCTGAAGTGGAATAAATTCTGCACCGTTTATGGGTTGGTAGATACATGATTTGAAATGTATTAAAGAGGAAATGCCCCAAACCTTGAAGGGTGGATTTTTTGTAGCCATGTCCGCGAACGCGTGATTTTCAAGCTCTTATGAGTTATGCAGCTGCAGAAGAGTCCAGAGCTGCTTCCGAAAGAATAGGAGGCTACAAAAACTAAAATAAAATTGTAGGGGTTATCAAACTTACTTTGAAGGCTACCGTCAGATTGCTTCACATCACGGATTAGATTTGAATGGATTTCAGGGGGAATAAATCTTTTGGGTAAAATATGATCTGCTACTCTAAAGTTTTCAAGTTTTACAAATATTTTATAACATTTAATGTTGATAAAAGAAACTGAAATATTAATTAATGAAAATGATGAAAAATAAAAGTTATAATCTTCTCACTACAAAATGTTCACCCAATATCAATCTGTCATGTTAACCACTTTTAAGGCATAGTTAACTACAATAGAATATTTCAATATTATGACATATTAATCACTTATGACGAGGCATATTTAATTATTAATATCATAAGTATAGATTGATAATTGTATGCACAAATTCATAACTAGTTGTGACACTAATAATTATTCTCTTCAGTCTTGATATAAACAATAAAATATTTTATTTATTTTTATCTCAAATATAAATAAATTTTAACTAATTTTATCTTTGAGATTATACTTTTCATTGATAGTATTAGAGATTTCTTTTTATGTTTGATACCAAATTCTAATAAATGGTAATCCAAGAAAAAAAAATGTTTTTTTTATATATTTGACACAATTCAATAGTAAATTAATTCTTTAATGTGAAATCAGTTTTTTTTATTATTGGATTCATTTATCCCCTATTACAATTAACTTAGGTTAAAGATAATGTTGATGTTGATATACCAAAAAAAATAATTGTGACACATATTTGATAATTAGTGTCACAAGTAAAAATTGATAATTAGATACATATATTCATCTATTCTTAATTACTTATGAGACAAACTTAAACAAGGTTTAAGATTTTAATAACACAATCGGATTCATTTATTCTTAATCTCTAACCATATTTACAGATGGCACTACAACAAACGCGTTTATAGCATATGAAGCCTAGTGTCAAGCTTACACCAAAACTAATAGTGTTGGCCTAGCTGACACAATTCCAATGCCACTATTTTTATAATTAATTTTAAACAAAAACAATAGTACTAGTTTACCAATGCTAAATTAAGTTTAGCATCAATGTTAATTGATGTAAAAAAAACATTTAAATATTTAATATTATATTGAATAATCGAGTTGACAATTTAGGTAAGATGGATTAACAATGATTAATGAATGGATTGAATCACCTAACTTACTTCATCATTTCTTATGGGTTAAATGGATTATTTTATCAAATTCAACTTATTTTATCATTTTTACTAAATAGACATTTGTAATACAATTTTTTTTTTGTCAAACATAAAAATTAAATTACATTCATAGTTTTTGTCTATATACAAAACAAACCAAGCCAAACTTGTAATTAAAGTATTCAATACTTAACCCAACATGTTGTTAGTTAGAGGGTGCGTTGTGCGTTGACAATCTCTAATGCAAAAAATCATTTCAAACAAAAAGGAAACATAGACTAGGTATAGGAATCTAAGGAACAATTCACTTGAGATAAACATAATATGATATTGTTATATCGAGTTCACTTATTAAAAAAGGCAAGCAAAAGAATGTGAATTACTCAAGAAGAGTAATCAGAAGATGGAAAGGATGGATAAAAATTATCAATGAATTGAATTTAAAACAAAAATGAGTTAAATTAAAAATAAACCTAAAAATGTAAAATAAGTAATAACATCTGTATAGTAAATGTTTTAGAATTATATAGGAATTATATATTATACTACTAGATAAAAAAAAGTGTTGCTATGTTGTATAAAATAAAATAAATACTATAATAGAATCCATAAAATAACTAATTTAAACAAGTTTCTTCGTTAAATTTACTTTGAGAAAAATATACTTATAACACTTAGTTTATTTTTTTACTCAATTGTACATTTTATCACTCCATTATTATTATTTTACAAATTTTATTATTTAAGTTTTAAAATATTGGCTCAGTCAAAAAAAAAGTTTTTAAATATTTACATATTTTATACAATAAAACCACGTCATTTTATAAAAACTAATAATAAAATAATATCTTTTTTTTTTGGGCAGGAGGGAATATATTCCATGGTTTCCCTTTTCCTCATGCGACCGGCAAAGGGATGGTAAGCTAAATTGAACTGGCTTGGAATATAATCTTGGTTTATTTTTTGACATATAACTGATCATAACCATGCTGTTCCCGTTACTGATAATTACGTGAATGTTTTGGGACTTAGGTCAAACTACAAGACTCCGCTTAAAGGGTTATACTTATGCGGAAGTGGGGAACATCCTGGTGGCGGTGTTATGGGAGCACCTGTACGTAATGCTGCTCGTTGTTCTTCAAGAGGTTGGAGAAAGAACTTAAGTGGTGATATACTGAGTTATGATTCTCGCCCAAATTATTACTACTTGCAAACTGGCTTGGAAAGATGGCTCTTTCATTGGAATTATATGCAGTAACTAATGCAAATTTGCAATGCGTAAGATACAAGAATGAAGAATCGTGACAATGATTTAGGGCCTGTTTGGATGTTAGCTTTTCTAGAAGTACTTCTAGAAGAAGAAAATAAGAGCAAAAAGATGAAATGAGTTTCTCCATAAGTAAAAATAAGTTCTCCATTAGCTAATTTGTAGATGTCATCTCATCTTTTAGAGAAGCTACATTGGTGAACTTCTACAAATTAACTAATGGAGAGCTTATTTTTACTTATGGAGAAGCTCATCTCATCTTTTTGTTCTTATTTTCTTCTTCTAAAAGTGCTTCTAGAGAAGCTTACCCAAACAAGCCCTTATCAAATTGGATGAGCTTCATAACAAAGATGCAGAAGCTGTAATGTGGATTTCAGAAAACTAGAACTTATAATCCTTTTTTATAATTCAACAGCTGTTCAATGCATTGATTCCAGTAATTACTGCTCGACACAGGACATCCACGGTTGATCATGAATTATAATGTGTAGTGTAGGAAAGTATTTATACGAGGACAACATTTCAAGTAAATTCTATCAAACAGATTAACTGAAATTGGGATCAGCTGGGAACAACGAGTGCTAGTAAAGTTGTACACAACATTTCTTTTATCAACAAGGGTAGGGAATCGATCACAAATACAAACTCACCAGTAGAAACCATGGTCAACTCAAAACTGTAATTCAGGGTGTCAATCGTTGTTTCAATTAGGAGCACTCACACTAGGGTTTTGGACAAAGACATCCTATGGACTTCCCTGAACATAGATAATTCTTCACCTGTCTGAACCCTAGGATGTGTAGACGCAGATCCTTCCGGAAGTTCAATTGAAATTATATTACCGTGACCTCCAACCAGAAACAGATTTTGGAACAAGATTGATTGCATTGGATGCTGATTCAAGCCTGCTTTCACGTATAAACCACGTTCAGATATAGGGGTATGCACACACAAAAATACATATAACTATTTCTCACAATTGTCAAATTAAAATGGACATTATGTAAAAAATAAAAAATAATTCATCATCATTTCATCTGTTTAAAATATAAATAAGCTTTTTATAAAAAAAAAGGTTAAATTAATTATTAGGTTTCTAAACTATTTGAGTTTTTAATTAGGTTCCTAAACTAAAATTTTGTAATTGGGTCTTTGATCTTGTAATTTTTTGTGACTCTCTTAAGATTTTTAAAATTGCCACATTGTCATTTTCTGATGGTATTTAGCTGCTATAAACTAATTTTAGATTTTTAGGGATTCAATACAACAATTTTACAAGAAGGACCAAGTGACATTTTTTAGTTTAGAGACAATCTTTCATTAACATAGCCTAAGGTTACTGCCACATTCATTTTATATCTTCTAAGCCTAGCCTACGGTTACTGCCACATTGGCATAAAAATTGGGATTTAGTGTTCATCAATAAAAAATCATTTTTCATTTTAGATTCTGAAGTAGTTCTACTAATTGGTATCTGAGCTCCAATCTTGGAACAATGAATATCAAATCTTGAAGATGATTCCAACATTTGTTGGAGATTGATCCAAGTAGCGCAGTTGGGAGAGTCCTAGTCTCTTGAATATCCAGGGAAATCATTCACTTTGCATCTTATAATCCTAGCCGAAGGCTGCTACCACATTGGCTAACAATTGGGATTTATGGTTCATCAATAAAAGTTCATTATTTCCTTCAGATACTGAACCGGTTCTATCACACTAATAGACTAAAATGTAAAAAAAGAAAGACCATGTTAAAAACCAGATGGGAAAGAGAGAACACCTTGATATTTCTTCAATAGCCTTCATAACCTCGTTTGAACTTGTCTCCAACACCTGGCCTCCGAGAATGATCTCATCTAGTATAGTATGCATCTGCAGATGAACTAAATTTTTAGGATCGAATTTATGGAAATTTAAGATGCAACTTTGCTTGGTTTGAACTATTGACAGCTACTAAGCAAAAGAGTGAAATGGTTTCCCAAATTTGAAAGGCATTCCCAGAACAGCCCAAAATTAGAGAAAAAATAAATATATAAGAGTTGTCAATTTCAAGTAAAAAGTGTAAAGCCAAATATTTTTTATTGCTTCATATTTGAGAATCTAACAAGTCAAACTCAGACTGCAGCAAACTCCAGCAAATTATATGGGCAGCATAAAATGTTTCCCTAAATCATAACACAATTTCTAATTCATTTCTTGCTACAGAGGAACATTATAATAGAGTCAACTTTAAATAAATATAAGATTCATAATCGGGGGCACAAAGCATACAACCTTACTATAGTTGAACACGATATCAAGCTCACATACATTTCTGAAGCATTTGTCCAATGTTTCCACAAACACTGAAGGCAGAAAGGGACAAAGTAAGCAAATAAAACCACAAAATTAACAACAATGTAAGAGGCAGTAATAAACAACTGTTAGCACATCTACACAATAGCCATGCAGACTGTAATGGATAATACATAGTGTGATAATGCAAATAATTATTCCACCAGGATCCTTGCATAATAAGCAATAGAATTGAAATGGCTAAAGAAAATGACTAATTTGAAGGTTGAACAGACTGTTAACGCTTAACACTGTTTCCTCCAATCCAATTCTCTGAGGAAAAGAGTCCAGAATATGAAAAAGCAAAATGACCTCAAAAACATAACAACAAGAATTCAAATTAAGATTTCTTGAAAAGAGTTGTTTGTATCAATTTGTAATTAGGTTCCATAGCTTTTTCCTAGAACTTGGATTAAATTTCTTTTCTTTCCCTTCAAAAATCTAGAATGTAAATGCATTTGCAGAGGGATATTCTTTCACTTGCTTATGGTGTAAGACAACAACTAAGTCATATCCCATAATGCAAGGTTGGCTACATTCATGGATTGAATGAAATCATTAAAGGGAACCGACACTAAATGTATTACTATCTTTTAATCAGATAAAAAAAGTACACCTGTCATGCTCTTTGTCAGTTTGATTAATGCTAAACAAATCAGTTAATACCATTCACATTTTTCATCAGAATGCTGTAGACAGTTCTCAACCTTGTAAACTTGCAGGTTATTAGATGGTGCATAGCAGATTTTCACCTTTTTGTGCTTTCCAAAAGTTATACATTATTCTGTGTATAGTATCAACACAAAAAGGGAAGCCTATTGGTATAAAGCTCATGCTGTGAGTGGGTCCAATGACGGGTCACACCAAATTTCTATCCACAGTCGTTAAAAAATCTGTCATTTCATGCTGTTCAAATTTCCCCATTCTTGGATAATATAAAAAAAATCAACATTTTTGCATCCAGTTTGCCACCAAAACTTCATAGCTTCTTGAGACACTCAAGACAAACTAACTGATCCCAAGCACACCAATAAGTTGCCATGACTATGCAACATTATTGATTTTGACATTTAAATAATGCAGCAAATAGTTACGTAATACCATAATCTACCTTGTATCAAGTCAAGCATAGCAAGCTCGTTTTCAGAACTATCAAATATGAACACAAAATATAAAGTTGCAAAGTGCTTGTAGACCAGGCGAGAGTCCTGCAGGAGAATACAACAAATGAATTCACACTTACTTTCCTCGGATAAGAAAAGATGAGATAACAGTATTACAACTAATTAGCCAAAGAATTGCTCAAAAGAGCACACTACAACACAAGTTCGCTATCAAGTTAAAAACACTTTACACTAGCTTACTTGAAATATGAAATCAACAGAGAGTCTTCAGTTCTAAACTAAAAGCACACTTACAATTATGATCAAGGCAGTCCTTCAAACTTTATGGTAATTCAGTTCTAGCTCCGACAATTTCCACCACCGTATTCCAATACAAATTCATACTTGCCACAATCTTTAAGTAATACCATTCCAACAAAAAATGCAAAGAAAAAGCCCTAATCTCAATTTATTTTTTTATTTTCAACACATAACTAATGATAATTAGGATAAACAAATCATGACTCCAACATAACAGAATTACAGGAAGTAGAAAAACGGAAGGACGCAATACCGGGCCAAAGAAGGACTCGGCATCCACAAAATTGCTGACATGTTCAGGTCTACTGCATAAGACTGCAAAAGACACAATGCTGAGAAAAAAAGAAAGCAAAATTGAAAGAAAAAAAACAATCACTGAGAGTGAGATAAACCTGAAAACACATTGCGAATAGCTTCATGCTGCTTCTCCACAGACTGATCTACCACCACAACCACAAAAAAAGAAAAGGTGTGAAAATTGCGACAATAGAACGATAAATGAAAATGTGGACGGCAAGGGACCTGAAATTGGTAGAATTTGGCGAGACGAGGCTTCCCCTGCGTGTTCAACACCAGCACTGCTTTTATCATCTTGCTTCTTTCTGGAACCAATTAAGCCGATAAATAAATAAATAATGGAGTTCCTTTTCCTTATCATAACTCAAATTCAACTTCGTACTTTACAAACTTGAATCGTTGACTTATGAAATTGAAGCAATTGCAAGATAAATACGATCAATTACTCAAACGAGATTTGGAGAAGAAAGAGAGCGATACAGTGAAATGGAAAACAAGCCTGAAATTGAATTGGCCCTACCAGTTCAGTCTCCGATCAAATCAATCGTCAATGGGATGGACAGTGTTTTCCTCCGGGGGCTAACTGCAGAGTGTGAAGAACGAAATTCTTAAAACGCACCGTTTGATCGAAAATCCCAGCTTATTAAAATTATTGATAAATAATCAATTTTATTCTAAAACTAAAAGTGTGAAAAACCGATCAATTTATGATAAAAAAAAAAATTCAAATTCAATTATTAAATGTAAAAAAGTACAACACACTAATACAACAATTTAATAATATATTCTTCCTTAAATTTACAACTTACTATCAAATTAATTCTAAAAAAATATAATTTATTATCAAATTAAATTTTAAACATTATGATCCCACAAATTTAATCATAAAACTATTTATTATATTTTTTCACGAAATTAAATTTATATTTTTTTATCTTTAACAGATTAATTTGTCATCTTAATACACTTTTAAAGATAAATTTACTTATTTATCCATTAAAAAATATATAACGTATTTAATAAATTTAATAATTTTTAACTAATAATAAAGAGTTGCTTTT
>PYAF01001225.1:52615-86150 GCA_007407185.1 Glycine tomentella | reverse complement strand
GTTTTAAATTTATCATTTTTGATAAAATTAATATTAATCTCTACATTTTAAAATCATTTGTTTTTGTCTTTATTTTTTAATAATTGATCAATCTAATCTCTCTTTCTAATTTTTTTTTAATAACTCTCTTTATGAAACTTAAAAATTAGAAGGCTTTTTTGAAAAAGACTTGAGAGACTAATTTTAATTAATTTACTATATTATCAAATTCATTAATATGATAGGATAATAATGCAATTTTTTATTGAATAATTGTATAAAATTATTTTATACTAATAATATATATATATATATTAATTTTAAAAAATAGTAATACAATAAATATTTTTTATTAAATCATATAATTTGTATTTTTAAGTTTATAAGCAAATATTCATTAGTTATTCTATGAGCTAATATAATTCTTAAATTAATATCGTAATTTTTTATTAAAATAAATAAAGACAGGGACAGAAAAGTAAATGATAGCACAATACTGGGAATATAAATCCGGAGCCAAACATGCCCTAAAGTGGCGCCCGCGACGGCGCATTCTCAGGGTCAAAGAAGAAGAAAAATGGCCACTCAAGAAGACGAAGAAGACGAGATAATTAACCCCTTCACAATGCTCCTAATCCACGAAGAAGACAAACCAAGCGTCTCCGCTAACCTACACGCGGCTGCACCGAACCACCACCTGCTCCAGCACCACCCCCTCCGTTCGATCCAGTCAACGGTCGCCATTCGCCAGCTCCCTTCGGAGGGCCTCTCCTTCCAGCTCTGGCCCGCTGCCACCTCCCTCGTCTCCCTCCTCGACCTGCACCGCGAAAACCCTCCCTCCGCCAGCCCCCTCTCAGCCGCGCTCCACGGCCGCCGCCGCATTATCGAGCTAGGCTCCGGCACCGGCCTCGTCGGAATCTCCGCCGCTGCCACCCTCGGCGCCCACGTCACCCTCACGGACCTTCCTCACGTGGTTCCCAATCTCCGATTCAATGCGGACGCCAACGCCGCGGTCGTGGGGCCCACCGGAGGGGTAATAACCGTCGCGCCGCTCCGGTGGGGCCAGGCTGCTGACGTGGAAGCGATTGGACGGGAGTTCGATCTCGTTCTGGCGTCGGATGTGGTGTATCACGATCACCTGTACGAGCCACTGCTCGAAACGCTGCGTTTAATGATGCTATGTGAAAGGAATGAGAAGATGGTGTTTGTGATGGCTCACATGAGAAGGTGGAAGAAGGAGTCTGCGTTTTTTAAGAAGGCGAAGAAGCACTTCAACGTCGACGTTTTGCACACTGACCCGCCTTGCGATGGGTCTAGGGTTGGTGTCGTTGTTTACCGTTTTGTTGGCAAGGGATAATAGGGTTGCTGTTGGTCTTTTTGAGAGATTTCAATTGGTGTATCTTGCAAAGAATATCAAATCATTTCCATTTCAAACTGTATGATAAATACAATGATTCCTAGCATGAGCTATAACTTTGGTGGTTATCTTCTTGACATAATGAAGTTTAAAACCTGAATTCGTTGCAAGGATGTCCCCAAAATATGATGCAGCAAAATACCTCTTTTTTATTTTATTCCTAAGAATTAAAGATACTGTTAAAAATTTTATAATAATTTACACATTCTGTTTAACCAATTTAATTTACACAATATATCTATTCAATTGAGTTAAACCTTTTTGACAAAATATCTCACTATGAATCATTTTGGGCCGCATCCTTTATACAATCAAAGTTTGCAGTCTGTCTGTCTCAAATATCACAGCTTGAAAACCAACATGTATCAACCACAACATGGAATGTAGAAGTGCAAAAACTTTGCCTTCCTGGACTTGAAGCAATGAGTTTTTAACCGACGAATTTTTTATAAGATAAACGAACCAGAATCATTCGTTAAAGTAGCGGATCCACGTTGGGGTCAATATTCGCAAGTGCGAACATAAAAATACTCAACGTTGCACTTTCCCATGGACTCCGGCGAAGCTTGGTGTGCGGACTTGGAGAATATCAGGTGCAGCTGCAGACTAAAGTGCCGCTGGAAGCGGAAATGGAGAAGAGGCGCAAAATGGAGAAGAAGAGGCAACGGTAATGTTTAGGTTTACTTGGGCCAAGAAGATACCAATTTACTTCCTGTAACCCCTTTTTACTTTTTGTACTCTTCTTGCTCTTTTTTATTAAAAATTGGGCCAAGATGCATATACCAATTTGCTTCCTGTACCCCTATTTGCTTTTTTACTCCTACTTGCTCTTTTTTTATTAAAAATTGAACTTGTGTCAAATATCTGTATCTTATTATAAAAGCAACTACATCTTGAATGTGTTTATAAACTTGTATATAAAGTGTTGATTTAATTTTTTTTTACAAAAAAAAATTTCGGAGGAACCCCACCACTAATTGGGTAAACATAAATATTTTTTTTTGGTCCGTCACTGATTCGTTAGGAAGCAACCAAAGCATGTTTTTCTTATCTACAGAGGTGCTTTTCAAAACTTCAACAGGTGGCTTAGACCATGAACCTGACGGGATACTACTAGCAGATAAATCAAAAGCTCCGATCAAGATTCAAGAGCACGGGCCAAATTCCATCTCTTCAAGAACACGATTTGCTCTATTAATAACTCCAAGATCTTGCTCTTCCGTTGAATTCCATAGCTTAGAATTTCTTCTTCTTCATAAAGTCCAAAGTGTCATGACAAAACATGCAAAAGAAAATCTCATCCAAGAGTTTGGCTCAATTTAAAAAACAAATCTTTAACTGAGTCAAATAAAGGACCGATCCATTGCCACAAACCATTGTGAGCCCAAACTTGCCAAGAGTTTCTAAGGCAGCTTCACCATTGAGTCCAAACTTAAAAGTTTAGAAAATATTTGACGTTTACAAATAAAAAATTATGGTCCCGGCGGGGCTCGAACCCGCGACCTTCGGCTCATAAGACCAACGCTCTAACCAACTGAGCTACGGGACCATTCTGATGAAATTTGGCCAATGAAGATATATAAAACATTATACTTATATTTATCTTCTAACAAAATCGAACTAATTGAATCCAATTTATATTAGTAATAGTAAGATTAGCATCTCACAGGTGGTTTCACCGATTAATGTAGTGATTTTATTTATGGTAAATGAATACAGCACTACGAATGATAAATTGAACTAGGCAATTGCAGACATGTAAACCAATTAAGCGAAGTGAGCATTTGAAAGATGAATTATGAACTTGCAATGTGAATTAAAAGTGTGTAAATTTGATATTTAGGGTCACATACAAGGCTAGTTATTATTTTCTTAACTTTTTAAGATGCATATAATAATGATGATAATTGACATACTGTTGTGACAAGTGATTCTTGGGTTCCATTAACAAGGATTATTTTTGTGTATAGTGTCTTTATTTTGTAACGAGAACATTTATAATTTATGATTATTTTAATTAGTTATTATTTTATTTAGTGGGTCTTAATAACCTAAAATGTAAAATCAAATAAAAGTGAGTGAACTTAAATCGTAAAAGATGAGTATTAATTTTTACAACGAGTGAAGAAAATTTACAATTTTGAAATGAGTTCTTAATTTTTACGATTTTTACATTAAAGTAAGTTAATTTATAAACACCACTATTGCAAGCATGCACGATGATGTTCTTATGTTTTTGTTTAATTTTATAACATTTATGTAAATTGGTACAGCTTGTAAAGACAATAACAATTTAAGATTTCTCAGATTCGTTTCGTAACCATATTGAGAAATACAAATAAGCAAAACCCTCTGATTCCGATTTATTTCGTTAATTAATAAAATAAAAATTGAATAGAAAAAATCCGACCTGCCGGATTCGAACCAGCGACCTAAGGATGTCTGTTTCAACAACTACAGTCCTCCGCTCTACCAACTGAGCTAAGGTCGGTTTGTTGTGACGTTTCCCAAAATTTTATTTGTCTGTTAATTGTTATTCTATTAAACAAAGGACGTTTATCACTACTGTTATTTCTTTTTTTTTTTTTTGGTTTTTTGAAAGCTACTACCATTGTCTATTACTACTGAAATGCTAATATCAGAATTTGTGCGGAACTACATAGAAACGATTGTGAAAGCCAAAAATGGTTATATAGACAAACTATTACGTCTCCATTTTTCCTTAGTGATGAATAAGGTGTCTGCCTTTTTTTTAAGCAAAAGGTGTCTGCCCTTTTATTACTATAAACAAATTCTGTTATACATATGCTAACTAGTAAACTTTCCATAACAGTTTAGGTGAATTTTAAGCGCTGTAAAGCTTCATCATTGTGATTTTTAACATTTAAAGGCAATTAAATCACAATAAAAAAAATAAACAGTATTCTACACATTTTATATAAAATATATTATGTTAAAGAAATCTAACTCAATTGATTATTAAATAGAATATACGTTAACACAAATCTCCTATTTGATTCCCACATATCAGATAAAATATATAGTATGTACTACAATGAGATCAATCAGATATAACTCTTTGAAGTCTGAAGTGAATGCACTTAAAAATTAAAATGCACTTAAAGATTAAAAATTAAATCAAGGATTGATATTGTTTAGATTTTGTTAAATAATTTAATTTTATTATAGTTCTTAACCATTGATTTTCTAATCGACAACTTTAAATCCCTTTATTCTCTGAAGTCTACATCTCATTTTAGAACCAAATCCAGGTCCAAAATACTTAAATAAGTAGTTCCATCTATCGAGACCAAATTCTAAAAACGAATATAAATTTAGCAGGCTCTAATTTTTTATTTGTTGATCAATATTCAATACTACTCAGTAGTCAGATCACACTATGGTCAATTAGCAGTTATCAAAACATTTTCAAACTACTGTCAGGACTCCATGTGATACTTTTCCATTTAGCTCTCCACTTTTTTTTTTTTTTTTTTCTCATTTCTGACTCTTCAAAATCCTCTTTTTTTCTTTTCTTTTTTAAAATGTCAATTCAATAGAACAAGAAAAATGTCTGCCACTTTACTACATCAAGACCAATCAAAAAACAAAGACAAGGCAACACAAACGGCTGTCTTTAATTTATATCAAATCTAGATTGTATCCTTTGTCTTAATATTTACAGTTCCACGAACTTCTCTGCCAGACCACTGCTCCTGCTCTTTCTTGACAACAATCTGTCATCATAACCATATCAACTATTGAATTACAGTTTGATACCCAGAAACAGTGGTAATCACACGAAAAAGTTCAAAAGTAGCAAAAGTTCGATTTTATGAATACGTGTAACATCAACACTTGTACAAAAAAATACAACAGAGAAAAGTATTCATCTGCATTGTGAACATCCGGGATCTAAATGTAATGCTTTTATAATTATGATGGCTATACAAAATCGTTAAAATTACAACTGTATGTACAGAAAAAGTTAAATATGTAAAGGCAAATTCATACCATTGTTGGTTTTTCCTGAACTCAGTAAGCACGGGATATATGTTTTCAAAGGCAGTGTAAGTCTCATCTCTCACCTAAAAAAATGGAAATGAAAACCAAAAAAAAAAAAAAAAACCAGGAAACCAAAATTTTTTTTTTTAAAAAGAGAGGGGGGGGGGGGGGGATACAAGGGGGAATTATAACAAAAATATTACCTTGGCTCCTGTTAGAACAATTTTTCCAGAGACAAATATAAGCAAGACTATTTTAGGTTGCTTCATACGGTAGATTAACCCTGGAAACAGCTCTGGTTCATACTGCCACCACAAATAAGCAAGACTCAGTGAATATCCATCATTTTCCTCTACTTCTAGAATTTATAGACAGAGCACAAGCATAGACATAATAGAAGATGGCCCTTTGATAATTTATACTTTCTTCATCACACAAGCATGTGATTATAATACTATTAGTCAAGTTTAACCATTTCACTCCACTTAAATTTTTAAAACTCTAAAAGCCTTTCCATCTAGAAGTATCTACAACATTGGGCAATGCATTAAAACAGCCTTGTTGATTTTTGGCTGCCATGGAAATTTGTTTCAGTTTTGCATCTGCAATTCAGTACCAGTCAATGTTTTCCATACTTTGCAGCATAGAGCTTTAAACAATACATTTTTTCTGTAGGTTACTTCATATCAAGTTATATAATTCTAAAAAAAACACCCTTAAAATTATAAGTGACCACTAAACATCAAGATAGCCAAACATTGATTGTGAAAACAAAAAATATTTTTATATAAAAGTCACCAGGGACCAATCCAACCCTATTAATTATTTTCCCAAAAAAAAAAAAAAAAAACCCTTACACTTGAGAAAGCACCATGGGAATATGCAAGACCCTCCAGCCGTATGGGGAACTTGACATCACAAGAGCCGACAATGTTCTGAATTTTGAAATCCTAAAGCATAATACCCGAGGAACCAATTAGTAATCAAACACTACATAGTTACAGTGAGAAAAGAACAGCAAACATGGATTAAACAATTCCAGCAAAGATTGAGAAAGAGCAGAATGCAGTACCTTAAATTTGGCAGGGAAGCCAAGCTTTTGGATAATACGAGCATACTGAAAAGGGGAAAATAGAAAAATTTTAAAAATAATGTAAATTTTTCTGAATGAGCTGCACTACACTAACTGAAGAAAATAATTTGAGAATGGATACTAAACACATGTAAAGAGTTAAAACCATCCAGCCAAATGATTTAAGAGCTCTACTCCAAAAACAGGAATAATAGTTTCAAAACCAAGCTAGATTAAATGGTTTGGTTCACCAGAGCCTCCATTTGAGGAAAAAACATTAGTATGAACAGGATGATGGAGAAACAAAAGACAAAAACAAAGAACAGTATCATACCTTCCTTGCTGCCAATTTAGACTGTTGTTCACTCTTAGCTCCAGTACAAACCTAGTCAATAGTCATAAAAAATTAAATTTAAAGTTCATAAGAAAGAGAAGCACTTTACAAGAAGGGTACCATATTAATTTGGTTTTGTAATAGAAAAATTAGGGTCATAGCAGAAAGCATAAAAGACAAATTTCAACTTTTGCAACCGTGGTTGGCAAACTGTGAATCACAGACCAGACGGCCTATAATCTAATTCATGAATTGGAATGATATTGTAAATTGCAAGGTTCGTGCTCAATTATTAAAACAAGAGAAAATATATAGTTTTCCACTAAATAAAACGTAGAAATAAGTTTAGAAATAGAATATCTTCCTTATTTTAATTTTACATAAATTAATGATTGGGCAATTGAGGTTGCTCCATGATTTCTCTCTCATCAGAGATATAGAACCAAATGATTCATGGAATTCTGACAAGTGACAACCATGTTCGCAACCTCATTACTAGCACCTACAATGATATACTAAAGATAAAGACAAGCCTGACTTTTATAGAGTTTCTAAATAACACCAGTTTGTCCATTGATTTGATAAACATAGTTAATTAAAATAGAAGAGAAGAGATATCAAACAGAATTCAACAAGAGAATCACACAACTACAAATTTGAGGACATCATTAAAAATTACAAAATGCACTACTATCATCTACAAGATAGCCATAGCAGTGCAGCAAAGGAGCATACCATCTTGCCAGAAGCAAAAATAAGTGCTGTTGTTTTGGGATCTCTTATCCTCATAATGACAGCAGCAAAACGCTGCAAACAAACACATCACAAGCATCAGTACAGTATACCACCAACCATTAGAGCTAGCATAAATAATACATCTACAAATTAATGATAATAACAGAAGCATAGTAACAACTAGAAGATATCATGTGGAATATTAATATAAAATAGTAGTCTTAGATTTAACCACACTTCTCTGGTTATAGGAACCAAAAAAAAAAAAAAAAAAATCGAAAGCAGGATACATGACAGCACAACAAACCAGTTAACCTTTATTGTATACATGCACCATTGTGCAGATAGCATATTTGAGTGAAATCCAATACAAGCAAATGAAACTTGCCTTGGGATTGTACTCTGCATTACGAGCTTGAAGTGCAATTGTTTTGAGGTCCAACTTACAGTCCAAATTGACTGTGGAAACAATATTTCTGGATGTACAAACAGCTTGATTATTAAATCACATAAATAGAGGGGAAATTATTATGTATGCTACTGTAAATAAAAGCAAAATTATTAGATAATTGATGAAAATTGAAGCAAAATCCTTAATATTCCAATGTGAATAGAGGGAAAAATATTATACATTCCAACATAGTGATAGAAGCAAATGTTATCAATCAACAGTAGCAAATGCCAGAAGGTAGATCACAACACAGACAATCACCTCTTAAAAGTTAAAACCCAATTACTATAGAGGCATAGCAGGACACAGTGCGATCACTAACCCTAAAAAGTGGACCCAATCTAAATTTTTCACAAATATGAAATGCATACACAATTTTACAGTCATGATTGAAACTTGAAGGTATTCAGCAAAAAATAAAAGAGTAAAGTATTCAATAATCAATAGCACTCAATAAGTATGTTTAAGTGCCAAATAGACAAAAGTGACAAAACTTAAATAAAGAGTGTAAAATCCCTACACAAAAAATTGAGAACTTGCAACAGTTTGATAAGTGGGTAGGCTCTACAACTACAAACATGGGGGTTGACTTATTTATAACAAAAGGGGGTACAACTTAAGATTCAACCATCTGAAGCTCGCAATTGAACCAAACAAAAGAGAAAGTGAAAATTTGTTCATCAAAATACAGATACTCACTGAAGAGTAGGCACGATCCCAGAAGGATGCTTCTGTAGATCCACCGGCTGGCTACCTTCCAATCCTTGGTCAGCCATCAAACCCTATTTTTTTTATTAACCTAAAAATCAACTTCGCTTCTCTTTTTCTCAACTCAAAAACACAAAAAGATAAAAACCTTTATTATCCAAAAAAAAAAAAAATAAGAACCCAGATCTCGAAAGTGAAAACAAAAAACAAAAAAAAAAAAACAGTTTCACCCAATTAAACGAAACCCTCTTTTGTTTTAAATTTGGTTTAAGAAAAACACGAATTGGGTGTTTTGGGTGTGAAAATCAGACCACGGAGAGAGGGGTCTGCTTGGGAATTGAATCGGAGAGGAAAAAGAGTGGAGAGAGCGGGAAGGATTCGAAAGAAGGGTTCTTTTATATGAGAAGAGAAGAGAGGATTTGGGATTTGTATGCTGTTGTGGATTTGTGATGGGTTTTGATTTGAAGAGAGAGAAAGATAGTGAGTGTGCGGTTTTGTATGTCCAGAGATATGAAGAGAGAGAGAGAGAGAGAGAGAGAGGTATTTTTATTTTAGGTGTGTGTGGACTGTGGAGCAATAGCGAAAGAAGGGTTGTAACATGCCACCTCTTATTTATATGCGTGTGGGAGGGGAATGCCTGGTTCAAGCACGATCCAATAGCGTAGTGACACGTAGGAGTGTGTGGGTTGACTAGGCTAGGCTTTTGGGAAATTAGATTGTTGTTCTTTTATGATTTTGGGTGAGGTTGTTTAAATGTAGAAGAAGTAATTTTAAAATAAGTTTTTTAAGAAAATATTTTTTTTAAGAAGTACATGTTTTTGTTTTTTAAAATAAGTAAGAAATTATTTATTGTATATAAAAATAGTTTAGATAAACATATATAAAAACATAAAATTGTTTATTTTATTAAAAATAATTATTTTTAAAAAAATTAACACTTTATCTAATCTAATTATGGGAATTTAATTATTGAAAGTAAAAAAGTGTGTGAATCTTATATGGATATAGATTAAAGATATTAGAACTGTGAGATTATCTCCAATGAAAAAAATTAGCTGTTCAAGATTTTTTTACAGCATCAAATTGTTTAAGATTAAAAATAAAGTGAATTTGGTGTAAAGTAATTTAGTTATCATTCTTTAGAGGTTTAGAAAAAAAATCTAATATATGTTTATTACTGGTCATAAAAAATATTATTTGTTTAAAAAGCATATGACTTTATGACAAGCTATTTAAAACAACTTTTATTTTAATTAGATTCTAGATTTTTTTTTTCTCAACTTCTGATTATTTTGAGAAAATGAAATAAACACTTGAAAAGCTAAAACAGCCATTATTTTTTAAAAATAAGTTATTCTTTTGCAAAATAAGTTATAACAAATAAACTTTTAACTTCAACTTTTAATTCTAATAGACTTTCAACTTCGATTTTTAATTCTTTTTTAGTAGTTTTCTTGTTATCATATATGATCGAGAACTCTATTTAATTTTCATCTCATTGTATTCAACTTGAGTTCTAAACTTATTTATAGTGAGTCTCATTTTCTCTTCACTCATAAAAAACTCTTTTTTTAATTGAACTTATTTAATGGTTAAGTAAGTTGTTTAACTTTAAAAATCAGTAGAGTGTGTTTGAAAACATGTTCAAATCGTGTTCAATAGATAATTTTGGTTTTCCAAGACTAAAACACCAAAGCTGCTTGGAAAGCTTTCCCATGAACCAATACTTGACTGGACTTGTTGCATAATGGGCCTCTCACTATGCGTGATTGACCTACTTAGCCAAACATAACACTTAAAGCATAGAGCCTGAAAGGCATAAACACTTATTATGCTCACTTGATCTATCTGATGAAGAGGTCCACAACCCTCAAGCAAAAAACATGAGAAGCGTAAGCGCTTATTATGCTCGATCAACCTACATAGCAAGACAATCCATAATTCCTCAAGGGTGGAACCTAAAAGGTATATGTGTTTGTTATGTTCAATTTACCTACTTGGCCAAATGATCCACAAAATTTCAAGCATTGAACCTAAAAGACACAGGTGTTTGTTATGCTTGATAGACCTATCAAGCCAGATGGTCCAATGTATGTATATATATCAAAACCATCAAGTGGGAAGATATCAATTTCCCTAGGCCATGGACAAAATTGCTCCAACTAAACCACAAACTACACCTAGCTTCGAAAGCATTAAACAATATGAATCTAGTAGGTTGAAATTACTTTCAATAGGTATAATTCTTTTAACATTGTCAAATCCTCCTTGTCTAGATATATAGATATATGAGAGGAAGGATCAACTTACTCAAAAAATAACTCTTATAGTTCCTCCTCATTCTCACCATTCATTTTTTTGAAATCTAATGGTTATAATAAGTAGTTAATTTTAACTATTAGATTTTAAAAAATCAATGATTCTGATGAGGAGTAACTTTTTAAAAATTATTCATGGAGTAAATTGATTCCTTCCCTCTCTATATATAGATTTGATAACAAACTTTTATTATTTAATATGAGTGTATTAACAAACTGCACCATTGATATATTTAAGAAAAGTCTCTAGTTATAACTTGTTAACACTCATACTAAAACAATCTGTGTTAACAAGGTAATTCGTTGGTATATTTTAAGATAATATTTAGTTATAACTTGTTAATACACTCATTCTATAAAAAAAGAACATGTATGATTTCATCCTTACTATTCATTATTTTGATAAAATAAAGAATAATTCTAAAAGAGATACTCTTGAAATAAATATATCCCTCTCCTCGTGTGCATATATAGCTTCCAATACAAATTAATAAGAGAACTCCATTTCAATTATTTTTCATTCTTTTCGATCTTTTATATAGTTTGTACTATAGATTGAATAGGCGCAGGGATCCCTCTAACCACAAGAACTTCATTTTGCAATCTAGGGGAATCGACAAATATATATAGTAGCAGCTCACCTAAAAGGAGAGGACTGTAGCAGCGACTGTGATAAAGATGTTTCGGCTACATGACATGGTTAAAAGTTGAAAGATACAAAATACCACTTATTTGGCTCCTTAAATTAGCCACTACTACATTGTATGTTCCGTCACGATTCGGTTATGTAGTCACTTCAGTTTATAAATGACTACAATATGCAAACTTGCTCAACTAACTAAGTACTGCCTGAACAGGCACTGGTTCTGGTGCCACCTCTGCTCCAGAATGCCCCTTCTTAGGAGGGTTGAAGGGCTTCTCATCAAGTCCCCAGAACTTGGCAGTTTTCACATCATCCTCAGTCATCAATCGCGAGAACTCTTCATGGTCATAGTTTAGACTTGTTTCCCCCCCAAATTCACTTGGAAGGTTTTCTATGTCGAAGAGTGATTTCATCAGCTCCACACTGTCCTTATTGTTAGGATAAACAAACTTCACCTTCTGGACTGTCTTGGGATCCAGGAAGAATCTGACGGCCTATCAGAATGCGGGAAACTTCAAATTTGTGAAATGGAAGAGGTGACTGTCGAAAGCTCATAATTCGAACTACAAATTGAGCACAATCATAGAAGTTGACCAACATCCAAATTTTCAAATACAACAAGGTAGAAGAAGATAGGGGGTTTTTTGGGGGGGGGGGGGGGGGGCAAATTCACACGTTTCTATATAATTCCAGATCCCATCCCCAAATGAACTTGAGAAGAAAAACAGATTAAAGAGCAAAATTAGTTACACGGCTGATTTTTAGGTGTAACTACAGTGTAAAATTCTAATTGAGTTTATTTTGCTGAAAGGCAACTAAATTTTCCCTAACTGGCTGACACGATATGATTTGAATATTCAATGACAAAGGATTATGAAATGTTCGAAAAGTTAAAAGTGATACAGAATATAATAACATTTACATAAGCAAGAAAGATTAGGCAAGTATTGCTTGATCTTTAAATGTAGAACAAATATTAAAATATAAATAAAGCTATGCAAAAGCAGAATAAATATAACTTGCAGGGCAGGAGAACAAACCTTCCAGAAAGCCTGGAATATTCTTGGTGGATTGTACAGAAAAGCAATAGCAAGCCTTTCTGGATAGTGGTTTTGTAAAATGTGAATAATATCACGAGATGTTTTAACAGACATATTTGTACCAAGTGATAATCCTGTGAAGTCTATCAACCATGACATTTGTTCTTGACCTTCAGAAAGATTTAGGATAGCATTTTCCAACAGATAGACTAAATGCCTGATATTATCTTCAGCTGATGTTGTGTTCTAACAAAAGGAAACAGATTAGACAGATTAAGTTAACCAGTCATCTCTTTGGCTGACCCAAAAAAAAAAAGTTAACCAGTCATGTACAGAGAAGCCTTATTGAAAGTACATCCTAAGTCCAAACCTGCATCCCTGGCCTCATAATAAGCACAGTCCTCCCAACTCGATCATGGAAGTTAGCTCTGGAGACTTTGCCTGTTTCACCCTCATGTGCTATTTCAGCCTGGATGTAAGATGTTATTTAATAGTAAATACAAGTTTATAATACATGAAAGAGCAATATCCATAAATAGGCTATCACTTGATGACGGTTTCATTTAGTCCTTGCAGGCTATACAGATATTAAACACGTGTAGAAGGTAGTATATCATAATTTTGGAACCAAATGTATTCTGATGCTAATGTATGATCTTAATTGATTTCAAAAGTACAGCTCCACAACTCAATTACACCTTAAAATTTAGATATATATGTTATTGACCTTAGATTGAGTAATCTAATGCTAAACTATTGATTTATAATCTGAGAATTATGTTGCTCAAAGAAAAAAACTATATATGTTTTGCAGTATAGACTACAGAGAGGTATCTTGCAACAGATAATAAAGTAAAGGGACAATATAGAAAAGACATGATAAACAAACAAATTGCATCTGCCACATGAAAGAACAAAACAACACAGACCATTATGTCAGCTCAAGACAAGTTAGAACAGGACGATAAACATCAATATTCAAGACCATGTACTGATATGTTGATCCATCATCTATTTGTCAAATTGTTTGTGTGACATGGATCAAGGTTACAAGTATTTCATGTTCATTATCAATTTCATTTTAGGCATCACCAATTGAGTGTGTAGGGATCAAAGCCAGTTAAATCAACTAACCCAACGGATTTCCTCTGGCTTATAAGTTGCCCTCCACTTGAGTGTTTCCTCCAGCATTTTCTTAGCTTTATCAACATTCCAGTTTCTTGCTTCTAAATATCTCCTTAGACATGCATCTGTGCAATATTTTAATCGACGACCAGAGAGGGGCCCAAGAGCTGTCTTGAGTTCAGCCACCTGTTTGTAGATGTGTTACACTTCATCCTCATAAAAGCTAGCATTCCATGAATGAGTTTTCTTATAGACAAACAATTTTTTTTTGCATCATCCTTACAGGATGCCAATTGCATTGCAGAGAAGGTGTAATGCACTCAAAATTACTTTTTTATTTGAGATTTGAGAAATGCTACCAACACACTCTTTCTAATACGCTCTCTATTATTAAATGTAAGTTGTTGAAAATCACAAATTGCGATGGAACCCACTTCTTATTTAATGAACCCCACCTATTTAATAAATTTTAACCAAGAAGAGAGTGTGTAATAGAAGGAGTGTATTAGTCTTTGAATTTTTTTCAAGATCTGATATAGAACTAGCGAGTTAACGAAAGACGTCAAACAAAGAAGTTTACCTTTGTATCTTGATATGAGGAAGCATTCTCCTGGTGATTCTGGGTTTGCCTTCTAAGAAGGAACATGATGACCACCAAAGGCACTAATTCCCAACCTGGCAGCACAAAACTTCAAGTAAGATAAATTTTCCTCTTCAAACCTAACATCCATACCATCACAAAATCATAAAAGTTGAAACATAAGAAGAGAATAATCAGAATTTTGCAACAATTCCATAAGTTGAACGAATAATTCCACCTGTACTGTAATCAATCACATGCACATCACCCTATTTGGAATCAAACCAAAACACAGTAACATAAAGAAACACCTAACAATATCTTATGCACAAAACTGTCTCAACAACATAAAATATAAGTAAAGGACTGATCTATTCCAACAAAGACAAAATTGAAAAACAGACACCTATTATTCACCGAGTCCAACACGTTATTAGGTACATAGACGAAGAATGTCAACGTTTTGAACCTCAATTTTGTTTTTTTCTCTTCTGAAACGGATCCGTTTACAGAACTAAACGTGAGAACTGGGATCAAACACCCTATTTTGACCGTTCACTCTGCGGAATCAGCAAAATACGCGAAGCAGTTTCACGCTTCTCTTGGCAGCGTTGACTTTACGAAACGAATAGGAACAAAATGGAAATTAAAAAAAAAAAAATCAATTGAAGCACATATAAAATAAAGGTCTCAAATCTGAGGATGCAAATAATTATTAATTTTTGAACATAGGGGAAATTAAAAATAATATTCCAGAATCGGATCCAGGGAATGAGAAAAGAGAGAAAGATAGTGATGAGTGAGGAATGAAATACTAACAGGGAATGAATTAGTGAATAGAACGCAAACATTACAAACCTGAAGAGAGAGAGAATGTAGGAGCTTGTAAGAAAAAGCAGCTAAAAGGTTAGTGGTACCAAACTTATGGTATGAGATTTTTGAGAAGAGAGAAGAGAGAATATAGAAGAGGACGTGTATGTGTGCCTTTTTCACTACTACTCACAATCACGATTGCACACTCTCACTCTGTCTCATGTGATTTGGCTCACGCGAGTGTCATTTAATGGCGCTTGTGACTTGTGGCCCCAAAACATTATAGAGAGACAGAGAGGAATGACTGAACGATACTAGGAGGAAAGAAAGACATTAAGTAGTGTTTTTCCGGAAACTTCACAGATGATTTTTAATGGAATTTGTTTTTTTCGCTTTCCCTTTCACTTCTTTAATGAGTTTTCTTTTAATATTTGCAACGAAATTAAAGTCAGGTCACATTGAAATTAATACCATTTAAAGCAAAATTACAAGGACAACGTGCTTTGTTTCCCAAAAGGAAAAAAAAAAATATTGCTGATTGGAAAAAAAATTACCTGTTATTTAGGTCCGTGTAATATTTTCCTTCAAAAAAGGTGTCTATAATAATTTATTTGGATGATTCGTTTGTTTATAAGCTTCTTTTTAAAAAAATAAAAAGAAATACTTTTTTAATAAAATAAATGTATTTTTG
Source organism: Glycine tomentella (assembly GCA_007407185.1). Classification (NCBI taxonomy): domain Eukaryota; kingdom Viridiplantae; phylum Streptophyta; class Magnoliopsida; order Fabales; family Fabaceae; genus Glycine; species Glycine tomentella. The sequence goes on along the minus strand of PYAF01001225.1, from coordinate 70,239 downwards.
TCTGTATGATATGAGAAGTTTTCAATGCTTCAAACTAGAATATATTCAAAATTGCAACGTGTACAACATGAGCTTTAGCAATACCTAGATATATAGGCAGACAACATTGATATCCATTCAATATTGTCTGTATGAGGAGAAAAACTATTTATATTCCATGATGCCTTACTTTTTTTGTGAAGTCTCAATGGAGCAACTACACTTCAAAGTGTAAAGAAATAGGACCTCTCCCTATGTTAAATTGATAGGGACTCACTTCAAACTTAATGCATTTCATCCTTTCATCGGGATGAAGCAGAAAGTAATCAGTGTAATTGCCAATTCTTCAAACTTTGTTGCATATTCTTCAACAGTCATATTTCTCTATTTCAACTGCATAATTTTATTTCCTTATCTTTTTACATCATCAGGGAAATATTTTACCACAAATTTGTTCTTAAACACTTCCCAAGTTACTTCCACTCCATCTACTTCTAAAAGTCTCCTTGTACTATCCCACCAATACTTGACCTCATCGACCAACATATAGGCCGCAAAAGTAACCTTTTGCTTATTTGTGCATGTCGTTGCACAAAATATTTTCTCCATTTCTTGAATCCACATGTAAGCTTTCTCCGGATCATATCCTCCTACAAATTGTGAAGGATTGTTCCTTTTGAATTCAGATAAACCTTGAAATTCGGCTACTACTTCATTCCTTTGATTAGTTTATTGCAACATAACTGCAACCATCTCCCTAATAGCCTGAATAGCTTCCACCATTTAGACATGCCTTCGTCTTGCCATTTGTTAATAACTATCACACCAATAGGGTAATAAACACAACGTACACTTAGTTCCCTACCCAACACTCACTAGAACGAAACTCATACCACTAAATGTAACACCCATATTTTATAAGACTTATTTATATAATTTAATATATATATATATATATGACATATTGTTTTACTAATTTATTATCATGTTTGAGTACTAACATTATTTCCTATTTGTTCATTTCTTCCAAATACTAGTCAAATTACTCTCACTATATGTATTTTTTTCAATTATAGAGGAGAATGTTCTATGTTTGGTGGAGTAAATGACCAGATACTGGAAAAGTAGAAAGTTATCATTATATAACCACTTACATTTATTGGCCACAATAAATAGGGAGAACATATTAGGATTCAAATTCTCCCTTTAATGTCATTAAAATCTTGACGATGTACTTTCTCATTTCCACCAATGTTCACGCTACTATATGTAGCATAGGAGGAACATTTGATTTCACTTCCATCTTTTGCCATGTACATGGAGAGAAAGAAATAACACAAAATGAAGGGGGTTAGCATATTTTATCTTGCCTTCAACTTAAAAAGAATAATGAAATATAACTATGACGCTCAATTTATTTAACAGATGTAATGTTAATGCAGTATAAATTATGTATGATATGCATGGGGCCCACAATCATACTACTCCATGAAGAAATATATATATTTATATATATATATATATATATATATATATATATATATTTTATGGGGGAGCGATTGGGATACACTATTTTCTTTCGGCAATAATAAAAGAAGAACGATATTTCTTACGAAATAGTTTTTTGTGAAAATTGCACGATGACCTACTTCCTCAATTTACTTTATATATATATATATATAAAAGTATTTTTAATTAATATTTATTAAACAACAAAATATTCAATTATTATTTAGTTAAAATAAAAAAATTTACATAAATATCATGAACTAACAAGCCATATTGCTAATTTGGATGGTAAACATTCCAATCTCTCAATTAGTTGTGTATCTTTCACACGAACAAATTGTATATGTTATTTTCTTTTTGAGGGAAAATTGTATATGTTGCTATATACAAAAAATTGAATAATCACTCATGCGTTTCGAATAAAAAGAAGCTAAACATGGTTTAATTGTTGAATAAAAAAGTACACATTAACTATATATAAGCCAAAAACATTATCATTGAGTTACATTTCTTTCATATGAATTTATAAGAAAACTTTTACTTAAAATTATGAATCTAATATTAAAACAAATATCAAAGATGTTAGAGTATATTATATTCACACCCTCATACTTTTAATGAAGTGTACTCAATATCCTTTCATTGTTTTATCTAAAAAAATCACTTAATTATTTTTCATTGAATACTGAGTATCTTTCCCATCAAACACTGTTGAAACTTTTATACTTGCACGTTTGCACCCCCAATATTTTTTTGCAAATCGTGCCTAATACCCTCCTTTAATTTTATTAATATAGAATTTATATAAATATATAAGTATACTGATATTTTCTTATATAGTACTAATTATAATATTTATGAAATATAATCATTTATTAAATTTAATAAATGTACTGATAATATATATTAAATATATAAATTTTGAATTGAATTTATATATATTTAAAATTATTATTGAATAAAAACTAATCATAGAAAAATTTAATGCGTACTTATATTTTTGTTGTGAAAATATATTAAGTTGACTGAACTAAATTTTAATAAAAAATATAATATTGCATTATGAAAAAATGAAAGCACAAAATTATAATTATAAGTTGAATTCTAATTTTTATAAGATTGGTGATAACACAAGTATTAAGGTAATATTTAATTAATATATTAGTTATATAAATATACTATATATAATTTATCGAATAAACTACATTTGCACCTTTGTGTTTTCTACAAATTGCGTCTAATATCTCTCAATTAACAGTACGGTCTTTAATGATGTTAGAAAGTAATATCAAATAATGTAGAGGTGTCGAATAATTTGCCTATAAAATACAGGTTGTGTTTACTGAAAAAATTGGTTTGAGACTGGACGAATGATGGCGCTACCACGACAGTGTTGCCATATTATTATAACTTTTATTACAATTTCAAAAGATATTGTAATAAAAGTTATAATAATATTCATTAAATATGAGTTTATAAAATAAAAATAGTAATAAAATTATTAAAAAAGTTATCATATTAAAAATATTAAATATTACTTTTTATTCCACACATTTATTATATTAAAAACAATCCAAATTATTGGTGTAGCGATGTAAGGCTCCACACATTTATTATTAGTGAAAATAATATATTTAATGGAAGAACTCATGTTTGATTATCACTATGTGTCAGGTTCTCTTAAATTAGTGATAATCCCAAACTGTAAGTAGGATTAGTTTTTTGACTTAGTAAATTAGGGAACATACGTGGTTTCTGACCTAGGAGAATATATATATATATATATTATAAAAGTATAATTTTTTTTATTATATTAAATGCATTAATTAATATTTTTTATTTATTAAAAAGCAATTATGATATAAAGACTTTTTTATTTAGGATAAAAAATCATTTATTATTTTTCAAAAACTATATTAAATAATTAATAAAAATATTTTAAATATTCCTTAACTAATGACTTTTTGAGCACTAGATAGCAAGATGTTACTTGGAATTAGGGACGAACATATATGGATAAGACTAACCCCAAAAAAAAAAATCTTAAAAAACCTACTTGACCTAATCCATTTTAACTTGGTTTGGTCAAGTTCATGGATCAAATCAGATAGAGAATGAGAAATCCAATCAAGAGAAGTCTGATTATAAATTTGTTGTTTATGCAAATTAACCTAAGACTCGATCCGACCTAACTTGATTAGTTAGTATATGAAAAATAATTTTGTATTTTTATTTTATTATATTAGAATCGAATTGAGACAAAGAAAGTGACTTGAGAATCTCATTTTTCTTTTTCCTTCTTTGCCTTAGTATTGAAGACTTTTCCCTAGCAAAGTAAACAACATCTTTTCTCTTTTGTTGTCATCTTTTCCGCCGCTAGCTAGAAATTATCTTCGGATTTCATAGTAAGTTTCTCTTCTCTTTTGTTCTCAACCTCAAGTCCTAAATGAGTACTTTGTTTCACTTTCAAGTTTCAAGTGTCTCTCTCCTTTTTTTTGCGGATCTCGTTAATCCTTTCCTTCGCCACCGCAAATACTCACAAGTCATTCAAAGGTTTGTTGAAGGTTTGTAATCTTTCATTTCATTTTCTGTATTTTTTTTCTTTTTGATTTTTCTTGTTCAATTTGTTGTTAATTATTTAATTTTTGTTTGATCTGTTTGTTCAAATTTAGGGGAATTAATAACCTCAATTGAGCATTTTTTCCCAATATCCCCTTGGTTTTTCCAATTTTCTCCTATAGTTTCTTCCACTTCTGTTGGGAAACCCCAAAATCAACTCAATTTGACCTATATAGAACAAAGTCAAGTTTGAATTAAAGAAAAACACATCTACTTGAATCTACTTCACCTGATCAAGTCTGTTTACCCAATTTGGTTTTGGTTTTGCTTAAACTCAACCTGAGTTGACTTATCTTCATCCCTATCCCTACTTCTCAACTAGTTTCGTGGAGTAAGATCATCTGGCGTCCTTGCATACCTCTATCAAGGTCATTCCCTTATTGGAGGCTGATTCATGGGAAGCTGCCTACCGATGAGAATTTGCAACATAGGGGCTGTGTTGTAGTTTCTAGGTGCGATCATTGTGACACTAACTTTGAAACAACTCATTTCTCTTCTTTACATGGTCTTTTGTTGTGGAGATTTGACACTGGTTAGGTTAGATGTTGGATTGTAGCCTTGACACACCTATGCCTTTATCTCTTCTGTTGGTTTGTAAGAGAGCAGGCATTACTCAAACTAACGATATTTTCATTAATTGCTACCACTCTCAATGTGGTGTGGTTCATTTGGACTAGCTGATGTGCTGAATATTATCAGTGGAACCAATTTGATAGGAATTCCATCTGCAAGCATTAATGGACTAAAGGGATATGAAAAATAGCATTTGTCTCTGAAATTCTTATCAAATAGTGATCACTTCTTGGATGAAGCATTTATTAAAAATTAGTATTTCTTCAGAATCTTTCAATTTCTGACTTCATTAATCCCTAGCATATATATGCAGTTAAATACATGGTAGTTTCCTTTCAAGGGTTTTGTGATTTGCATTTGCCTAAATGATGATGTGAAACATTTAATGTATTTGCAGGAAGCATTAATAAGAAATGGATAACAGCAAGTCAGCTGCGAAGAAAGGTGTCTGGAGGAATGATTTGCTGTCAATTGAGATTCTAATAACAATCTTCATGAGCCTCAACGTTGCGGACCTTGCAGTTGCCTCGCTGGTCTGCAAAATGTGGAACAAAGCTTGTCATGACCCGTCTCTTTGGCGCAAAATTGATCTGTCCAAACTCAACAGCTCATACTTTTTGAACATACCAAATAATCAACCAGGAGCTTACAAGCTTGTATGTTCTAAGTTTGAGTAATGGAAATACAGATTTCTTAGTATTTAACTACAATGTTTACTTGACGGATGAGCAGTTCATCATAGCTGCTGAAAGGTAACATTTTCTCTTATTCTTAATTACCCTTTAATTTGTAATTGCATTTGGGCCATTAATTATACAACCTTCTAAAACAAAACACCCCATCAATATTAATTCTCAAGTCTAAATACAATACTACGTATAATATTTATATAAAAGTTGTTTGCATGGTATTATAAAGCGTGTGTGTCTTGATATGTAGGACCCCAAATCTGAAACAACTAGTTCTACCAAGGACAGGTGATTTTTCAAGAGAAGCAGTGCATATGGCAATGAAGTCATGGGTGGGCCTTGAGTCCATTACCATTACATCTGACATATTTCCTGCAATTCGCGAATTCTGCAAGAACATTGTTGGGATTAAATTCGGTTGAGGTTTAGAAGAAAAGCACGTAGAAGCCTTGATTGAATCTACCCCTAACTTGAAGATGTTCAGCATTCGGTCCACAGTAGTGAGCATGAAGGCTTTGATCAGTTTGCTCACTTCCTTGGAAAATTTGGAGGCGGTGAATATCGTTCACAGCGCCATTATGGATACGTCGTCACCTGATGAATTCAATTTTTTTAATATTCATGATCTAGAAAACGATTTGCCCCCATCGATTATGGAAAAGGTTATATATTGTGAAGGAGGATCATGCCTTAAGTGCCAGTATGAGCGTAACAATGCACCTGGATTTTTCCAAGTTTCAGCCATTGAAGACCGTTCCGTAGAGGATATCTGGCGGGAGGATGAGATAACCTCTCTGGCACATTAATTTATCTGAATATGCTTTGTTACTGTTCCATCAACCTTGTTATTTGTGCATTGAAATAACTTTGTTTCCTATAAAATATTTAATTAATTACCTTTTGTTGATTCCTGTTCAAACATGTTTACTATCTTGTGCTGCTAGCCTATCCATTTACTTGGATAAGACTTTGATTGTTAATTGTTAATTTGACTAAGTACTTACGTGGGAAAAATATTTCTATGCGATGGTTGTGCTTGAAATACTTATCCCACAAATAAAAGCATTTGTAATTATATTATTGCTTAAAATATCTATAAACTATCTTTGTGAACTTTATTTAATAAATTGTTAGATAGTTAAGTAAAAAATTATTAATCCATAGAATAAATTGTTTTGTAATAGGAATAAGAATTATATATATTTATATATATATATATATATATATATCACTGATCAAAAGTGAGTAAAGTCAAAATTAAAAAAATAATGCAACAGGTTTGATCCAAATAAATTCGATAAGATATGTTCAGGTGGTGGTTATATATATATATATATATATATATATATATATACTTTTTACAAATTAAATTGTGCCGTAATTAAGTGCAATTTCATATCTCCGTTCACGCCAACTTGAGGGAAAAAACAGATCGAACATCTTCGATCATTTTGCTTCATCAAGAATAGTTTGTCTACTAGATAAGCACGCAGAGAGGAAGATAGAGATAAAATGAGAAAAGAGTGATTGGAGGATATATAGTGTATTATCTATTAAAAAATCAAAGTTGAGATTTATTAGATCAATTTTGGAACAAAGGTATGTAGGAGGGGAAATTGTTTTATTCTTTTTTTACTGTAAACGGCTTACTTCATTTCATACATAATAGTGGTTTCAATACAAGCAAATATATAATAAAAAACCGGACAACTAGCATGTAATCTAGACGCTTTAGCTAGGAGGTGAGCGACTTAATTTGTTTGTCTTCTTACTAAAATCACAGCTGAGTTATGAATTAAACTAAGAGAGTTTTACATTTTTCCACTAAAAGACCAAACTTTTGAATCTAGGCAAAAAGTGTTGGAGTGAATGCAATCATGAAGTTGTTTGCAGTCAACTCGAAAACAGTATTATGAAGATTCAATTCTTGTCATGAACCCAGTTAATGGCAGCTAAGAGAGAGCTGACTCGGCTTCGTTTGCAGAGATCAATCCATGGCAGAAAGAGGATCTTGCTATCACAATTTCACCTTCATGGTTTCTAATACAAGCCTTGGGCAGAGAAAAGAGAGGCATGCATCAGTAGTGTTACATTTAAGAATTCCCAACGTGGGATTTTTCCAGCGATGGATAGAATCATCATGAAGGAGCTGATATCTCAGTGCATCATATTAAATCTCCTGAACCTAGCATTTCTCGATTGGACACAAAGGCTAGAAATATCAAGCGGCCATCACTGTTGTTAGAATGAATTGGATCGGAATCTCTTTGTTTGAACAAAACAAAACATGCATGAATCAAATCTCATGGCGCCAAGTGAGAGTTAAGGGATCAATCAGCTCACTAATCTTGAGATGTTCAACTCCTTCATTGGGTGGACTTTGGATGTAGCGACTATCTTGAGCACATAATCAGGGATCATTTCACACATTTATTTTCATGTCATCTCTCAATCGCCATCTAACGTCCTATTTTACCAATACCCGTGAAGATCTAGAATAGATGTTACACAAAGTAAAACTTGGGATATATTTGTTTTATCATATATCCTTTAAAAAGAAGAAATATAATTATTTTGAGTCATGGGGTGGCACTAGTCCCATTTTATTAGATAACAGCAAACTCTAACATGATCAGTTATATGCTTTGTGTATTATTTAATTTACTCTCCAGTGACATCCTGGTCCGCTATTAACTTTTATTTGCGATTATTTACTTTTATGTCATTTAGTTTATTTCCAGTCTGATATATACCTGGTCCATTTCTAACTTTTAATTTCAGTTATTTATTTTCTGACATTTAATTTATTTCTAGTGGTATACTAGTCCCATTCTAACTTTTATTTTCAGTACTCATATATTTAATTTATTTTCTAGCGATATACTTAAACGTAATTTTTCGCAGACAACACTTATTGACCATGGTATATATAGAGAAACACATATTTATAGCAAAAACTACACAATGCGTGGAAAATTGGAATGCACGAACAATAATTATAAGAACCCTAAAGCAGAAATGAATGTCGCAATAATGTTGCAAATTTTGAAGATATATAAATGAAAATAACTAAACAATTGAGACAAACCTAAATTGAGTGTTAACTTGTAGTGGCAGCTCTCTTGACCGTAGTTATTATTGGACTCGATCAATTGAAGGATCAATGTTCCGCCTATGAATCTATCATACAGACTGTCAGATATTTCGAGTAAATACCAGACAATTGAACTCATTGCCACTTCAATTACAAATTCACCAAATCAAAAAAGCACTCAAACACATAATTTTCCTTTATTGATCATTTCTCATGTACAAATTATTTGCTTTCATTAATGTTGTCAATTATAGATATATTTTTAATTATCTTTTATTTGTATATATTGTTAAAAAAACTTATTTTAAATGTAAAATTATATTAAACTGATAGATGATACCTTGTTAAAACATTCACCGGTTCTCCAACACAACTTAAGAGCCTTGCCGAAACATGTTTTTATTTTTTATTTTTAACGGAAGAAACTTGAAAAACAACTCAAACATGGAAAACACACATCGAAAAAATAGATCTGTAGCACCAAGCTTCAGATCCTTGGAAAGCCTGGAAAAAGAAACTAACTCATATAAGACAAAACTAGAACACAAGCAAAAATGATCGAACCTGTGCAGAGGTAAAACCAAAATCGATAAAGCAATTGCACCATCTGAAAAAACACTATCTACGTGTAGGTCTAGATCCGATCCATGTGAAACCAGGCACTAAAAGATACATCAAAATGGAATGGAACAAGAATGAAATGTTGATTGGTGAAGGAAATGATGGAAATTGGAAAAAGCCAAACTTTATATAGGGGTTCAGTGCAATTGACAGTTAAGACTATCACTGTTTTGAAAGATGAGATTCACTAACGCGTAATGCTAAGATAATCATTGCTACAATGGTGTTTGTTATACGTTCATATATTTTTTTAACTAAATAATTTCTTTTTTGCTGATATTTTTTTACTAAACAACCAAATATTCAATTCTTTATTTAGTAAAAATTAAACAATTTACATAATTAAATATCATGAACAAACAAGCCATATTGCTAATTTGGATAGTAAGTTTTCCAATCTATCAATTTGCTTTGTATCTTTCGTAAGAACAAATTGTATATGTTGCTATATACAAAAATTTGAATAATTAATCAGTCCACAGTGGAGTTCCACCACCCATAGAAGAGGCAGAAGCTTCAGCCCTCCTTGGTGCTATATCTTGGGTCATCCAGAAAGGGTACATAGGTTATTTTTGAGATGGATGATAAGCAAGTGCACGATGGTCTTTACTTCAACAGTCCAAACAGCTCAGAGTTAGGCGCAATCCTAGCTGTTTGTAATAAAAAGCACAGAAACATTACAAATTCATATGCGAATTTAGTCTGTAGAAAAGTGAATTAAGTCGCTCATACTCTATCAATGATGCCTACGTTTTGTTGCTAGTCCACATCATTTTGATCTTTTTCCTGGATTGTCTCAATGTTTTGCTTATAAATGAAATGATATGAGATCTTTTTCAGTAAAAAAAATTTGAATAATTACTTATGCATTTCTAATTAAAAAAACTAAGCATGATTTAATTGTTGAATAAAAAAATACATATTAACTATAAGCCAAAAACATTATCTTTGAGTTATACGTTTTTTTTTTAATATGAATTTATAAGAACTTTTGCTTAAAACTATGAATCTCATATTAAAACAAATATCAAGTAAATTATGCTAGTATTCTCATATTTTTAACGAATTGCACTTGATATTCCTAGGCCTCCAGTATTTGACCTAAAACAAACCAGCTGTTTGCTTTTCACATATAATGCTGATCGAGTACCTTTCCTCCCAAACATTATTGAAAATTTTATACTTGCATGGTTGCACCCCATGTTTTCTGCAAATTGTGCCATATTAATACCCTCCATGTTAATTTTATTAATATAATATTTATATAAATATATTATAAGTATATTGATATTTTTATTATATAGTATTAATTGTTATATTTATTACATTGATTATTTATTAAATTTAATGCTAATATATATTAAATGTAAGGATTTTGAATTGAATTTATATATATAAAAAATTATTATAAAATAAAAAGTAACTATAACAAAATTTAATGCATACATACATATTTTTTTGGTGAAAAAGAATTAAGTTGACTGAGTTAATTTTAATAAAAAAATATAATGACTATAATTTGCATTTATGAAAAAAAGAAAGCACCAAATTGTAATTATATATAAGTTGAATTCAAATTTAATAAAATTGGTGATAACACAAGCACTAAGGTATAGTATTTAATTAATTTAACTAATATATTATTTATATAAATATACTATATATAATTTATCGAGTAAATTACATTTACACTTTTATGTTTTCTACGAATTACATCTAATATTCCTCAGCTAATGGTACAGTCTTTAAAGATGTTAGAACAAGAATGTAAAAATAATGTCAAATAGACGGTGATGGCTAGCGTTCCCAAGCTAAACTAGTTTGGCACCGTGCAAAAGTTATTTGTGTCCGTTGGATTATCAAAAATTTAAAGATTAATGGCTGTCAATTTTCTTCTTTCATTTTTTTCCTTTTATTTTTTCTTTCCTTCTTTCCCACGATACCCTTTAACATTTTTCTCATTCTTCCCCTCTTCCGTCGCTTCTCCTCCTTCCACTCTTCTTGATTTCTCCGGGCACCACCCTAACCCCAAACCCAAACCTTCGTCGCACCATATTGTTTCGCAACACTCCTTGTTTGCTGAGGGCTAGCATACGTGGCCGCAAGCACACCCATCACGTAGGAGCCACCAACCACCACGACGGAGTCACCTGAACCGCCACGGAGGAGCCACCAGCCACCAAGGCGGAATCACGTGCGTTGAAGGGTGAGTGTCTCTTCCATTCTGTGTGTGATATCAGCACGTCGCATGCGGAGACGAGTTACAGATCTTTGGATGTCGGCGAGAAGAGCACCACGAACGAAAACTATGGATGGTGATCCCTTCAAAACCTTCGACTTCGACCCTGTCGACGCAAATCTGAAGTTTCTTTCACTTTGTGTTTTTGGTTTCTGATTCAGATTTTTGTATTGGACTATTTGTTTCTTAAATTTGTAGATTTGAGACTGGATGTGAGTTTAATCAAGACTTGATTGAGAAATTATTTTTGTTTTGCATTCTCATGTTGTTTATAAATTTGTAATATGTAATAGTTGTAGTTTAGCCTCGTTTTCTATGTCCATATCAATGTGGGGGTGGGGGTGCATGGTGGTGCCATCGCCGTCGCAGTGACAATATCTGTGGTTGTGCGACGGTCGGAGATAAGAAGAGAAGAGGAAAGAGGGAAAAAGAAACATCGTCACTGGAAAGTTCTTGATTATGATTTCATTCAATTCTTGATTCATAAACAATATTCACATTCGGTGGTGGCATCGGAGGAGTGGGAGGGGGGAGGAGAAATTTCTAGCTCTGCACCACCGATGACTGGGAGTTGGAAAGAGTTGAACGGTGGGGGAGAAGAGAGAATCATGGACAAATTGGGAAAACAACAAAAATAACGAAAAAAGAAAAAGAACAAAATATCTTATTCCTTTTATTAAATTGAACGGTTAAAATGGTGCCCAAGTTTTTTTTCACTTGAGCACCCTAGCCATCGTTTGTCAAATAATGTAGAGGTATCAAATGTAATAATTTGCATAAAACATAGGTGGTGGTATGTATAATTGGCAAAAAAAATAAAATTAAATAATATTTTTCTAATAAAAAATTATTAATTTGGGAGTCTTTTGAAACTATTTATGTTTATGGGACAATCAAATACATACAGAATGGTCGTGACTACACAAGAGTGTCAGAGTGGGTGTCACGTCCAAATTAGGCTTGTTTCCCCGTTGTGACACGTGTCACGCATGCATGAATTTTTAGTGATATTGATTATATAAACTTCAAATGGTTATAACTTTTGATAGAAATGTCCGATGAAAGCGTACGATATGTCAAAACGTTCGAAATTCATAGAGGAATTTCTATGCAAATTCCCAAAGGTTATGACCATCACCTATGTTTTAACATATCGAGCGTTTTGACATATCGTACGTCTTCATCAGACATTTCTATCAAAAATTGTAACCGTTTAAAGTTTATATAATCAATATCACTCGAAATTCATGCATGCGTGACACGTGTCACAACTGGGGGACACACCAAATTTGGGCGTGACACCCTCAGTGTAGTCATGCCCATTTTGGGCGTGTCTAACTGTCCTATAAACGTAAATTGTTTCAAAACAACCCCAAATTGGTAATTTTTTATTAAAAAAATATTATTTAAATTTTTTTGCCATGTATAATTTACTCAAGAAATTGTTTTGAAAATATACGAATGACGCTACCACGAACGGCTGCCATCTTACAACACAAAGATTACAATTTCAAAAGATGTTCTAATAAAACTTATAATAATAATATTCATTAAATATGGGTTTTTAAAATAAATATAGTAATGAAATTACTAAAACCATTTATCATATTAAATATATTAATTCAATTAATAATTTTAAACTATTAATTAAATAATATTTTTTATTCAACACATTTATTATATTAAAAGTATAAATAATCAAAGGATTAGCATAGCGTTGTAAGACTTTATTGTATTCAAATGAGTAAAAACGATACATTTAGTTGGAGAATAGGTGTTTGATTTTCATTGCATGCAAAATTTCTTGGGTCAACAGTAACCATGAACTGTGAGCGAGATTAATCTCTAACCCAATGGGTTAGGGGGAACACTTGTGGTATCTAACCCAAGACCAAAAAAATATTAAAAGTATAAATTCTTTTATTACATTAAATGCATTAATTAATATTTTTATTAAAATAAATTATTATATTAACTTTTTTATTTGGGACAACAAATCACTTATTAAAACATTTATTATTTTTCAAAAACTATATTAAATAATTAACAAAATATTTTAAATATTTCTTAACTAATACCTTTTAGAGCACTTGCTAGAAAGATGTTACTTGAAATTAGAGGCGAACATGGATCAGACCGACTCAAAAAAACCTACTTGACCCAATCCATATTGGCTTGGTTTGGTCAAGTTCATGGATCAAGTCAGATTGCAAGATGAGAAACTCAATCAAGTCAAGTCTGATTACGAGTTTGTTGCCTTTGCAAATTAACCCGAGACTCGACCCATCCTAACTTGATTAGTTAATTTATGAAAATAATTATATATTTTTATTTTAGTCTATATATAATTGAATTGAGACAAGGAAAGTGAGTTGAGAATCCCATGTTTCTTTTTCCTTTTTCTCCTTAGTGTTCAACACTTTTCCCTAGTTTAGTAAACAACATCCTTTGTGTCGCATATCCACTATTGTCTTCTTCTCCATCGCTAGCCAAACATTATCGTCAGATCCCATAGTGAGTTCTCTCTTCTTTTCTCTCCTTTGTCATTTCTCTCTTCTGTTCTTAGTTTCAGGTCCTAACTCGGTATTTCGTTTCACTTTCAAGTTTCAAGTGTCTCTCTTTTTCTCTGCAGATCTCGTTAATCCTTTCCTTCGTCACTCGCAAATACTTACAAGTCATTCAAAGCTTTGTTGAAGGTTTGTAATCTCTCATTTTCATTTTCTGTATTTTTTTCTTTTTCGATTTTTCTTGTTCAAATTCTTGTTAATTATTTAATTTTTGTTGGTCTGTTTGTTCAAATTTAGGGGAGTTAATAACCCTAATTAAGCATTTTTTTTTCCAATTTCCCCAAATTTCCCCTATTTTATAGTTTCTTCCACATCTTTCGGGTTACCCAAAAATCCACTCAATTTGACCTAAATAGAACAAAGTCAAGTTTGAATTAAAGAAAAGCACCTACCTGAATCTACTTCAGCTAATCAAGTCTGTTTACTCAATTTGGTTCCATTTAGCTTAAACTCAACCTAAATTAATCCGTATTCATCGCTACTTCTCAACTAGTTTGGTGAAGTAAGACCATCTGGCATCCTTGCATCCCTCTATCAAGGTCCTTCCTTTATTAGAGGCTGATTCATGGGAAGCTTCCTACTGATGAGAATTCACAACATAAGGGTTGTGTTGTAGTTTCTAGGTGTGATCATTGTGGCACTAACTTTGAAACAACTCAACATTTTTTCTTTTCATGCTCTTTTGTTGTGGAGATTTGGCACCACTACTTAGGTTAGATGTTGGATTGTAGCCTTGACACACCTACGGCTTTATCTCTTTTGTTGGTTAGTAAGAGAGCAAGCATTATTCAAACTAAACATATTTTCGTTGCTACCACTCTCGATGTGGTGAGGTTTATTTGGTCTAGCTGAAATCATTCTCGATTTCAGCAAGGTCCTTTCGTCAAGCATGAAATTTTTAACAAAAATTATTGCTGTAGTGGCACTCATTACTAAGAACCATTCATTAGGAATTAACCATGAGAAACACTATATATGGCTGACTTTAAGGTTCTCAAATGATTCCATGTGGAAGTTCATGTGAATAAGGCTCCCAAAATCAAAGAAGTAGTTTGGTCTCCTCTCTCAGGATGGATAAAGTGTAACTCTATGGCGTTGCTAGAGGGTTGTTGTGTCCTGTTGCGTCTGGTGGCATTTTTAGGGACTCTTGTGGGCTTATGGTTAAATGCTTCTCTCTGGCATTGGGTATAAATTTTTCTTGGCATGCTAAACCCTAGGTTGCTATGACTGCTATTGAAATGGTGTACAATAAAGGCTGGCATCAACTGTGGCTTGAATGTGACTCGCTTGGTAATCTGTGTTTAATTTGCTGAAGCTAAATACCTTGGAAGCTGAGAACCAGATGGATCAATTGTTTAACTCTTATGAAATCCATGCAGTTTGTTGTCTCGCACATCTATAGCGATGGTAATATTTGTGCGGATGGTCTTGCAAATTATGGGTTCATAAATTGGTTTCAGTTTGTGGAATTCCGTTCCTGGATTTCTTAGGAAGATTTGTTCCCAAGAAAGATTTTATTTACCTAGTTATGGGTTTTTGCTAATTTTTGTTGGTAGGTTTGATTTTGTCCCCTATGATTCTTTGTATTTTTTTTCTTTTTCCTTTAATAATAAGTTGATGTGCTGCATATGATCAGTTGAACCTTTCGTGCCAACCTATAGTTGGGATTTCGGTCTGATTGTGATGTTTAAGCATCCTTTTTGCTTAAAAGTTTTATGTTATGTGAAAAAAAAAAAAGAAAAAAAATCAGTAGATACTATATTTCATACCAATAGCATAGTGCCCAAAAAAATTGTTAGGTGACCAATGACACACCAATGTGATTCGAATTACAACTGCAAGCATTAATGGGCTAAAAGGATATGAAAAATAGCATGTCACTGAGATTCATGTCAAATAGTGATCACTTCTTGAATGAAGCATTTATTAAAAGTAAGTATTTCTTCAGAATCTTTCGATTTCTGACTTCATTAATCCCTAGCATATATGCAGTTAAATACATGGTAGTTTCCTTTCAAGGGTTTTGTGATTTGCATTTGCCGATTCATTAGAAAGTTGAAATGATGATGTGAAACATTTAATGTATTTGCAGGAAGCATTAATAAGAAATGGATAACAGCAAGTCAGCTGCGAAGAAAGGTGTCTGGAGGAATGATTTGCTGTCAATTGAGATTCTATTAAAAATCTTCATGAGCCTCAACGTTGCGGACCTTGCAGTTGCCTCACTGGTCTGCAAAATGTGGAACGAAGCTTGTCGTGACCCGTCTCTTTGGGGCAAAATTGATTTATCCAAACTCAATAACTCATACTTTTTGAACATACCAAATAATCAACCAGGAGCTTACAAGCGCACAAGTGGAAAAATTACTCAATTCTTAAAGTATGTTCTAAGTCTTAGTAATGGAAATACAGATTGCTTAGTATTTAACTACAATGTTTACTTGACGGATGAGCAGTTCATCATAGCTGCTAAAAGGTAACATTTTCTCTTATTCTTACTTACCCTTTAATTTGTACATGCATTTGGGCTATTAATTATACAGCCTTCTAAAAAAAACACGCCATCAATATTAATTTTCAAGTCTAAATTAAATACTACGTGTATATATAAAAGTTGTTTGGTATATATATTATAAAGCGTGCGTGTCTTGTTATGTAGGACCCCAAATCTGAAACAACTAGTTCTACCAAGGAAAGGTGACTTTTCAAGAAAAGCAGTGCATATGGCAATGAAGTCATGGGGGGGCCTTGAGTTCATTAACATTAGCTCTGGTGTCCCCAGTGATTACATATTTCCTGCAATTCGCAAATACTGCAAGAGGGTCAGTGGGATGAAATTCCATTGCGAATTTGAAGAAAAGCACGCAGAAGCCTTGATTGAATCTACCCCTAACTTGAAGGTGTTCAGCGTTCGGTCCACAGTAGTGAGCATGAAGGCTTTGAGGAGTGTGCTCACTTCCTTGGAACATTTGGAGGCGGTGAACATCTGTCACAGCTTCATTATGGACATGTCACATGATGGATTCAGTATTTTTGCTATGCATGATCTAGAAAACCATTTGCCCCCATCAAGTATGGAAAAGGTTATCTGTTGTGAAGAAGGATCATGTCTTAAGTGTCAGTATGAGCGTAGCATTGCACCTGGATCTTTTCTCTACCGTTCCCCATTGGATATCTGGCGGGAGGATGAGATAACCTCTCTGGCACATTAATTTATCTGAATATGCTTTGTTACTGTTGCATCAACCTTGTTATTTGTGCTTGAAATAACTATGTTTCCTAGACAATGTTTAATTACCTTTTGTTGATTCCTGTTCAAACATGTTTTACTAGCTTGTGCTGTTAGCCTATCCATTTACTTGGATAAGACTTTGATTTTTATAAATTGTTAATTTTACGAAGGATGTACTCCTATATAAGTACTTATGTTGGAAAAATATTTCTATTCGATGGTTGCGCTGGAAATGGGGTTTGATACCTTATGTATAATTATTTTTAGAAGGAATAAGTTAATTATAACTATATTTTTTTTTTTTAAATTATATTCGGATATAGCTTATTAACTTATTTTTAAAAACAAATCGGTGAATGATGTATGCTAGCAAATGCATATAAAATTTGTTAACTTACACCCACATAATTTTTATAAGAGGTAAGACAAGTTATAATTATAAATTTTCTTAAAATACAATAGGTATAATTTATTAACTTACTTCTTTTAAAAAAAGAAGTAA
>PYAF01001225.1:30151-52515 GCA_007407185.1 Glycine tomentella | reverse complement strand
TTTTAGTTAAAATAAAACAATTTACATAAATATTATGAACTAGCAAGCCATATTGCTAATTTGAATCGTAAACATTCCAATTTCTCAATTTTTTGTGTATCTTTCATACTAACAAATTGTATATGTTACAAATTGTATATGTTACTATATACAAAAATACCAAAACTTGAATAATCACTTATGCATTTCTAATTTAAAAAAAACTAAACATAATTTAATTGTTGAATAAAAAAATAAATATTAATTATCAGCCAAAAGCATTATCTTTGAGTTACTTTTTTATATGAATTTATAAGAATACGTTTGCTTAAAAAAACTCTGAATCTAATATTAAAAAAATATGAAAAATATTAGAGAAAATTACAGTCATACTCTCATGCTTTTAATGAATTACACTTATATCCCTCCAATATTTGACCAACAAAAACTCATCTAATTGTTTTCCACTTGAAAAACTGAATACCTTTCCCCGCAAACATTGTTGAAACTTTTACATTTGCACCGTTGCACCCCCTATGTTTAATTTCTTACTTACCATCCGGATGGTAAGTATATAGATTTTTTATTATATAGTATTAATTATTATATTTACTAAATATAATTATTTAATAAACGTAATGATAATATTATTAAATGTATAAACTTTGAATTGAATTTATATATATAATTTATTTCATGATTTCTATTTGACTGACTTAAACTTTAATAAAAAAATATAATAACTGTATTTCATTATGAAAAATGAAAGCAGAAAATTGTAATTATAAGTTGAATTCCAATTTTTTATAAAATTTGTGATAACTCAAGTATTAATGC
This sequence comes from Glycine tomentella, assembly GCA_007407185.1. NCBI lineage: Eukaryota > Viridiplantae > Streptophyta > Magnoliopsida > Fabales > Fabaceae > Glycine > Glycine tomentella. The sequence goes on along the minus strand of PYAF01001225.1, from coordinate 51,699 downwards.
AGTATTTAATTAATTTTATTAATATATTATTTATATAAATATACTATGTATAATTTATCGAGAAATTACATTTTCACCTGTGTTTTCTACGAATTGTGTCTAATATTTTTCAGTTAAGGGTATGAACTTTAATGTTTTCTATGAATTGTGTCTAATATCCTTAGTTAAGGGTACAATCTTTAATAATGTATAACAGGTGTATAAAAGTAATGTCAAATAACTCATAGGTATTATATGTAATTTGGATAAAATATTAGTAGTGTGAGTGTAATTTATTCAAGAAATTATTTTGAGATTGGGCGAATAACGCTACCAAGAAGCCTTGCCATCTTGCAAAACAGAGTTTATTACAACTTCAAAAATGTTCTAATAAAAGATATAATAATAGTATTAATTAAATATGAGTTTATAAAATAAAAAATACTAACCAAATTGTTAAAAGCATTTATCATATTAAATATTAAATCAATTAATACTTTTAAATTATTTTAAATAATTAATTAAATATAGCAGATATTCCTAAATAATAGTTTTTTTATTCAAAACATTATTATATTAAAAGTATAAATTCTTTTATTATATTAAATGCATTAATTAATATTTTTATTTTATTAAAAGCAATTATTAAAAGAATTTAATATTTTCAAAAATATATATTAAATAATTAATAAAGTATTTTAAATATTCCTTAACTAATACTCAATCGGACTCACCATGGATTGGATTGATCATGGGGTACCTTTTAGAGAAATTGATAGCAAGGTCTTACTTGAAATATATCAGGGGTGAACATGGATCGGATTGATCCAAAAAAATCTTAAAAATCTACTTGACCTAATCGGTATTGGCTTTGTTTGGTCAAGTTCGTGGATCAAGTGAGGTCAAAGAATGAGAAACCCAATCACGTAAAGTATGGTTAAGAGTTTGTTGGTTATGCAAATTAACTTGAGACTCGACCCGGCTGGACCCAACTTGATTATTTAATATATTAAAATAATTTTATATTTTTATTTTAGTATATGAGAATTGAATTGAGACAAAAAAGTGAGTTGATCGAATCCCAATTTTCTTTTTCCTTTTTCATGTTGAGCACTTTTCCCTAACAAAGTAAACAAAATCCCCACTATCGTCATCTTTTCTATCGCTTTCTAGACAATATTGTTGGATTCCGTAGTGAGTTCTCTCTTCTTTTCTCTTGTCATTTCTCTCTTTTATCCTCAACTTCATATCCTAACTTGGTATTTCGATTCTTCAAGTTTCAAGTGTCTATCTTTCTCTCTCCAAATCTTGTTCATCCTTTCCTTCATCACTCACAAATAATCACATTCTCATAAGTCATTCAAAGGTTTGTTGAAGGTTTGTAATCTTTCTGATTTTCATTTTCTGTATTTTTCATTTTCTTGTTTATTATTTAATTTTATTTGGTCAGTTTGTTCAAATTTAGGGAAATTAATAACCCTAACCCTAAATGATCCTTTTTGTCCAATTTCCCCTCGACTTTTCCAATTTTTATTCCTATTTTATATTCCTCTTTTGTCGAGTAACCCAAAAATCAACTCAATTTGACCTAAATAGAACAAAGTCTATGAATTGAAGAAAAACACCAGTCAAGATCTACTTGACCTAACTGTCTGTTTACCCAATTTGGTTTCAATTTTTGCTTAAAATCGACCCAAATTGATCTGTGTAATTCATCCCTTCTTCAGATTATGTTGTGTGGAACAAAAATATGAAAATAAGATAAAGATAAGTCATAGAATATTTTGAACCTATAATATAGTGCCAAAAAAAATGCTAGGTTACCAATGACACGCCTATTTGATACGAATTGCAACTGCAAGCATTGGGCTAAAAGGATGTGAAATAGTATTTTTCACTGAGATTCATATCAAATAGTGATAATTTCTTGAATGCAGCATAAGTATTTCTTTAGAATCTTTAAATTTCTGGCTTCATTAATTCCTAACAGATGCAGTCAAATACATGGTGATTTCCTTTTAAGGGTTTTGTGATTTACGTTTGCCGATTCATGAGAAAGTTGAAATGATGATGAGAAATATTTAATGTATTTGCAGGAAGCATCAATAAGAAATGGATAATAGCAATTCAGTTGCAATGACCGGTGTCTGGAATGATTTTCTGTCAATTGAGATTCTAATAACAATATTTATGAGCCTCAACGTTACAGACCTTGCAGTTGCCTCGCTGGTCTGCAAAATGTGGAACAAAGCTTGTCATGACCCGTCTCTTTGGCGCAAAATTGATCTGTCCAAACTCAACAACTCATACTTTTTCAACATACCAAATAATAAACCAGGAGCTTACAAGCGTTCAAGGGGAAAAATTACTCAATTCTTAAAGTATGTTCTGAGTCTGAGTAATGGAAATACAGATTGCTTAATATTTAACTACAACGTTTACTTAACGGATGAGCAGTTCATCATAGCCGCTGAAAGGTAACATATTCTCTTATTCTTAATTACCCTTTAATTTGTGCATGCATTTGGGCTATTAATTATACAACCTTCTAAAACAAAACACCCATCAGTATTAATTAGGAAGTCTAAATTAAATACTGCATATATATAAAAGTTGTTTGGTTTTATGTGTTAGAAAAAAAGAAGAGGAGATTCTCTTCATTTGACATACTTAGTTACATGATTTGGTTCTCTATTTATAATAATGCAACTCAGGCATTATACAACTTTTCAATTAAGACAATAAACGAACATAATATCATAACCCTTTAGATACATAATGGTTATACAGAAATAATGTTCCTTAATGCTTATTATCCCTCACGCATATTCATCTTCTATCGTCTAATACATAATGGTGCGTTTGTCTCTTGTTTTATAGGACCCCAAATCTGAAACGACTAGTTCTACCAAAGACATGTGACTTTTCAAGAAAAGCAGTGCATACGGCAATGAAGTCATGGTGGGGCCTAGAGTCCATTACCATTTCCTTCGATGTCCCCAGTAATTACTTATTTCCTGCAATTGCCAAATACTGCAAGAACATAACAGAGATCAAATTTGGTCACGGCTGCCTCTTTGAAGAAAAGCATGTTGAAGCGCTGGTAAAATGTGCCCCTAACTTGAAGGCTTTGAGCGTTCGGTGCATAATGACAAGCATGGATGCTTTGTGTGGTGTGTTCACTTTCTTCCAACATTTGGAGGCGGTGAATATATGCCATAGCTCCATTATAGATGCACCATATAGTGATTTCGGTGTTGTGGATATTACTTATGTACAAAAGCATTTGCCGCTATCGAATTATGGAAAGCTTATATACTGTGTAGAAGGATCATGCCTTAGGTGCAAGAATGAGAGAAGCATTATTCTTGCCGGAATTTTCCAAATAACAAGCATAATTATCCATGCCTCAGAGGATTTGTGGCGGGAGGACGAGATAACCTCTCTTGCACATTAATCTATCTGAATATACTTTGTTTGTGCTGCATCAAATCTTGTTAATTATTTGGATCTCACTCATTTTGTGCTTCAAGTAATTAACTTTCATAGACATTTAATTACCTTTTGTTGATTCCTGCCCAAACATGTTTTCTTGTGCTGTTAGCCTATCCATTTACTTGGATAAAACTTTGATTGTTAATTGTTGATTTGCTATAAGGATGTATAAGCTAGTACTTTTGCTGGGAAAATACTTCAATGCAATGGTTATGCTGAAATACGTACATATATATCACTAATTTCTGTGTGCATGATTTTGTAGAGAAGCTAGAAACATTTGTACCTTCTGGTAGTAAATTGCAAAACTTGTTGTGTAATAATAATATATCTCTAAAAACATTTCAAAAAGTTGTTAGTGGTAAAATCATATAAAACCATGCAAGGGAAAATATAAACAAATTTCTGAAAATGTATTTTAAACCTTTATTATCAGTTTGCAAGCTTTTCTGAAGACAAATTAAGATTTAAAGATTTCTAACTCTCACTTGTCTGTAGCTTCAAAATATCAGTATTCATTGTGAATGTTGCATGGTTGATATATATTTGATAATATAATAATAATAGAAGGTGAGTTTTCTATTTCCGTTGCTACGTATTTCTTTCATTATACACGTGAGAAACAAAATTTTTCTTATTAATTGCGAGTTATTGATATATCATGTTTCTTTAATTAATTATTTTTGTCGATATGAAGGGTTTAAGTTGCTTCACTTAATTAAGGCGTTGGGTAATAAATAGGTGACATAGGGGGAGTTAGATGGTGCAAAGGTAAATGATTCTACATGGTGGAGAGACATTTGCTCTCTAGATAAAGCCCTAAGTTGGCGGGCACACTAATCGAGGGAGTCTTTTAAGAAAGATTAGCATCTGCACAAGAACCCTCGTTCTGAAATAATCCATTGATTGTTGATTTACACTAATATATATAACTCTTTCTACATTGGTAATGGTATACATTCTACATCAATTCTTCAACCAACGTAGAAAGTAAGATTTTTCAACATCAGACTTAAGGAGACGATGTAGAAAATCACTTTATAATGGGAGATAAAAGTTATAACACGCCTTGATTTTCATTAATCTCTGCTTAACTTGATTGAGGAGATCAACCTGAGAGACAGGAAGCCAAGATAGATATTGAAAGGATGAGGTGTCCAGAGGTCTGTTCAGCAATTGCTGCAACCAAAACCAAATCTTGGACGCAAAATTGCATAGGCAAAAACAATGCTCACTCAATTCATATTCTTTTGTTTTTCATTTCATTCAACCACATCCTCAATTGCACTACCTTTCACCATCTGTTTGAGCAACTTTGTTTAATTGCACATTTTGAAAACTAAAAATACTTTTTGAAAATAGAAATCAAACAATTGTATCAATAGGCTAGGGGGTACATTTTCCATGCCTTTGGTATCTGACATTCCATTTGAACTAACTAATAATAAATGTAGAAATTATTTAGTTTTAGAATAAATATATTTAATTTGATTATGAAATTGAAAATACATGTATAACCCAAATGTGGTAACATATATAATATCGCATTAACTATAGTAAGTATATAAAAATATAACTACTGAAATACCTCATGTTATTTGTTGGTCTCTCCTTCATGGAGCTGCTTGTGAGCCAAATGATTCAGACATGCCATTTGTTTGGTTGATCCACAAGCTTGATGTCTTGACACAGTCTTATGAAAAAAGCTCAAAACCCGCAACTAATTTTTTTTGGTTATTCTTACATTGTGACTCACATTTGATATCGCATTGACCATAACTTTCTATCCCCCATATTGATCCATCCGGTGTAATTAGTGTATATACAAACTCAACTATACCTTTAATTTGCTACATGTTTTGAATTATTCAAAGACATAAAAATATGATGCTTCACACAATGAAGAAATTTCTAACCTATCCAATATTTACCCCGTTTCCAAGATCTCTCTCTTCCAATCTAGGTAGGGGATCAACTTCGACACTGACATTCAGCACCCATCCTGATAGTATTCTGGGTAAGACTCAAAACCCGACTGAGAAAGCTACAGAGTAAGTCAAAAATAACTTCTTGGGGAAATCATGAAAGGGAGATATTGTTAATCGTGGACCAATATTCTTTTTTATGAAGCATAGATCATCAATGCAAACTCTAAATTAATTAGACATATAATATATGTTAAGAGTTTAATAGTTTTATATTATCATTCAATTATAATTTATTATTGATATATAATTTTATAGATAATTATTATAAAAATAAATAAACTTAATCATATATAAAAATTTGTGATTAGATAACAATGGAAAATTATTTTATATTATTGGTGTATAACTTCTTCTTTTTTTCATATGTTAAATCTTATTATTTGATTTTATGTGTTTTTGTTATTAACTAAGTAATAGTTGTGTTAACTAAATCCATCCCGTAACAATACTTATCAAGAAAATATAATACATATGTATTTCAAGCATTATTTTATTTAGTTAATTTAAGACCTTCGAGGATTTAATTCGATTTAGTGTAATTAATAATAAAATATAAAATATAATTAACATTTGCAGGAATGTGATGTCTAACTTGTTTGTGGAAGGGTATGCTTCGAGGTCGGATGAAAATGGATTTGAAGGGGCTAGTGAAGGAAAACAATCCACAACAAAAGTTCAGATGGATAAGTTCATCCATGAAAATCACCCAGGTTTGCTTTTCATAAATATGAAAAAAAATCATGTCATTCCCCCCCTTCAATAATTCAACTTGTTTGGAGTGAATTAATGGATAATGATTTAATTTGTCTAATAATTAAGATCCAGAACTGATAATTTTTGTCTCTTTTGGATGTTTATGAAGCTTACGATGAGGCGCAGAGAAATGAGGTGAAGGAAAAAAAAAAAAAAAAAACCAACAACAACGCACTAAACATACGCCAACGCCAAGTTATTGATTTTATATGAAGACTGAAGAGGTTTAATATGTAAAGCCGTTCATGGTGATATATATTCTATAACAACGATTTCGAGCATGGCGTCATTTCCATCATATAAACTTTGGTATCCATATACTGATTCCTATCATGTACACCCATCATATCCATTACATAATTACATAATGTTTTTTTTTGAAGGGATATTCTGTGTTTACTATATGAAGAATGTTTTTCTTACATACTCGTTTAATGGTTTTTTCTATTATTAATATGAAGATGAAATTGCAAATAGGATATTTAGTGTCCCTTAAAATCAGGATGCAAAACTTCATCCAATCATAGCCATGTCGTTAAAAGTATACTTAATTCTTTTATTGGTTTTGATACCTTTAATACTTCTCTAAGGTTATTATGAACCTGCAATTTAGTCAAACACATCAATAGAACAGTCATAAGAATTTCAACAAACAATTACTAAAAATGACTTTAAAGGATTCAAATTTGTACTCTTTCAAGTATGAAAAAGGGTAAACAAACCTTGAAATCTTAATTTCTACCGCCTTGTGTGTGTTTGTTTTTTTGTTAGAAAATGTCCAAACGTATGTTTAAGGAGAAGTAATAATTTGTTCTTTTCTCACAAAACAGTGCATTTTAATGCATGTCAACATAATTCAACGATAAACCAAATACATCCAAAAAAGCTGGCAGCCATTGTGCTCAACTTCACTGTAAAGTACAAAGAGAGTTAAATTTAACAAGCATGGGGAAGGAATGGATATGAAAACCTTTAAATGATAATATTGTTGTATATCTTAGGTATCTTTATTTTCTTGAACGTTGCAATTTCATAGTAAGTACTTGAAAAACAATAGATATGGTTTTGAAATGTTTAACCTTACCACAAACAAGCATGAATTGGTTCAAATACATGGACACTTTGAGCTCCATGCACATAACCTAATATATATAATGCCTATAAAATCATAGGTTAACCGATTAAACATAAACATAATGCAAACAATAACAGTTATATAAAAATCAGAAGTATGACATCTGATATTATACAAAACAGGATTAAGTTTAATATATAATACTTGATAGCAGCCAAAACATGACGTAAAACATAAGATATGAGAGGCATTTGTGAATAATTTGATATATCAGATCAATATCAGGCATTTCTGAACAAGACTTCCTCCACTATATTAACGACCTATACCAACGAGCATAATACAGCTAGTACACATATTTACTGCTTTACTGCCTAGAGTACCATCTTAATAATATCATATATCAATCTATATGGGGTAAATTGCACTTAACTAAATACCTACATAATAATAAATACTACTGTATATATTAATTAGAATTATGAAAGTGAAATACTGTTAATCGTGCTCCAATGTTCATAAATATTTACTTTTATCTAGCTATTAACATTTAAAATTATGAAATCACATATTTTTCAAATTAAAATAATATGTTAATATTAAGAGACGACTGAGAGCATAAGAAAAATTATTTTTTTACACAGATGGTAAAAATATATTTAAGATTCATTTTAAAAAATATCAACACACACGTCATGATTTAAATCAATCATATAATTAAACTCTTTTTTTTTGGAAGGCAAAAGTTATATTAACAGTAATAGTTAAGAATGTACGTCAATAAGAAATGGGAAGTATAGTAAGGCACTATACATATATACCACACTATCCCATATACCCCTATGTTAACATATAAACCCTAAAGAGTTAGCAAAAACCTTCAGCTATACCAAGTATCTGCAGAACAAAAAATACCCTCATAAAAACCCAAACGGATTCAAACACCACGAGGAAAAAAGGATCCCCGCTGTGAAACCCCCTTTATATGCAATCCATTGCCAAGTGACATGCTTGATAGAATTCAGAATGGCCCCAGGTTCCAAATTTGCATTGTCAAAAATCACCCTATTCCGTTTAAACTCTTTTAAATGTTAATGGTCATAGCAATTAATATGTTCGCTGTTATTAATCTCAACCATTTTTGGGGATGGAGCATGTCATGTTAGCTGCATCGTTAAGTTAAGATACTCATTTAATATAATCAATCTGCATTTTGTTTTAAATAACACTCATTGTTAAATACTTGAAGAGAGAAAACAAATATTAGTTGATGTTTGAGTAAAATCTAATATAATCAATCTAATTTAATAAATATTTTTTGTGGTAAAGAATATACTAAATATATATACTCTTAAATGATATAAAATTTAAAGGATACTAAATATATAGTACTAAATACTTTTAATTACTTAGAAATAAATTTAAAGAAATTTTGACATCGATCACTTTTTATATTAATTATGATTATGATCGATGTCTAAATCACTTTTTTACTTCAAAAATAAAAATCGATCACTTATCTTTGAAAGTAATTTTCAAAATCATCTAGTCATATATATAATTTTACAAAATCTTCTAATGATAAAAAAGGTCATTTATTACCATTATGACATAAATGATGTACAAAAGAAACATTATACACGAAATAATGTTGTATAAATTATTTTACATATAACATTTTCTAATATCAACATTTTCTTTTGCTAATTTTTTAATTTATATAATGAAAGAATGTCATTTAATTTTTAAGAAAATAAGTCCTCCAGGCGTAAGTTTTATACACGTTAGCTAAATCGAACAGCGGAAGAGCTTGAACAAAACTTAAATCCGAAATTTCTTGATTAAACTGAAATAACTACGTACCCATTGGTTAACAAATTCAATTTAAAATAATGCTTCAATTGTTTTCCACAATTTACTTCACATAAGCCACTTTATCAGCTGGCTTCCATTTGCTACTTGGGTTAGAAAAATAAAAATGAATATAAAACAGACTAAAACTACTACGGTGCAGAAAATCAACCCTTGGCACATTGTACACTGGTCAAAGTTGATCAACAAAGTGAACACTTATTGGGATTTTACGGCTATTATTTTCAGCTTTAGGTACAGATATCGTACATCATTAAGGATGCCCGGAATAGATCATGTTCAGCATTAATGATGGATAAAACGATTATCATCAAAGTCATGCATCTAACGACACTTTATTGAATCCTTTTTCACTTGCACTTTCACTTGCCATTCCATACTTCATACTTCGTGAACCAATCCGTATAAATCATCCATAGTAATAATTTAGTAAGTATCCTAATAAACACGAGCTTTAGGTGGGAATGATTCCACCTCATCATCCAACGTATTCATGTGCACCGGCCTATAATCTAACCGCACCTTCTCATTATCCCAATATCTGCAAATCAATACACAGAAACTCGGTTAACAGAAAGAAAGCAACTCTTAGACGTAAGTATTTTAAAAACGGAAGTGTTACTGTAACAAATCCAGCAAACTAAATTCAATTTTGTTTTAGGCTATATGATCCAACAAGCCCTGCACCGATATTACAAGTGTGCCTTGACAAATCAAAAACCTAATGGCTCATTAACCAAAATATACCATGCTCATGGTTAGCAACACAAACAAAATACGTCACTGCCCACATGACTGTTACAAGCTTTTCAACTTCTCTAGTTGGTTGCAAAATAACCAAGTCATTGTTCTTTAGTCTTATAATTTGCCACCAAAAATCAATGCAAGCTCAATTTTGTATCATGCCATCATTTCAAATTTGATGGCGTATACTTAAAGGCGGCAAAGACCCTAAATTGCGTAAAGGCTCATCTCTTTCTGTAATGAAACCTACCCAGTGACAGGTTCTTCAATCAAGGATCACTTGATTTAAATATAATACAAATACCAGATTATGCAATAAAAAATACTATTTCACTTGCGTCACAGGTTTATTGACTGTTCGGTTTCTCTACCAATACAAGAGAATCGAGACTCAAACTCTGATGCATTTAAGAAAAAAAAGGCTTGTATACACTAAAAGGATCACGATTCAAAATAGAAATGAAAAGAACCAGCTAAATCCAAATGTCTACTGATGTAAATAACAAATTAACTGAAACATGACTTACCCCAATGTATGTTTCATCCATTTCTCATCATCTCTTTTCTGTAAATTAAAAGCAAGCAACATATTCAATTAGACAGACTATTCATATTAATGGGTAAAATTTACACAATAGGTAACAAATTAGTTCATAGTACTGACCGTGAAGTCCTCACGGGCATGAGCACCTCTACTCTCTTTTCTTGCTTCAGCAGAGTACATGGTGATGCAGGCATTTATCAGAAGATTTTCCAACTCAATGGTCTCAATCAAGTCAGAGTTCCTGAGAATATTGAGCCAATAAACTTTTAAAATGACAAGTAGATTTGATTCCTCGAAATAATAGGAATCCAAGTGGCATTCGATTCCTAGAAACAATTAAGTCTTACCATATCAAACTTCGATCCTTCAACTTGACATCATGAAAGCTCTCCCATGCTTTATCAATTAATTGACAACCTGGCACAGGGAAGATGAAATTCAGAGAAGATAAATTAAAGGAGCAGTGAAGATGTACCATGGGAAGGATAGGGATAAGAGGACCAAGCACTATTGATCAACAAAGTACTACCTTCTTCTAACGTTTCTTGTGTACGGAACACAGCAGCATTGTTTTGCATTATTCGTTGCATATTTAACCGAATTTTTGAAGTTGGCAACGACCCATTTGAATTTCTCAATTTGTCCAGCCAAGCAATTGTTTTCATACCAGCATCTTTCTCTAAAGGCTTTTGTTTCTCTCCTGCAAAATGAGAAACAGGTGCATTTTTATCACCTCATTTCAGCATACACAATCTATTTAATAACTGCAAAAGAATCTTGCCTGGCCTTTGGATTTCTGCAACTCTACTTGCACAAGCTCTACCGAAAACAACAATGTCAAGAAGTGAATTTGCACCAAGCCTATTGGCACCATGGACTGAAGCGCAGGCTGTTTCCCCAGCAGCCATTAATCCAGGAACTACTGCATCGGGATCATCACCTTTAATAGTAACCACCTGAATAAGAAAAAAGCCATATTAGACTACAATTTGTTTTTTTCATTTAAAGAAAAATGAAATGAAATATAACAAATCCAAAGAATAAGATTGCTTTTCTTATACTAACTTCACACATAACAGTATAAGATTGACTTTATTAAATCCAAACAAGTAATCAAGTATGCCACCAACAAAAATTAATAAAAAAAAATATATTACTATTTGCAATGTGACAGTTGCAAGGGTACAGAGAGCATCGAATGCTATACATACATATTCAAATTGAAGGAGAAGCATATCATGTATCAATTAAGCAGAGAACACTAATTTATGACAACCATAAAGAGTTGCTATAGAAAAAAAAAATATAGGCATGACAGTAACTAATTATGTTATGTTTTGTATTTATTTTCTACTCTGTTTCTTAAATTTTTCTTTCATTTTTTATTTTTGAATTGGAGGTTAAACGATTAGTTTTAAGATCGTACCTCTCCATGATGATTTGTGGGAATACCACCCATGTTATAATGCACTGTTGGCAAAACAGGAATAGGTTCCTTAGTAACATCCACACCAGCAAAAATAGCAGCTGTTTCAGAGATACCAGGTAGCCTCTCCTTAAGAACATCTGGGGGTAAGTGATTCAAGTGGAGATAGATGTGATCTTTCAGGGGTCCTGCAAACAATTTCCATTGTCAATATTTACAAGATATCCAACTTAACTGGAAGATCAAATATTTTCCAATACAGTGAATATAGAGGTCATGACATGCTTCAAGAAAATAGTGTGTATTTCTAGTTTCTAGAAGACACAACTGAATATATTCAAACACTGGTTTCCACTAAAGTAATATTGTAACAATTATGTTAATATGGACTTTCTATCAAACTTAAAACCAGCATACCTACACCACGGCCTTCCCGGATTTCCATAGTCATTGATCTAGAAACTACATCTCTTGATGCAAGATCCTTTGCAGTAGGTGCGTATCGTTCCATAAATCTCTCACCCTCACTATTCCTAAGAATTCCACCTTCACCACGAGAACCTACATGGTCCAAGAAAAAAAATGAGAAGCAATATGTATTTCAACTTAATTAGCCAAGAGTACATTTACAGTATACAACCAAATGTGAACCTATATGAAAATAAGAACTTTAAAACACCAACCTTCTGTGATAAGGCAGCCAGCTCCATATATGCCAGTTGGGTGAAATTGCACAAACTCTAAATCCTACCGAATTTATGAAAAAAAAAAAAAAAAAAAAAACATGCGTAATAAAATACTTGCTATATAAGATTTCAGCTTAATAATGAAAATTGCAAAGCCCAAAAAGAGACCTCAAGTGGTATCCCAGCACGTGCAACCATGGCATTGCCATCTCCAGTGCATGTATGTGCTGAAGTTGCAGAAAAGTATGCTCTGCCATAGCCCTGACGTGAAAGTGAAACAAAAGATTAGCACACACATATCCACAACTAGTATAATTAAAAACTTCAATGTCAAACAAGCAAAAGAAAATCATGTACCCCTGTGGCCAAAATTGTTGAAGAAGCTTGGAAACGATGTAATGTTCCGTCCTCCATATTCAAGGCAATCACTCCTTGGCAAGTACCTGTATTTCCAATATGGAGAATTAGTTAACTTTATCATCAACTCCAACACACAGACAGCATCATCTTCACAACAAGTAACAGCATATTTATAAATATTAAGGACAAGTAATATGACAGATATGAGAAAAATAAGTGAAAAGAAAATATAGCCATCGTAATCTCACATCTTAAATCTTAAATACAGATAAAAAGGAAGACAAGTTAGTTTTTGGTGTACCATTCATAAAAATGGTCTACAACAGTAACATGTGACAATGAACTTTTAACCATTTTCTCATTACTGTTGTTCTTCTGTCACCTCCATTGCTGCTAGCAGTCTGGTCATGATATGATCATGACCAAATGAGTCAGCAGGCAAGGTGAGAAGGAAATCCAAGTTCTTTATATTTCAAATATATGCATAAAAGACAATTTTCAGTTTTTACTTTCTACTATAACATTGTATTGGTTAACTCTATTTTCCAGATTGGCTGGGAAAAACATGTGATAAATCCCCCTTGTTGTAAACTGGACTTTTGAAATTGCCTGCAAACATTTTGGACATACCAACAAAGAGAGGTATTATTCCTATAAATTCATATATGTTCTGTTTATTATAATAGTCATTGTCAAGCAGGAGAAAAACTCCTGAAAGAAAAATTGTGTGAACTATTTATCTTTGTATTATAGCCTAGGCAAAACTGTGGTTCCATTTCTCTGTCAATGCTAGTATTGTTAGTATATGGTGGAATATTAACAAATACACGAGAATTTGAACTAAAAAAAAAAAAACTATATATCCCAATGTCCGGAGGCTCCACGCTATGCGCAGGTAAGGGTGAGAAATATTGTACGCAGTCTTACCCTTACATATGCAAAGAGGCTGTTTCCGGATTCGAACCCATGACCAACAAGTCACCAAGACACAACTTTACCGCTATGTCAGGGTTCGCCCTCACACGAGAATTTGAACAATTGAAAAAAAAAAATTCAGACTCAAAAATGCAAATGAGGGTGCAAGGATGCATAAAATCAACTTTTATAGTATACTGCTGTATAATTTTCCAGCAGCGTTGTGCAGCAAATTTCCAGTCACTATATGCTCATTAAATCCCTCCCTATGAATGCTGACCTCTTGTTCAATTAATTGATCGCATATTGCTCATGAAAACAAACTACTTTCTGCAGCAACTCACCATCACTGTTCATTAATAGATCTAATGCAAAATATTCCACAAAAAACTGGGTATTATGCCTCATAGCTTGGCCATAGAGAGTGTGCAATAAAGCATGCCCAGTTCGATCAGCAGCACATGCACAACGATATGCCTGACCACCTATAGCAAAGGAACATAAGGAAGTCAAGATCAGAAAAGGAAGTCAAGATCAGAACTCTCAGTGGAAAAAGGCTAATATCCCTCCTCCAAAATCTGCATTTACCTTTTCCGAAGTTCAAACTCTGACCACCAAATGCGCGCTGATATATTCTTCCATCTTCAGTTCGTGAAAATGGCAAGCCATAATTCTCAAGCTCAATGACTGCTTTTGGTGCCTCCCTACACATATATTGGATGGCATCTTGGTCCCCTGTAAACACAGAGCTTTCCTTTTCACATCCACTAAAGAAATAAAAGAAAGAACAAATACTAAAAGAATCTCTACCACCACAATATTCACAATGGCAAACTACTCAACTTCTAGTTATATGAAAATTTTGCTAGACAAAATGTAAAGTAAAGTTTTTAAGATTGAGCGAGTTCATACCAAGCCAATCACTTCCCTTAACAGTGTCATACATGTGCCACCTCCAATCATCTTCAGTCATATTTCCCAATGCAGCATTTATACCACCCTATACACAAAGTTATTCCCATGCATGAGCATAACAAGTATATTCAGACTTCAGAAGAAAATGGAGTGGCTAGTCCAACTTAATACACTTTTGTGCATCATCCAATACTTTTTAATTCACAAATGAATTATACAAACAGATAAAACACAATGATAGGGGGGTATTCAAAGGCAATCAAAATCCCAATTCATCAATGAAAAGCAATAATCAACATAACTGAGCTTAAAGCGTCTTTCATCCCCTAAAGAAAGTGTCAAACAAGGATGAAGTTATAGCATATAAGTCACCAAACCTACTATAACCAATGAGTAACATCAACTTTATTACATGCTTCTCAATTTTTTCGATACTTCATGCCTAAAATATCTCTAAGCGTGTATGATCATCAGAGAGATAATAAATCAAATGTTAGTCAGGTTACTACTGCTATATTCATCTAGTTAAAACCATTACCAATAGCCCTCATTCGGTGGTCCATAAATAGATTTATTTAGAACAAATAGTCAAATTAGCCCCTTTAAGCTATAGCGTCATCTTACTAGTTCCAAAAACGAATAAAAAATAAGTCCTAAATATGTTTTTAATCTTTTAAATTTGAGATACTTTTGGTTTTGGTCTCCCAATTAAAAATTATTTTTTTAATCCCTCAAATTTGCAAATTGTTGTTTTTAATCCCTCAACTTCACTTTGAGGAACTAAAGAGAGACTAAAATTTTGTTCTTTTGAGTCTCTTAAATTCACTTTGGGGGGCTAAAAACAATATTCTACGAATTAGATTTCTAAACCAAAAGTGCTTTAAATTTAATTGATTAGAAACATATTTTAGCCAAAAAAGTAAAAATGAACTTACATATAATGTCTTGATTGTGTATTTCGTCTTAACCAAATAAAATCACCCCTCAGGGACTAATTTGGTCAACAAAATAGAAACCAAGGTCCACCATTAAGGGATTAATTTAACATGATCGACGAACTAATTTGATTATTAACACTCACTAAATGAATAACAAGTTGTGTCACGGTATAAGCAACCGAAATACACAACAACAACAACAAAAAAAAATCGTAAATGACGACAAACAAGTAACGTGCATATGAAGATCTGGTACCTGAGCTGCAACAGTGTGCGAACGAGTTGGGAACAGCTTTGTAATGCAAGCAGTGTTGAAGCCATGTTCCGAAAGTCCAATGGCGGCTCTCAACCCTGCGCCGCCAGCGCCCACAACGACAGCATCGTACTTGTGATCCACCACGTTGTACGAGGAGCTCCCACCACCACCACTCTGCACAACAACCAAAACGACACCGTTTCAG
Organism: Glycine tomentella; assembly: GCA_007407185.1. Lineage (NCBI taxonomy): Eukaryota > Viridiplantae > Streptophyta > Magnoliopsida > Fabales > Fabaceae > Glycine > Glycine tomentella. Next base: position 35,548 of record PYAF01001225.1, on the reverse strand, counting down.
TAATCAACGAAATAAAAAATGAATAATTGAGAGAGAGTTGAAGTTGATGCATTGATTCGCACAGAGAAAAATCTTGAAATGTGAAATCTAAGTGGTTGGTGACTAGGTTTGGATCTCTCCAAAGCTGGTACGCGAATAGCACGAGCCACGCACCGCCACATTTCTGAAGCGCACACACAGACACACTCACGTTCTCCTTCTCTCAAATTTTATTTTTCTAGTACTCTTGGGTCTCGGGTTTGTTTTTCACGGGTTCTTAAATTTGATACTACTAGTATTTTCGCGTCTCTCGTTACACCCTTTTTCTGTGTTTGCGTTTGTTGTTTTGACAAGTAGTAGTAGCAAATTGGATGGTCGGAATAAATTGAAGAAATGTCACGCCAACTCTGCGGTTACAAGGTTTTAAAAAACGATCCAAGATGTAATTGGAAATACATGAATCACATTTATCTGTAATTTATGGTGATATCAACAAATGGAAGGAAACTAAACTAGGACTATGTGTTGTATATTTAAAACCTTGGCTGTGAAACAAAAATATTAGATATATTCTGATTTTTACTAGTATTGTTGTTTGGGAAATTAAATTTTAATCCGGGTTAGGAACTAGTGGAATATTATTAGGAATGCAGGAAAAATATTCAAGAAGCTGCGGATATTTTTGAAGGTGATAATAACAGGTGCTGAACCTAGATGGTATTTTGGGCAGCTAAAAGTGAAGTGGTGGACGTAAGATGATTCAGAAAGACACGTTTGCATCGTGAAAAAGCGAGGAGTGGCTGGTGTGCTTTTGGCCACGACTGACATGATTTAGACAGACCACGTAGCCTTCAAACGCACCGCAGCTGCCAAAAAGTGTAGATGATATGAAACATATGAATTGTCTACATGACAATTTAAATGGAATTTTCTGCTGACTGTTTGGTTTCGAGGTAATCGATGAGGAACAAACGTACGTACGGGAGAAGGAAAATATTTTACCAGCATATATCTGTTGTAAATTTACCCCATGCGTAACTGTAATACTTTATTTTAGAAGAATTCAAAAACAATACAAAGCTGAGTTCGGGATTGCAAAAGTATTTTGATTTTAAAATTAAGAGTGAGTTTAATTAAACTTATGTGTTGAAAAAGATATTTATTTTAATCAAATAAACAATTTTATTTTTTTACTGTATTACTCTAAACTGTTTTTCTTTAAAAAAAAAGATTTTTTTTGTTTATTTTTTATAAATAAATAAGTGTTTTAAAAAAATATTTATTTTAAGTTTAAACAACCCTAAAAGTAAGAAGAAAAATAAAGAAGTGTTTTTTTTTTTACTTTTCTTCAATGGAAGATTTAGAAGAACAAAAACTTAGACTAGCGAGAGTTGTGGCCTTGTGGGTGTTCACCGTGTAGTTAGGGTTCTAAAAAAATCCAAATATATAAAACTAATCTATGTCCAATATAATCTAATCTATTTTAAATTCATTTAAATGATTTGGTTTCATACTCAAATCCATTTTTTTATTTTAAATTCAATCCAATTAATTAGATATTTGTTTGGATTTTTAAATTCAATATAATTTTTTGGACTATGACCGATAGGTTTTTTTTTTTTCAACTTCAATAGGAGTTATTTTTTCATCGTTATCATCTAGAGTTATTTGTACCGACATTAGCTATGGTTTTTTTTTGTCGATGCCTGTTGAGATTATGTTTTGGTCGACGTCAGATAGATTTTTCCACCAACATCGACTAGGATTTTTTTGGTCGACGTCAAACGAAACTATTGTTTTGTCGACATCAACTAGGATTTTCTGGCCAAAAATCATCTACCGACATTGATAAAAGAAAATCTAGCTGACATTGACCAAAATATTCCCCCAATTGATGTCAATCGAAAAAACCCTAATAAAGGTCAACAAAAAAATATCCCTAGCCAACACCGGCCAAAAGAAATAGTCATGGCCGATGCTGGCCAACAAACCCTAGCTAACGCAACAAAACAATAGTTTCAACCAGCGTAAAAAGAAAATCTAGGCAACGTCAACAAAAAAATAGTTTATGCTGATGTTGGCCAAAAAATATCAACGACAAGCATCGGCCAAAAAAAAATCATACTAATGTCGGCCACAAAATCCTAACCAACATCGGTCCAAAAATAGTCACAATCGACGCTGATAGAAAAACACCTAGTTGATGTCAGCCAAAAAATATCATCAACTAACATTGACTAAAAACTCTAACTGACTTCAACCAAAAAAATAACCTATCTAAGATCAACCAAAAACATCCTTGACCGACGTCAATCGAAAATGTATTGTTCGACGTAAATCGAAAATAGTCCTAGTTGACGTCGGTCTAAAAATGCATGGACCGATGTTAGTTAAAATTGTCCTAGTTGAGGTAGGCCGAAAATATTCTAACCAAGATCGATTGAAAATAGTTTGGACCAAGACTGGTTAAAAATAGCTCATGAATAGGTGCTAAATTCTCACTTTTTAGTGTTTAATTACTAAAATTTGTAAAAAAAACAATTTTTATAACATTTAAATAGATATATATTGGATATGACTAAATTCATATCCACTTAAATGGATTTGATCTTGAATTCAAATTATTTTTAAAAAATATAGATATAGATTTAAGATCTAATTTATTTAAGTAGATATGAATTGAATATAGACTTTTCAATCCATGTCCATGCCTAAGTGTAGTTTGGTTCAACTTTTAGAAGAATAGCTCTTGAAATCAAAGATAGAATTAACATGTGATTCAATTTGGTTCAATTTAAAAGTAATATCAAATTCAAACAAATCAAATCAGTTTTTGATGGTTTTATTTAATTTCACGATTTTTAGTTTATTAATACAATGTAAAATTTAATAACTAAATTTACATCATTATTATGTTATATTCATCTTAAAAATAAATTTTTTATCCTATTTATCTCTATTTAAAATATTTTAGCAGACAATTATTTGATATATTTTTATATCATATATAATTGTTAAACTTGCAATTTATAAAAATTAATAACCTAAATACATTTTCATTATTTTCATTTTCTACACATTGGAAATAAACAAGCATGACTTTTATTATTTTAAAGCATGAAAAAAAGAACTAGAAACTATATTAATAATGTTATTCTCCTCCTCCTTCTTCTAGCTACTAATTGACTAGTCTTTGGCTATGGTACTTTGGTCATTTCGAAGAGTGGCTTTGGACTTTGATGGGTAAACCTTTGGGGAAATCAACGTAAGGGTATGCAATAGGGTGATCCTCACCAACAAGTTCCCAATTGTAGTTGAGGATGAGATGGTGGATGAACACAGCCATTTCAAGTTTCCCTAACTCTGATCCCGCACATATCCTTGGTCCTCCTCCAAACGGCATCAAGTTGATGTTAACATTCGCGTTTTGGCAACTTCCACTTTTATTATTGTCCTGCATCTCCAACCACATTGCCAAAGCAAAATAATATAATCAATAAGTTTTTTAATATTATGCAACATATAAATATAATTCAATATTAGTTCTACTTGCATAAATTTCTTCATAAATAGGTATAAAAAAAATAGCCTTATAGGCTTCTATATTGGGCCTAAGTTGACAAATTAAATGGCCTCAATGTTTTTATTTTGGGCCACAAACAGATTATTAACTTTGAATGGACCTGCTATATAGAATCAGAATCTCTTAGCCCTTAAGAGGATTTAGTAAAAATTAAACCTATGTAAACTAAGCTAATACCTTTTGCTTCAATTGGTTAGGGTTCATAATTTCTCTTAAACTCGTCGAATCCAAGAAAAAAAGATGGATCCACTTCTAGTGAAAAAATATATTACTTTTCCAAAAGTGTTAAGTTATGTATAAAATAAATACTTCTGCATAATAAATTATAATTTAAATTATTATTTTTATACAATAACATTATATTTTCATTTGAAGTGGAATTTCTTTCCCAATCACCTATCATTGTGCCATTTTCTACTTGTCACCTACATTTTTTTATGTATAATTTGAGCAACGAAATATACACATCACTCACATGTTTGATAATTCACCAAGTTAAGACTTTGGTTTTATTTGAATAAAGTTATCTATAAACACCTATAAGAGAGAAGAAAAATAAAATATTTTCTTATAAGTTAAAAATACTACCTTATACTTTATAAAAAAAAAATACTACCTAATACATAAGTTAAAATCACTTTTTTTTGGAAAAGCTAAATAATGTTGCTTCTTTAAAAAACGGATTTTAACCTAAAAAAAAGATTTATTTATTTATTTTTAAGTATTATGGAGAAACTTATTTAAACAAGGTCTCTAATTATTAAAATATGTTTATAACTACATCACATGTTATCTTAATGTAATTGTTGACAAATATATATAATATTACTATTAAATATTAATATTAAGATTCATTTTCAAAAAAATTAAAATTTTCAAACAAGACTAACAATTTTTGAAGGACATGTCTACACAATCTAGAAATACTACTTCGATCATTATTACAAGACCCAAATTAAAAAAATATTCTTTGCATTAATTATTTTTATAAAAAAACATTAATTATTTTTATAAAAAAATACTCTTCATTAAAGTAATTTTAGAATGACATGACAGGAAAAATATACTTCATTAATAATTGTTATTTTTGTTGACAATGTGATTTTTAAAATAAATTTAATTTTCAAAAAAAGAAATAAATAAATTAGAGCAAAATTAGAATCAAAAGGTAGTAGTATAATTAAATAGTCCTACCGGGGTAGCAGTATTTATTTCCTAAAAAAGAGTAATAAATGAAGCAGGGGTAGAGGATAGATAAGAGCAGAGGCTGATAAAAGAAAAGGCACACATGCACGTGCATGTGAGAGGGGCCACTTGCACACGGGCATTTATGATCTGCTACTGCTGCAACCACAGGGCCCATCCCCACACGTGCACACCATGAGGCGTGATCATCATCATTCATCGCATCCAGTGGGTCCCCCTTCTGTTCCCAAGATCCTTCTCCCGCTGATTACGACACTTCATCTGTAGCTACTATACTATTGTCCTTACCAATGTTCCAACTCAAGCATATCCTCTCCATTTTTTTTTTCGTTACGTAAGTTTCATCCAGTATTTGTATTATTATGATAAAAATATAGTAGATAATAATACTGATTCTCCCAACGGGCATGACATGGGTACTATTAGTCACTTCTCTATGACATAGTTCGTTTTTATTTTATTTTAATGTGCAAGTTAATTATTTTCTTACCACAAAGTATGGATATTTTTTAATGTGACTCTAGCTAGTTAGGACTAGGTCAACAACAAGGATCAAAGGATCAAGCATTCTTTTCAGCTTCGTCAAAGCTGTACGGCGTGTCTACCTCATGGGGGGGGGGGGGGGGGGC
>PYAF01001224.1:0-20532 GCA_007407185.1 Glycine tomentella | reverse complement strand
ACTTCAAAGCTAAAAATGACCCTCTAAATGACAGAATTGGCCTCGGGCTATTTGTATCAAACTTGTAGATCTTTTCGTTATCTTTCCAGGGACTCCTAGAACGCTCCATTCGGAGATCGTTAGCTCCCTATAGGTCCTGCACAAGTCAGATACGTTAAGTGAGCAAAAATCCGAAAATACGCAACAATTAGTAATTAAGTCCACTTACTTGCCTAGGCCCAAAAACTGAATTAGAATAGGAAAATAAGGGTCAAAGAGAGGTCAAATAAGCTAAGAAGGATAGAAAAATATTCAACTAAAAACCCTCTATCAACTGGCGCCGTGCCCACGCTAACGACGCCATTCCCACGCTGTTAGCATGAGATTTTTATTTTTTATTTTTTGAACCTAGGTTATTATAACATCTATTCTGAAACACTCTCTTTTATCTGTAGGATGCTTCATGGCTTCAAGGACATTAAATTGCACTTCATCATCTTGCACCTTCACAATGAGTTTTTCTTCATCAACATCAATCAAAACCTTAGCAGTCTTCATGAAAGGTTTGCCAAGAATCAATGGAACTTCACTGTCCTCATCCATATCCATGACTACAAAGTCGACTGGAAAGAAGATGATGGACTCCTTAACTGATTCAAGTCTTGTTTGCCCCGATCTTCCTTGCAATGTAATCAATTCTTCAATGGAAAGTAAAATAGAGTATGAAGTGCCTCCATGTGATTTCGGAATTGGAACAATGGAAGAAGATCAGAAATGGATTTGGATTGACACCATGGAATAGGAATTCCAATAAGTCTTGCAAGAATCACCACAATAGCTCAGAAGCTATTGATAAGAAAGAAGAAGTTCTTCACTAAGAACAACTGAGAATAACTATCAACCTCTCACACACAAAGTACATTCTATTTCATTTGACCAAAAGTCCGTACAATCTGTTGAAATGTAGCTTATATAGGGCACGAAACTGAAAGCTAATGAAATGTAAATGTGTCCTAAATGAAATACAAATGTAGCTTCCAAGGGAAGCTATCCAAACAGATATTTTAAAAACTAAAATCGTGCCTCTGCAGAGAAAACGATAATAATCGATTATTTTGAATGGTAAATGATTATTTTGGAACAAATAATCGATTACTAACTCTTGGTAATCGATTACTTTGCTCATATCAGCCTGGAAACTGACTCATGAACAAAATAATCGATTATCTCACCAAAGTATTGATTATCACAGGAGCTCCCAAAACTAGGTAATCAATTACAAGCTAGAATAATCGATTATCACAGGAACTCACAGGAACTCACATTTCCATGTAATCGATTACACAACAGAATAATCGATTACCTTCGAGCTGAGTTCAAAAACTACACTACTGATGACCATGTAATCGATTACATAGGACTCGTAATTGATTATCACAGAACTATTTACAAATCTGACATTTATACAAGTGTATTTAATCGATTACAACAGATAAATTCAGCATTATGTAGCCTTCATGGTTCTCCAAGAGATTTAGGCTGGATTGTATATGATCTTGGAGTGTTTGAACACTATCCCTTGTCATTGGTCCTTTAATCACCCAAGGAAGTGCCTCCATGTGTAATTCCAAGTCTTCCTTCACTTGCCTTGGTTTTAGGATTGTATCAGAAGAATTTGTCAACTTTCACCAACACATCTTCAATGATGCCATAAGGACACTTGATAGTTCTGTCAGCTAGATGCAGAGTCATCCTTGTTGGTCTGATTTCTACTTCTCTTATCTGCTTGACCATGGACAATGGAATGAGGTTGATGCTTTCACCTAAGTCAAGAAGTGCATTTCCCACTGATAATCTCCTAACAGTCACAGGAATTGTGAAACTACCGGGATCTCTGGATTTTTCTAGAATGGTCTTTTGAATTATTGCACTACAACCTGCATCTAACTCTATTGTTTCATCATCAATGTATCTTTTCTTCTTTGTAAGTAGATCCTTCATGAATTTGGCATATGTTGGCATCTGCTCCAATGCTTCAGAGAAATAAATGTTAAGCTGTAGTTGTTTGAAAATATCTAAGAAGCGCTTGTACTACCTTTCCTTTGCTTTCTTTTATGGAGCATGTGGGTAAGGTATATGATGAATTGGTGGAGGATTTAGCACAACTTTGCCTTTATCAGTTGTTTGTTGCTTTGATTTCTGCTTCTCCTCTTCATTTACTATTTTCTCTTTAACTTTTTCTTTAGTCACCACTTCATAATTTTTTTCTTTTTGAACTCCTTTCTTTTCATCATTTTTTTCTACACTCCTTCATTTTTCTTTTTCTCATCATCATCCTTCAAACCAACCACAGTCCCCCTCCTTGTTGTGATCAACTTGCATTGTTCCTTTGGGTTGACTTGTGTATTTGCTAAGAAAGATCCTCCTCCATCCTCAGAGATTTGTTTTGCGAGTTGTCCAACTTGAACTTCGAGATTTTTGTTGGAAGCATCAGTATTCTTTTGATTGGTGATGGACATCTGCATAAACTGAGTTAGAGTTCCATTTTTGACAATATATCAGGTTGAGCTTGTTGTTGAGGACCCTTATTTGAAGGACCTATATAAGAATTATTAGAAGGACCTGCATATAAGTTGTTAGTGGGACCTGCAAAAGAAGAGTTAGTGGGAGCAATATATGCATTATTATTTTGTCTCCAACCATATGGTTTGAACCTGGACCACCTCTGTAGGCTTGGTAATTTCCTTGGAAGTTTTTTTAGGTTTGGTATGATTCTGCAAATAATGAGCCTCCTCTTCTAGTTGACAATCACCAAGTGCTAGATATAATAACCTAGGCTAAAAAAAAAAATTGGAGGTCTGTCTGTAATCTGGCGTGAATAGCGCTAGATGTGGCACCAGCGTGGCGCCAGTAACGCCAGATTCAACGCCATTAGCACCAGAGTGCACCAGAAGGCCATATATTTTGTTATGCCTATATTTTGTACCCCTGAGGGGAAGATGCACAGGTAATGTGCTTTTTGTATATGTTGTATATCTGAGAGATATTGATGTATGTTGAGAGGACAGGGTATAGGATACGTTATTTTGTACAACCATTATAGAGATATATACATATGGCTTATTTGGTCCTCTGGTTGTATGATGTGTGTAATTACCATACATAATGTAAAGGTGTTATTGTTGATGATGTTTGATGACGTCATTTTGTTTATTGCTTCTAAATTGATTAGTTTTAATTAATGGTTGCGCTTAACGACCATAAATGAATGTTAATGAACCAGATGACAGTGGCCATTTTGATGTTCTCCGCCACAAAAATCACATCTCAGAATTTGTTGAACTTGATGAGCTGTGTGTTTTATCTGTGATCCTCCATGCTGGAATTGTTGTGGAAGTTGGCCTATTTGTTTTGTTAAGGCCATTATTTGATGAGTTAACAATTTATTTTGAGCTAAAATTGCATTTTGAGTATTTAGCTCCATTATACCTTTCCTCTGCATTGGAGATCTATCATGATGAGATTGGTAATCACTGGCTGTTATGGAGTCAATGATTACAATTGCTTCCTCTGGGCTCTTTGACTTCATAGTACCTCCATTTGAGGCATCAAGAATAATCTTTGTCTGAGGTCTCAAACCACTATAGAAAATATGTAATTGTGCAGCATCATCAAAATTATGGTTTGGGAACCTCCGAGTAATGATTTGAATCTCTCCCATGTCTCACAGAGAGGTTCATCTTCTCCTTGGGAAAGAGTAGCAATTTCTAATTTTGCACTTATGAATCTTGATGGAGCAAAAAATCTAGCAATGAATTTTTCTTCCAATTCTTCCCAAGTGTTGAGACTTTTGTTTGGTTAGGATTGAAGCCAAGTCTTTGCTTTACCTATCAAAGAAAATGGGAAAGCTCTAAGGTAAACAGCTTCAGCATCTTCGTCAGAAGCTCCCATTGAACTACATAGCTCCATGAAAGTAGATAAGTGTGTTTATGGTTCCTCATGATCCATTCCAGCAAAGGGATGTGAGCCAATTAGACTGAGTATTCAATTCCATAATTTTATTGTTGAAAGGAGGAATGACTATGATATTGTAATGCTTCGGTCCTTGTGTTGGTTTCAAAGGAGTTATTTGAAGAATGGACATAGAATCAAGCTTGGTTTTGAGCTTTCAACATGCATTGAAGCCTTGAAGATTAATTTGTGATTAAATGTAAAAGGAAGAAGCATTTTTGGTGATCCAAGTGCATTGCATTCACATCATTCATTAAGTCAATTAGTTTGAGTAATAGAATTCACAAGGCTTTGATAAATTGTTTAAGTTTTTGAATTAAATCAAAGGTTTTTGGAAAAATAAGTTTTCTACTGATTTAATCAATTACATTAAAGTAATAATCGATTATTTTGTTCTTAGTTCACTCTGAAAAACTTTTCAAGAACAACGTAATCAATTACGTATCGGATTAATCGATTATTTTACCTTAGTTTAAATAGAAATTGCCTTGATAAACATTTTAATTGATTAACAAAGAGTTGTAATCGATTACATAGGCTAAACAGAAAAAGCCATCTTCCTGTCTTAATCGACTACCAAGGTTAGTAATCGATTACATCATATGCCTGTGCTTAACATGTTTGTTGCATTAATCGATTACCAAATATAGTAATCGATTACATAGTTCAATATGATTTCTGAAGCTTCCTAGTTTAATCGATTACCAGAATCTGTAATCGATTACATAGTGTATTTAAAGTTTATGAAGCTTCCTGTCTTAATCGATTACAAGACGGAATAATCAATTATTTTGTTCGTTGCTCATATCCAGATTTCTGTAGAACACTTTAATCGATTACAAGGTTAATTTAATCGATTACATAAGTAAAATAATCGATTATTGGGCGCGTTTAATCGATTACTGATAGTTACAAAAGTTTGGTATAAATAGAACCTTGGCTCAGCTTGTTTCACAACTTGATCAATTCGTATTCTGAGACTACATAAGCTTTCTAAACACATTCTTAGTGATTTTCTGGGTTCTATACTTTTTGCTTTCACTAAAACACTTATGGGTTTTTAAGTGATTCTTAAATCAAGAAGATTCTTTTAAAAGGCTAAGGAAGGAGATGTTCTGAGTTTGTTTTCATCATTCAACCTGGTATATTCATTCATGTGCATATCATTCACTAGACCATCAGGTGTTTTCTTTCCTTAACTTAGTGGTTGTAATTTTTTTCTGAATTTGTATTGAATTGGCTATTGTAGTTTTGATTCTTAAAGCTTGGGATTAGAGAAGGGTTCTCTAGCTTAAAGATCAGAGTAGTGTTCTCTAGATCTTTCTCCTTAGAAGTCTAATAGGGTTTTAGATTTCAGTTCTTTATCTAGGGTTGATAAATGGGAGGTTCTTGTAAAAGCTTGTAAGAATATTTTTATAATAGTGGAACTCCATTCTAGTGTTTAGTGGAAGAAAACTAGATATAGCTTCATAGTGTTTGAAGTGAACTGATGTGTTGCAAACACATCTTGGTTTTAGGCTAGTTTTAGGTTATAATTTAGTTAAATAGTTAGGAATTAGATTAAGAATAAGTTAGTTTGTTGTTTATATTCCATTTTGTCTCATTCCATTACCAATTTGTGATTTCAGGGCAAAAATAGGAGAATTAAAGCAAAAAGAAAGAAGAAAACAGAGTTGAAAGACTCGCGCGGATCGCGCCAGATCCCGCGCTAGTCGCGCCACAATAAAATACCAAGCCTCAGTTTTGACCAAGCCGCGCAAATTGCGCCAAGGGCCACGCCACTAGCGCCAGATGCCAAAATCAGATCCCCAGCTCGAAGACCCTACGCGATCAGCGTGGAAGCCACGCTGCCAGCGCCAATTAATCAAAGATTCCACGCGATCCGCGCCACAAGGTTCAGAGGCAGCTATTCATTCGAGTTATCCACGCGATTAGTGCGGATTCTCGCGTTATCAGCACCATAAGGATCCTATTGCCTGATTTAAAAGATATGGCTCGAAAATTGCAGGAAAAACAGAGTCTTGGTTACCAGAATTAAGCTATCTGCAAGGAGATTATAAAAGAAGGCCGCTGAACTGAAGAAAAAAAATAATATATACACTTTTATACACTTCTAAACCTCTAGAATTCAGGTTTACTTATAATCAAGGCTAGGGTTTACTGCAGAATTATGTTCTTCATGTATGCTTTGGTGTTCTTGAAGCCTATGTCAGGCTAAACTCTGTATTGTGGTTAGGCCAAGAATCGATGTGAACTCCTCTGTAACTTAACTGGTATTGAATGAGATTGTCATGATTGTTTTATTCTACTCTGTTCTTTACTGTGTTATTCTTATTTGGAATTGGCCATTCTATTTAAGTGCTGAGGGTTAGGATTCGCAATAGGGATGTTGGGATTATAATTTCTGATCTAAGTAGGATAATAGTTGTTCATTGCCTAGGGATAGGGATGTGTGACTGTAGAACCTTATAATATATTCTTTTGAATGCTTAACTTGATAAAATTCACTAAGGGATTAGGTTTTTGATTCAGGTTAAAGGGTTAATTCGCTAAGGGATTAGGGGTTAACTAAATTAGAAAAGATTTATTCTCTGAGCAATCAGAAACAATCAAACTTGATAATCAGTTAAGTGAAAGAGGTAGGGATCAAAGGGGACTGAGTCCTGACCACAATTATTCCTCCCATTGGTAACAACCCAACTCAATTTACCACAACTTAAGTTCTTTAATTTCTGTTTTTATTTTCAATACTCAACACAATAAACAAATTCTTTTACAATTACTTTCTTTTTACTTCCAATTGCTTAGACCTAGAATTACTGTGAAATTCATACCAATCCCTGTGGAGATGATACTTTACTTACTCACTTTATTACTTGAAACGAGCGGTGCACTTGCCGCGTCGCAACATGAACCAGTATAAATCTTTTGTGTTTTGATTCTTATCTCTATCTTGATTATATTTTGTCCATCTTGATTGTATTGCTTTGTTTATCAATTCATTTTGAGCTATTGAATACCATGGATTGAGCATTTGATTGAATAAGGATTCTTGGTTTCAAAAGTGATAAAGATCCTAAAGGGAAACTCTGATTTTGTCTAAGAAATTTTTTTAATTTACCAAACCTAACCAATTCACCCCCCCTCTTGGTTAAGTGTGAAGTGTTCGTATATTTTACAATTGGCATCAAGAGCTGCTTCTTGAAAGTTACTTAAATTCACTATTTTTTTCAAACAATGAATACTTCACCAATAACCTTCAAGGAAGGTGCTTCTTTAAACAGATCTCCTTTGTTTGAAGGGGAGCATTTCAGTTTTTGGAAAAATAGGATGAAGATCTTTATTCAATCTAATGACCCAGATGCTTGGAATGCAATAGATAAAGGTCCTAGGGTACCCATCAAAATTGTTGATAATAACATGATTCCCAAAGATTGGGATGAGATGAATGATGAAGAAATGAGGATTGCTCAATATGATTTTAAGGCAAAGAATATGATAACTTCTGCTCTTTTTTCTGATGAATTCTTTAGAACAGTTAGATGTACCAGTGCCAAGGAGATGTGGGAGATGCTAGAGATCACCCATGAAGGAACTGAGGAAGTGAGGAGATCAAGAAAGCACTCCTTGACGCATGAATATGAGATGTTCAAAATGAACCAAAATGAAAGCATTTCTCAACTCCAAACAAGATTCACACACACAGTGAATCATCTTTTGGGACTTGGAAAGACCTTTGATGTTGAGGAATTGAACATCAAAATCTTGAAGTCTCTCACTAGAGCATGGCAACCAAAAGTGACATAGGCTTTGGTAAGTTACTTGAGTATGAATTATAATTATCTCAACTAACCTTTGGTGAAGATGCAGATAGAAAAAGCAAAGGAATTGCACTAAAGGCTGCAACACCTAAGGTGGAAAAAGAAGAAAACTCAAGTGATGAGGAAGATGAAGAAAGCATGAACTTAATTGTGAAAAGGTTCAGCAAGTTTCTAAAGAAGAATAAGGGCGAAAGATTCACAAGAAATAACAAGAGTAGTACCTGTTGCGTACTCGACAAGTGCACCGGTCGCTCAAGTAATAAAGTGATAAGAGAGAGTTATCGTCCCACGAGGATTGTTTGACCAATTAAATCATAAATTAAATCGATAAGTTGGATAACAAATAAAGAATGAATAAGGTTGTTGTTGTGTGTGTGCAAGGTGAATTAAAATCTAACTATTAACATAAAGTATTATAACAAAATAGATATTGGTTGTACCAAACGTAAGCTAATGTAGTTAAGGAGACCCACACCCCATGCTCCTGACATTCTTACATGGATCGTTTACTACATTCATCTATACTAGCTACTCAATCATGCATCCTCATTCAATAATAGTTAAGCCCTAATCCCTTAATGACATTAACCCTTTAACCCTTTTCAATACCCTAATCCCTTAGTGATATTGGTTAAGTTAAGCATTAAGTGATGCACTAGAAAAGATTGCAAGCCTACATCCCTATCCCTAGGTGATGTAAGACAAGTCACCACACTTAGTTCCAAGACTAAAGTCCCAATATCCCTATTGTGAACCCTAGCTCTAAACTCTTACCTAGATTGATCAGGTCTAAGAAAGAGATGTAGACATTCAAGCAAAGTGTAATGAAATAACATAGCATTAATGAACAATAACATTCAATCCATTCCAAATGAGATTTACATAGAATGTTTGCCTAACTACAAAAGAAACTAGCCAAACCTAGTCACGGAATGGCCTTGGTACAACAAAAAGAAGCATGCTTGCTGATATACAAGAAAGAAGAGGAAGGGAAGAGGGAAGAACCCTCTTCCCTTCACACCTAAACCCTAGAATCAACTCCGAAGTTTTCTTCTTCCTCTTTTGGTGAATATCTAGTCCAAAGATCCCTCAAACTGAAGTGGCTTTGGCTATTTATACTTGGGTAAGTGAAATCCCAAGTTTGGCCCTTGACAGCATCAATATTCTACAGAATCGAGTCACGGCGCGGATCGCATGGTTGGTGCCGCTGATCATGCCAACGTTTAAGCTCTGGCGTTGACCGCGTGGGATGTGGCGCGGGTCGCGCCACCTTCATTCTTCATTGTCTCTCCACTCGTGCTGGCCGCGCTGGATTTGGCGTTAATCACGCCACTTGGCAAACTGGATGACGCTTGAGGCGCGAGACTAGCGCCCATGGCGCCAGATTCCAGAGAGTGTGGCACTCTTGGCGTGGGCCTGGCGCTGATGGCGCCATATCCCAGAACCTGCAGCGCTAATGGCGCAGTTTTGGCACGGATAGCGCCATTTGAATCCAGTTGGCGTTGATCGCGCGGTTGGTGGCGCGGATCGCGCCACACTTTCTCTTCTTCTTTCCTGCATCTCTTTTGCTCAGTTACCTACCAATTACTTCAATCTTGACCAAAATATGTCATTTAAAGCACATGAGTCATATTCATACCAATTGAAAGCTTTTTATCATATAAAATGATGCATTTAATGGCTTAATTGAGCTTGGAAACATTATGTGCTAGGCATATATCAGTACCAACAACAACAGTAGCAACATCAAGAAGGTTGACAATAACTTCACATGAAGAAACGACAAAGTGACAGCAAAGGCAAGAGAGAAGCAAAGCCAAGAAGAGCCTATATTGCTTGGGAGGACAATAATTCTACAACTTCCGATTCCTCCACTGAATTAGAGGAAGCTAACATGTGCCTTACTGTTAGGAATTTTTACGGCAAGCGCACCGTTTTATCGTTGCAAGTTTACAAATTTGTAAAAGTTCTTCTCCACAGGGATTTGAGTTTACGTTGGTTGGTTTAAATTGTTACCAGTTTAGTAGTTTATATACAGATGATAAAAACGGAGATTCATTTTGTTGTTTTGTTTGTTTACGTAAAGTAAAGATTACGGAAACCAAATAAACGATTACGGAAAATAAATAAACGAGTACAAGTCAAGGAAGTGTAGGATTGGATTTCGTCTTTCTTATCCCTTTAATTAATTTTACCTATGCAGTTTCTATTCTTATTGCCGTACACGTTTAAATAACCCTAATTCGATTCCTCGCAATTAAAGTCCTTAGGATATTTTACTAAATATCGATTCCTCACATATTTAATTAAATACCCTAGCATTAAGATCTTATTCATGTGTTTAATGCGATCAAAACGTTAAGCCCTATTCCTAGCAACATAACGTAGTGAGTGATTTAATTCAGTTCGAACCCTAAATTTACTTTCTAGACGCCTTTAGGGTTAAATTCATGAAACTAATGATCAATTAGAATCAAGCGTTAAGCGTAGAATAAAATCACCAATAAGGAATAGAACAATGCATAAATAATTAAAAGAGCATAGGGAAAAGAAGAGTACGTCTAATCCTTAGAGAAGTTTAAGCGAACAACGACAGAATCTCCTCAAGAGAACCACTGACTAAGCTCATCATCGATCCTCTTTTCGGCAGAATCTCCTTATATAATTCACTTTTCCTCACTTCCCTAAGCTTCTACCCTCACTTAGGAACTAAAACAAGCTAGAAATGGAACAAGTAGGTGAATTAGAGTGAAAAGCATGCTTCCAGCCTCAAAATTCCGTCCATATATATAGGTTTTGTGGACCTGGCTGCTTTGGTCACCCAGGCCACCATTTCCTTCACAAATTGGGCGCCTGGGGGAGCTAAAGTGTTTTCTTGGAACTTATTACTCACCCAGGAGAGTGAAATAGGCATAGAATGGCCACCTGGGTGAGCTTAAAGCTTAATCATGAAGAAATCCTTGGGCCTTGGTGCTTCTTGGGCCTGGAATGCTGTTGGGACTTCATTCTTTGCTTAGTTCACTCCCTGCCCTTGGTTTTTGCAAGCTTGGTTCTTCCGTAGCCTTCAGACCTAGCAAAATTTAATCATTCGATTGGACGAAATCTTTTCAAAATATGAAAGCATGACTTACCTTTATATAACCATCAATTGACTAGGTTTCTAGGGTTAACTTGTGAATAAATCAAATCAAAATAACGGATAAGTGCCATATTTGAATCCTATTTTTACTAAAATGTGGCACTTATCAACTCCCCCCAACCTGGAATCTTGCTTGTCCTCAAGAAAGGTAAGAATATCATGCTTTGACAAGAATCAACTTTGAGTTTGATCAGAACCAAATTTTCAAAAAGTAGTTAACCTTGATACTTTGAGAAAACAAAATGATGGATTTTCATGAAATCAAATGAGGTTAGAGTCAAATTTACACTTCATTTCAAAAAGACCTCAGAGGAAACATTTGACTGATTTCAAATAGAGGAAAATCTCTCAATAACTGTTTAATTATCCCACAGGTAAGTGTCTATTCTCACATCCATCACTGATATATCATAGAAAAACTTTGCAGTTCATTTCCCATCAAATCATAATACATACTCATCATGGATCATTAGGTCTTTTATGGCTAGGTTTGGCTAGAAAGAAATCTTGGTTTTTCTGGATATTCAAATGACCTTAGAATTAGGAGAGCAAAATAGAAATAGAGACATTTAGATCATTACCTACTATTCCTTTTCTCTTTTTCCAAGATGTCTATTTTTATCATTTTTCTTTTTCACCTAATCTTTTCATCACAAGGAATTTTATTTCCTTTTTCTTTTTCTTTTTCTTTTCTTTTATTTCTTTTATTTCTTTTTCTTTTTCAAGAATAGCACATAACCACTGCTAAAATTCTTTTCATAACATAAACTATCCAAAAGAAATTTTCCATCACAAATCATTCCCTTTTTGCTCTTCTAACCTTAGGTAAGGTATGGAATTCCTATCCTAGGTTAGGGTTTCAATAAAATATCAACTGTTAAGGCTCAAGGGGTTTGCAAAGGATAAATCATTTAATATATTTAGGATAGATTTTTGGCCAGTGGCTTATAACATGTTTAAAAAGAAAGACGGCCTCAATCATATCCATGAATCATATGTTATGACAATTAGAAATTTATGCAAAATCCATTATAGATTTTATCAGTGAGGTCTCTCTGTGTATGATTTCTGTTTGGATGCACACACTCACTTAGGCTTTAAGGTCTGTTTTCATGTTTTCAATCAAATCACTTGTTTCCCACTGGAGTTATTTATCAATTTCCATGAAAAAAGACTTTTACCTTGATTTGATTTTTCTGAAAATACAATTTATTTTTGTTTTTCGTTTCTCAAGGTTTTCCTACAAAAAACTTTATTTTTGTTTGTATTCTGATTCTTAAAAGAAGTTTTAAAACAATTTGCTGTTGATTCTTTTCAAAACATCATATATCAAAAAATAATTTTCCATTTTTATCCCAAAAATTTTGTCCTAAATTACTATTTTATTTACAAAATTATGTTATGTTATACGCAAAAAAAAAATGTGTGAAACTTTCTCAAAAAGTGTTTTTCTTGTGCACACTAAAAAATATTTCCTAAATGTGCACTGCTTCAACATAAGCTATATGCGAAATATTTATCAAAATAGTAACATAATTACTGTAATTCAACCATTACTACCCATGTGCATAAAAAATAACCATGACAGTGCATAAGAAACCAAAGTATGCAAGTATGTAGAAAGCCATAAAGAAAGCTATAAATAAATCAAAAAGAGTGTCATAGATTTTGAAGGTCTGTAAGATATGCTGCCAGGTCTTGTTCCAGATCATCCATCACCTCTCCTCCCTCTGTTGCTACTGTAGCTGCAGGTTCTTCAGCTGCAGGGTCCTGCTGGGCTGTGGAGCCTCCCACCTCCTCCTGAAAAATTGGCCTGTCCCCAGGCCATGCTACATGTGCTCTGAACTGCTCTGGAGTAGGCCATGGAAATGGGCTAGGATCCTGCCGGTACTGATGCAAAGTGTAGTTATAGAAGCTCTCGTTCGGCTGCATCTGTCCTCTGAAGTTAGCAGCTTGCTGCTCCGCTATATGCTGCATGTATGTGTGCATTTGAAGCTCCATTCTCTACATGTGGGCAGAGATAGACTCCAAAGAAGCTGGCTCAGGAGCTGGCTGTTGCTCTACCTGTCTTGCTAAACAATATTTTTCAATAAAAGCACAGTTAATAGGAGGGCGAATCGTCCTAGAAGGATGTACTGAGATTCCAAATAGCTGGCATAAACCGGTAATCAGTGCAGGGAACCCAAGTGCCCTATTAGCTCGCTCAGGGTTAAGGGGATGCCTAGGTGGCTCTAAGATGACAAACTGGTGGATAGCATCTGAAATGATTTGAGCCACATCTATACTATGTTGTGTCATGATACTATAGGCTAGTTGACAATTAAGCATGGGAAGATCAGAATTGTGGTCACTAGGCATAATGTTGCTTGGCAAGAAGGTCATCCATATTTGGGTAAGGGTAGTCATATTAGTTCTCATCAATCTTACCCTATTACCTGCTATATTGCGAGCAAAATCGCACCCTGTAATGCAAAGAAGTCGTCTCATGGCTTCTTCATCAAAGTCATTTCGCCTTTCCATGTACTCACAAAGGTGACCTTCTAGGAGGACAAGGGGATTCCCTAAAGATTGATTTATGGCATTGGAGTCATAGGGGATCCATTGGCCTCTGACAAATGATCTTTTGTCAAATAGGGCTCCCTCTAATGACCAGGTGTTTGCATAGAACTCCAGAACTATCTCAGGGTCAAATTTTTGCAAAGGGGTAGCTAGTGGCCTCAATTTTCTTCGGTCAAGCTCATCTGAAAACTCAGTGTATTCTTCATTAAACAATTGAACTCTCCGTTCTTTGAGGAAGGACCAATTTTTGATGACTTCAAAGCGGATTTGATGCTCCTTGCTTCTAAATCGTTGCTCATCATGAATAAAGTCTTCCGGTGGAGGTGCACTAGTCCCTTCATTTTGAGCTCTTTTGTGCTGGAGTTTCTTTGGGGCCATCTGAAATAATTACTCAAAAATAGTTTTAGCATTTTAACAAGCATGGTGATAAGTGGCAACCAATGTGATATCAAGACCCTTTGCAAATTAACAAACAATTCCTATATTGCTAATGCACAAATTTTGGGTTTTACTTTTGCTGTGGGTGGTCTAGACGTGTATGCTCGCCCAAGCGAGCAATTTACACTGGGAACACTCGCCTAGGCGAGTTAAACCCCCTTTGTTTTTTTTTTTAGAGATAAAAGATATTACTTATAATATATACAATTTATACTACTTATTTATATTCTACCCTATATTTACTACTTTTTAGAAATATATATATAAAAACATAAGAAAAGAAAAAAAATGTACCTTTCTAGGTTGCCTCCTAGAAGCGCTTCTTTTACGTCATGTTAGCTAGATGCGTTGCAACTCAAATGTCTTGAAGTTGTATCACAGTGGTGAGTCTTTCAAATTCACCACCTAGATACGGCTTGAGTCTGCTTCCATTTACAGTCCACATTCTCTTTGTACTGGGGTCCTCGAGTATCACAGCTCCATGTGACTTGACTTCCTTTATAATGAAAGGTCCGGACCACTTGGACTTCAGCTTTCCTGGAAACAATCTCAATCGAGAATAAAATAATAAAACATTTTGTCCAGGATGAAAATTCCTTTTCACAAGCTTTTTATCATGATAAAACTTAATTTTTTCCTTATAAAGTTTGGAATTTTCGTATGCTGAAAGCCCCAGTTCCTCCAACTTATGTAGTTGTAGCTTGCTATGTTCACCTGCAAGATTAGAATCAAAATTAAAGAATTTTAAAGCCCAAAAAGCCTTGTGTTCCAATTCCACTGGTAAGTGGCAAGATTTGCCATAAACCAACTGAAATGGTGTGAGCCCTGTGGGTGCTTTAAATGTTGTCCGGTATGCCCAAAGAGCTTCATCAAGTTTCTGAGACCAATCTTTCCGTGACTGGGCAACTGTCTTTTCTAAAATTCTCTTGATTTCTCTGTTTGAAACTTCAGCCTGCCCGTTAGTCTGCGGATGATACGGAAAAGCTACTTTATGTCGAACACCATAATGTTGCAGGACCTTTTGAAGTTGAGCATTACAAAATTGTGATCCTCCGTCACTGATTAATGCACGGGGTGTTCCAAATCTGGAGAAAATATTTCTTTTCAAGAAGCGTATAACTGTCTTTAAGTCCGCTTTCTGCACAGCTATTGCTTCTACCCATTTTGTTACATAATCCACTGCCAACAAAATATATTCATTTGCATACGATGATGGAAATGGACCAATAAAATCTATTCCCCAACAATCAAAGGCTTCGACTTCTAAAATATTTTGCAGAGGCATTTCATTTCTTTTAGAAATTCCTCCAGTCCTCTGACAATTGTCACACCTTTGCATATATTCATGGGCGTCCTTGAACAATGTAGGCCAATAGAAACCTGCTTGCAGAACTTTTGCAGCAGTTCTTTCTCCATTATAATGCCCTTCGTAAGGTGAGTTGTGACAATGCCATCGAATTTTCCTTGCCTCTTCCTGTGTCACACATCTTTTCAAAAGGTTATCTGAACCAATCTTGAAAAGATATGGATCATCCGGTACAAAATATTTAGCATTGTTGAGAAACTTCCTCCTTTGGTGCCAAGAATAATCTTCCGGGATTGCACCAACTGCCTTAAAATTAGTCATTTCTGTGAACCATGGCCTTTCTGAGATCTGAAGGAGTTTCTCGTTGTAAGAACCCTCATTGTGGCGCGGGTGGCGCCAGGTCCCGCGCTGATGGCGCCGGGACCCAGTAGAAGAAAACCCTGTGGAGGGTGCGGTGCTGATGGCGCCAGGGCTGGCGCTGGTGGCACCAGACCCACTGGAAGTTGGCGCCAAGGGCGCCAGGCCGGCGCTGATGGCGCCAGGATCTCTGAAAGTTCACGCCTGGGGCGCCAGTTGTGGCGCTAGGGGCGCCAAGATTCCCAGCTGGCGCTGGTGGCGCCAGTTGTGGCGCTGATGGCGCCACATGTTCTGGAGGTTGGCGCTAAGAGCGCCAGGGTGGTGCTGATGGCGCCACAGCTTTTGCAGCCGGCGCTGAAGGTCGGTGCTGGGTATATTTAAAGGGGGGTCGCGTTTTTGGAGTAGAGAAATGGTTTTCTTCTTCCTCAGAGCTTCCAGCAGCCATGGGAGAGCTTCCCAAGCTCCCATGACCTTGTTTGATGACCCTAAACGCTTCCTGAACCCTTTAATCTTCCTAGAAACCAAGTGAGAGCGAGAATCCTTCCTCCCTTTCACCAAAATCTCCATATTCTGAGGAACCTCCAGAGAGGTGGATGGAAGCTCGAGTTTGGCGAGGAACGGCGGTGGTTCAGCTGCACCAAGGCTAGGGAGAGCAGCCTAGAGGCCTTCCTTATCAGTTCTGAGGTAAGAAGCTCGAGTTTCTCCGGTTGATTTTGGATTTGGGGGTTTTGGGTGAATAGTGACCCATCTGTGATAGGGCTAGAATTAGCTCTGGATCCAGTTGGGAGATGTGTTTAGAATGATGAGAGGAGGAAGGATTAGCTTTCAATTTGTGATTTGGTGACGGTTGGTTTTGGCTCTAGGTGAGGGCATGTATGACTTGGACTGAGAGAGACATTATGTATGGAATATGGTGCGTTGCTTGGTGCTGTTGTTTAATCTGACATGAGTATTGCATGTGGGTACACTGAATGTGGGCCTGATCAACTCACTATTTGTGTACATGTGCAATGTCATGCCGAGATTCAGGAATAACAGTAGTGCAACCAGTGGCCAGTCTGATCCAGTGGCGGCCGAGAGGGCGGCCATGCAGCAAGAGTTAGTTGCATATAGGCAGGTTCAGGAGGATGTGCAGCGGCAGAGTGCTGCTGTCACAGAGAGGTATGAGGCCTTGATGTAGGCTCATTTGGAGTTGTTAGAGGAGGTCTGAGTTATAAGGAGGGGTGACAGAGTATTCCCCTACACCTCCTGGTGATTGAGGGCGAAGGAAGTCGCCATCAGGTTGGTGGGAGCCACCTGTCGGGGGACCAGATGTCCCATGTGGTCACAGAGATAGATGTTGCAGTCGAGGGCAGATGCTTAGTGTTTTGTAAGCATGACCCTCCAGCCTTCCACAGTGGTTATGATCTTGTGCCTCAGCAAGGTGGTTGTAGGCTGTGATAAGATCTTTGAGGTGATGGTATGTTTGGACCATCAGAGGTTGTTGTAGGCGACCTATGTGCTGCAGAGTGATGCCATGAGTGGTGGAAGACCACAGCGGCACTGCAGATGGGCCAGGGAGAGATTCTTACTTGGCAGAGAGAGAGGTCTGAGGCCTGTGTCCTGGATATGTATGATATCTCAGGGATGCTAGAGAGAAGAAACAGGCAGAGGTTGACAGTCTAGTCCAGGGAGGGACATGACTGTGGTTGAGATTTTGGCTAGGCGTGATGAACTGGTCAAGTATGCTCATGGTAGGAGATTCAGGCCAGATGTTGATGTCCTCACGGCTAAGTTCCAGAGGGGACTTAGAGGGGACCTAGTGATGTTGGTGGTCAGCAGTGGATCTCAGGTTATGGACGGCTTGATGAGGTTGTGTCGCCAAGTTGAGTTTGTGTTTAGCAGACACCGAGGTAAGCAGTTTACTTACTGGGTGGGACAGTGGGTAGAGAGACCCAGAGATGCTGACCCAATGGATAAGGGTACAGGCTAGGAGCTGAGAATGTTTTAATTACAGCTCAGAAGCGCCTGATGGTACCCGACCGCAGATGAGTGCTGCAGAGGCCTGATGGTATGTGTCCTGAGGAGGACAATCACCGAGATAGAGTCTCCAGAGGTACTAGATGTAATGTCAGAGGAATTCTGACCAGAGGTAAGGTATGGTTATATACCTGATACATATACATGGGTAGATGTATATGTTAGTTCTCCAAATGTGATGGAGAGTACCACGCTTCGAGAAAGCGGTGGTTGCTGCAATAGATAGATATGGACCTCCCTAGGAGATGGTTTCCTCCTAGTATGGTTGGTTCATGAGTGATGATGATCCCGGGGTGATGATGATCCCCTAGACCAAGGGAATAGTTCAGATGGATTCCTGCTATTCTCGGAGGTACCATATATGTGCATCCCCGTAAAGGGTAGCGTCCGGTGGGATGACACAGGTGTGAGTTCCAGCCTCACACTGGGAGATGGATTCCTCCCACGGTAGGAGATGGTTGCCTCCTAGTCTGATATGTTGATATAGGAGATGGTTTCCTCCTATTATGTGACTTTATTACAGGAGATGGTTTCCTCCTATGCTGGATATGTGTAGTCACTTTTATGATATATCTGTTGACCAATTGATGAATACTGGCATTGAGGAGCTCTGCCATGTATTCAGGCGTTGAGGAGCTCCGCCTATTGGTCAATAGATATATACCAGCATTGAGGAGCTCTGTTGGTTGTTCTGGGCGTTGAGGAGCTCCGCCCGTGGCATTGAGGAGCTCTGCCACATCATGACAGGTACTGACGTTGAGGAGCTCCGTCAGGGCATTGAGGATCTCTGCCAGGCATTGAGGAGCTCTGCCACCTGTCATATGTTGAGACTTATGAAGATGATATCAGACTGACGTTGAGGAGCTCCGTCAGGGCGTTGAGGATCTCCGCTAGGCATTGAGGAGCTTTGCCATATATCTGATATCATACTGACGTCGAGGGTTCTCCGTCAGGGCGTTGAGGGTTCTCCGCTAGGCATTGAGGGATCTCTGCCATGTGTATACGCGTTGAGGGATTCTCCGCGAGGCGTTGAGGTAGCTCTGCCATTTGTTTGTTATCAGCGTTGAGGTAGCTCCACTGGGCGTTGAGGTAGCTCCGCCATTTGTTTGTTTGTAGCGTAGAGGTAGCTCCGCTAGGCGTTGAGGCAGCTCCGCCATATGTAGGGAGCAAGATGTTTGCTCATGTATTTGATGGGACCAGGAGGTCCAGGCCAAGTGGCCAGTGTGCTTGAGATACGTCCCAGCAGAGGCTTGGGCATGTGCTGAGATCTCGAGCAGGATAGCATGGGAGCGATCCATGCGTGAGAACAGTCTTTGACTGTGTGCTGAGTGAGTAGCTAGAGTTTTTATGCCTGTCGAGGACAGGGGATCATCTGGTCTCTGGTTGAGAGGGACCAAGTTGATGATGATCAGAGTAGCGCAGCGGTAATCTGCGAGGCACAGCCACAGGAGGTGGCTGTGAGGGCTATGTTAGACCAGCAGGATGTCTCTTGGAAGGCACCTGGCTTAGGATGAGCTAAGCCTGATAAGGGTGCATATAGAGAGAGAGCTGGTTGATGCCGTCTTTCTGAGGTTATAAGGACTTGTTGGATATTCATCCAAGGGCCACTGTGATGTGTCTGTATCCTGAGAGGATTTCAGGTGGCCAGGGATGATGTGAGACATAGCTGTGGAGACAGCAAGTGTCTGATATGTCACTTGGTTAGTGACAGTGATCCGAAGTTACCTCTGGGTATGAGGTGTTCTTCGGAAGGTTTGGAACCCAGCTGAGGCTTAGTGTAGCCTACCATCCTCAGATAGAGAATCAGATGGAGTGAGCCATCTAGATCCTGAAGGATGTGTTGTGTGAGCATACCTTGGAGCAGGGTACAGGCTGGGTTAGTGATCTGCCTAGGATGGAGTTCCTTGATCGTGATAGTTCACATGTTAGTGGAACATGGCACCTGATGAGGCTTTGTGGAGGCCTATGGTGCAGGACTCCAGTTGTTGGGCGGAAGTAAGTGGCATAGGCAGTTTCTTGAACTTGAGATGGTTCAGTGGACTCTTGAGTGGATCTGGAGGATCCAAGAGATGTTGTGACAACTCAGAGTCAATGGCAAGGATATGTGATCCTAGACACCTACCCTAGACAGCTGGTACGGGTAATAAGAGGTGTCTGAGGCTGTCTTTGGTCATAGGTGTAGGATGGGCTTAAAGGGAGAGGAGGTTGCCTCCCAGTCATCATGATGGCATGAGGATTGCCATGTGTTCTAGATGATGATGTGATAGATACATCACGTGTGAGAGAAGCCCGTCAGTGATCAGATTAGTGAGAATCTGATGCATCCTACACGACCTATGAGGAAAAACAAAGTCCTGGGTAGGACTGTGTGTTATAGGATTTGGGAATTGGCAAAAGAACCAAAAGGGTGTTTTTTTAAAAAATATTTACCGATAGAGTGCGTTTTCGAAAATATATGCAAATCTGGTGCAGGGAGGCCTTTAATTTACAAATCTGGTGTGCTGCAACATGCCTGGATTAGGCATGTTGCAGCACACCAGATTCTATAAATAAGGCCCCCCCTCCCATTTCCTGACTTGCACCATCTCTCTAAAAATGCTCTGCCTTCTCTCTAGAGTTCTTCGGTGGTCTTTTGTGCAGCGAAGCTCTGCTGAAGTGTCAAGTTGTTCAGATAAAATCTTGCGAACAAGTAAGCGTTTGGTCTTTGTTGTGCGATTTATGCGAATACGGCAAGTGCACCGATCGTTAACAAGTAATAAAAGTAGGTAAGTAGAGTTATCGTCTCCACAGGGATTGGAATGATTTTTACAATAATATTAATTCTAAATGATTGGAATTTAAAAACAGAAAAATAAAAAACAAATAAGTAATTGTTGAATTGTGGTTGGTGTGTGAATAAAATC
>PYAF01001223.1:237391-260268 GCA_007407185.1 Glycine tomentella | reverse complement strand
TAAATTTCGTCCTCGAAATTTGTGTGATTCCAAAATATCAGTTAATTTCCATAATCCTCACATTCTGATAACCTAAACAGGAATAGTCGTATTTGCTTATTCTTAAATCACTGATTTAAAATTTTCAATTATCTTTTTAATTAGGGATGCAAATTTACCCTTGCAATCTTAGAGTTTCAACCAGTTTTATCTTACATTCCCTAGTAGGGGTAGTTGTTATCAAATTTTCGTTGAATAAGAAACATAAAAAGTTTCAAATTTTGAGTACATATGTGGGAATAAAAGGGTGAATAATTCCTGATTTAAACTACACGTTTAAAGGAGTGGTATTTACGAAAGACTTACCTTGAATTTTAGATGTAGAAGCCTCAGCTCCACTAAGATTAAATATTCTTCCGGTAGCTTTTGGTTTCTCCGGAGAATGATTTTCTTCTTCCTTTTTCTTGCGATTTAGAGGACAATTTATTGCAAAATGCCCTTTCTGATTGCATCTATAACATACGGGATTTGTTGCTGTGCAGGAGGAAGCATAATGTCCAGTTTTTCCACATTTGAAACATTGAATAGAAAAAGTGGAAGAAGCTGGGTTAACTGAAGCTTTAACATTTTGACCATTCAGATGACGTTTTGGATATGGCTTTTCTTGATTTGGATGGTATTCCATCCTTTTCCTATTAGCTCCCATATTCTTATAGTGAGAGGCTCTAGCTCGAGAGTCCTCATCATAAATTCTACACATGTTTACTAACTGAGGAAATTGACGGACCCCTTGGTAATTTACTGCTTGTTTTATTTCTGGTCTTAGTCCATTTAAGAATTTAACACATTTGGAACTTTCTCCCTCTACCCCATGATAATGAGGAAAATATCTCACCAGTTCTTCAAATTTGACTGCATATTCGGCTACAGTCCTATTCCCTTGTTTTAATTCCAAAAATTCCATTTCTTTTTTATTCCTTATATCTTCAGGAAAGTATTTTTCTAGAAAAACTGTTTTGAAAACCTCCCAAGTTATGACTTGGTTTTCAGCTTCTAGTCTTACTTGAGTATTTTCCCATCAATACTCTGCTTCTTCTGCTAACATATAAGTACCAAAAAGTAGCTTGAATTGAACTTTATTTCAGAATATGTATTAAAATTCTAAAAATCTTACTAGATAGCGAATTATAATTTCTAATCATCCTAAAGTATTGCCTCAAATAAGTATAAAAATATTGGGGTGTTACAGTCACCGGTCATATGTCTTGAGCAGCCACTATCAAGATACCATAAGAAAGAGCTTGCTCTAAGACATACCTACAAAAGAGACAAATCACTTCATAGAAGAAGGTACCCATTTGAGTTTGGGTCCAAAGGGGTTAGTTGCTTGCTTTTTCTTTTCTACCCAAATACACTCACCATTTGGGACATAAAATCTTCTTGCAAAACATTGATAAGATGTATGTCCTTTCTCCATACAATAGTGACAAACAATAGTTTTATAAGTATTTCTAAAGAACCTCTTTTGATTGAATCTTGGTTTCTTCTTCTTCTTCTTCTGTTTTGGAGGTACAAATGTTGTCTTTTGAACATTTTTAAAGCTCTTTTTGTACCCCAATCCAGAAGTGTCACCAAACTGTTTTTGAGCACTTAACATATCATTCAAATCACTTTTTCCTATGTTGAGTTTTTCCAAGATATCAATCAAATCATTGTTCTTTGCAACAAGCTGCATATATTTTTTTTCTTGATTAAGTCTATACTCTTCAAAAACTTTTTGCAGCATTTCATATTTGTCAATAGTTGTAGAGGAAGAAGCACAAACACAACCACTTGATTTGTAGCTTGAAGTAAGTTTCTCATTTTCTTCCTTCAAGTTACAAACTTCAGTTTGTAATTCCACAATTTTTGTAAGATGATCTTCAATGTTTTTCTTGAGTTTATTGTTAGACTTAACAAACTTTTTAGCTTCTTTATGCATCTCTTGAAAAGCAAAAATAGCTTGATCAAGTTCAAAGGTCACCTCATCATCTTCATCTAAGAGATCATCATTCTCTTCATTAACTATTGAGGTGAGGCACATGTTGGCTTCTTCTACTTCAGTTGATGATTCGGAAGTTGAAGATTCATTATCCTCCCAAGCAATGTAAGCTCTTCTTGGCTTTGTTTCCCTCTTGCCTTTGCTGTCATTTTGTTGTTTCTTCAAGTAGATTGAACATTCTGATTTTATGTGGCCATGTTTACCACATTCAAAGCATGTGAAATTGTTGTCAATCTTCTTGGTGTTGCTAGTGTTGTTGTTAGAATTGTTCTTGTTGTTTCTTGTAAATCTTTTGCCCTTATTCTTTTTTAGAAACTTGCTGAACTTTTTCACAATTAAGTTTATGCTTTCTTCATCTTCCTCATTACTTGAGTTTTCTTCTTTTTCCACCTTAGGTGCTGCAGCTTTTAGTGCAATTCATTTGCCTTTTCTTTCTGCATCTTCACCAAAGGTTAGTTGAGATAATTTTAATTCATACTCAAGTAACTTACCAAAGAGGGCAGCCATGGTCATTTTTGAGAGATCTTTAGATTCTTTGATGGTGGTCACTTTTGGTTGCCATGCTCTAATGAGGCACTTCAAGATTTTGATGTTCAATTCTTCAGTATCAAATGTCTTCCCAAGTCCCAAGAGATGATTCACTATATGTGTGAATCTTGTTTGGAGTTGAGAGATACTTTCATTTTGATTCATCTTGAACATTTCATATTCATGTATCAATGAGTGCTTTCTTGATCTCCTCACTTCTTTAGTCCCTTCATGGGTGATCTCTAGCATTTCCCACATCTCTTTGGCACTTGTACATTTAACAGTTCTGAAGAATTCATCAGAAGAAAGAGCAGAAGTTATCATGTTCTTAGCTTTAAAATCATACTGAACAATCCTCTTTTCATCATCATTCATCTCATCCCACTCCTTGGGAATCATGTTATTATCAACCACTTTGATGGGCACCCTAGGACCCTTTTCTATTGCATTCCATGCTCCTGGATCATTGGATTGAATAAAGATCTTCATCTTATTTTTCCAAAAACTGAAATTCTCCCCCTCAAACAAAGGAGGTCTGTTTAAGGATGCACCTTCCTTGAAGGTTATTTGTGAAGTATTCATTTTTTGAAAGAAAGTGATCTTGATTACCTTACAAGACCTAGCTCTTGATGCCAATTGTAAAATATGGGAACACTTCACACTTAACCAAGAGGGGGGTGAATTGGTTAGGTTTGGTAATTCAAAATTTTCTTGAACAAAATCAGAGTTTTTCCCTTTTGGATCTTTAACACTTTTGAAACCAAGAACCTTTATTCAATCTAATGCTCAACCCAAGATATACAATAGCTCAAGAACTTTGTTGATAACTAAAACTCACAGTCAAGAATAACAAAATATAATCAATATAAAGAATATAAATAACACACAAAGATTTATACTGGTTCACTTCAAACACTATGAAGCTATATCCAGTTTTCTTCCACTCAACACTAGAATGGAGTTCCACTATTGCAAATTTCAGTTCTTACAAGTTATTACAAAGTCCCTCTTTATCAATCATAGATAAAGTTCAGAAATCTAAAACACTATTAGATTCTTAGAGACAACCCACTGAGAACACTGCTCAGCAAATCCCCTAGAGAAACTCTATCTCTAGATTACAAGCAAGAAACCCATTTACAATAGACAAACAAACTCAGAATTCAAAACAGAATTACAACTTCAAAGATTAAGGAAAGAAGTCACCTGATGATCCAATGAATAATATGCATATGAATGATTTCACCAGGTTGAAGAATGAATACAAACTCAGAACATCACTTTCCTTAAGCTTTGAAAAATAATTTCTTGCTTCACTAATCACTTAACAACCCATAAGAATTTTGTGAATGCTAGAACTCAATGAACCCAGAAAAACCACTAAAAGAATGTTTAGAAAGCCTTAGAATGCTTAGAATACGAATTGATCAAGTTGCAAAACAAGCTGAGTGAGGGTTCTATTTATAACAAGCTTTTCTAACCGACAGTAATCGATTAAACGCGCTCAATAATCGATTATTTCATTTATGTAATCGATTAAACCAAGCAAGTAATCGATTAAAGGGTTCTATAAAAATCTGGGTTCAAGTAACGAACAGAATAATCGATTATTTCGATACGTAATCGATTAAAACATGAAGCTTCATAACCATTAATTAAACTATGTAATCGATTACAGATTCCGGTAATCGATTAATGCAGGAAGCTTCATAATCATGAAATGGGTAGAGTAATCGATTACAAATTCTGGTAATCGATTAAAAGAACAAAGATGTTTTAAGCATAGGCATATGATGTAATCGATTACAATATTTGGTAATCGATTAAGACAGACAGATGGTATTTCCTGGTAAGCCTATGTAATCGATTACAGCTTAATGGTAATCGATTAAAATTATCAACAAAGCAGTTTATATGTAAGCTAAGGTAGATTAATCGATTAAACCGACATGTAATTGATTACATTGTTCTTGAAAAGTTTTCTAGAAAGCACTAAGAACAATATAATCGATTATTACGAATAAGTAATCGATTAAATCAGTAGAAAATATATTTTTTCAAAAACCTTATGTTTTAACTATTAGACTTAAGCATTTTATCAAGGCCTTGTGAATTCTAATCATTTAAACCAATTTAATGAATGAGTGATATGAATGCAATATTCTTGGATCACCAGAAATGCTTCTTCCTTTTGCATTTAATCACACATAATACTTTAATACTTCAAGGCATGTTGAAAGCTAAAACCAGCTTTGATCCTTTGTCCATTCTTCAAGTAATTCCATTGAATCCAACGAGAGGGAGGATATTTCATGACTTACATACATGATATAAGGACAAATGGAAGACACTTGGAAGAAAGACATCATGACTTAGGAGATTTTTGTATAAAGTGGAAAGATATTTAGAAGAGTAATTATGAGTTTAGTTAAGATGTAATGGAATGAGAAGAAACTAAGTTATAATGGAACTAGATGAGAGTAACTAGCTAGAAAAGACAATTATGTCTTTAAATATTTTATTATTTTCCAAACCCTATATAAAGGGAGGAGGGCCTTAAATGGAAGTCACTTTCAAGACTCCATTTCTACAACAACTCACGTGAATCTCTCCCTCCCATCTCTTTCATTTCACTTTCATCCTTTTCTTTTCAAGACATAAATTAAGTAAGAAGAGGCCCCAGTTCCCTTGGAAATCATGTGTAGAAGGCTAGCACTTTTAGGAAAGTTTGTCAAGCTTTATAAGGAGTTATCAGGTATGTATAGGAAGTTTTATGATAAGCATAATTTAAGTGTTACTTGTGTTTGAATAAGTGTTGGAAGTTCTGTGAAGTATGACTTGTATATGAGTAATTGTTGGATTTAAGTTATAGTTATATGATTTTATACTTGCTGAGTGTTCTATGAATCTCTGTACATGAATGATATGTTGAGTTTCCGTACATGAGTAATAAGCTGAGTTCGGTACATGATTTATGTTGAATTTCTAAGAAAATTATGTGAGATAGTGATTGGAGTCTAATGTTGAAAATAAATTTGAGTTTATAAAATGAATGAGATATGCATAAGTGAATCAGTCTCATGTGTAACACCCTGAAATTTCAATAACTGCAAATGTATGGTCAAAATGTTTCTTACACAACTATTTGATGTGTGTTAGGTTATGTGAGATTTGATTCGTCTATATTTAAATTATTTGTGTGAAATATTAATTAGAGATATTACAAAAATATTTGAAGAGAAATGACCATATGACCCTTCCCCTGAAACAGAAATTACAAAAATGCCCTTGAGGTGAAAATGATGATAATGCCCTTGGATATTTTTGGTTAGATATTTTAAAATGGAAGTTACAAAAATACCCTTGAGCCAAAATTACACAAGTACCCTTAGATATTTTGTTGAGATATTTTATAGTAGAAATTACAATCATACCCCTAGATTGAGTGACAAATTACCATAGTACCCTTGAGGCTAAAATTATCAAGACACCCTTTGATATTTTGTGAAAGCTTGACGAAATTAGAAAGTGCCCTTGGATGACAGATTACCAAAATACTGACAGAAACTCTCAAAATAGAATTTCTATGAATTTTATACGGTCATAACTTTAAAATTTTATCCAGGAGAATTCAAGCATCAGAAAAATATGGAAAAATGATAAATAGAACCTATGGAATTTTCTCTTAATTGTAGGATGAATAGACTTATTTAATAAAATGGTTTAGTAATTTTGATGGTCAGAAGCAGAACGAACCAATCAGAATGAAGATAAAAGCAGTCTTGTATGTAAGGCTTGTGTAGCACTCTATATAGACTATTTGTGAGTTATTTGTATTGTAATTGAAGTCAGTTTCTGGAAATCTCTAGAGTTCTATTATTTAATCTTATCCTTTAAGAAGAAGAGTTCGAATTGAATTTTACTTCCTCTTAATGAATGCCATGTGTGAAGTTGTCTTGGAATTGAATCTTCTTCATAAAAGGTGACATGTGAATACAAGGAGAACCACACAATTTTCTACTCTTTAAAGGAAATAACAACATGATATAGAAGGAGGAAGGGAAGATAAAAATATTCCCCTTGGCTATTATCTTCATGTGAAGAAGAAGAAAGGAGAGAATAAGGTGGATTTTTATAATATCAAAAAGTGTTAAGTCATGATAAGTAGGAAAATACCTTAAGATTCATAAATTAAAATGATAAGATACAATCATGAAGGCTTAAGAAATATCTAGCCACTTGTAATTTACTATTAATATAGGAATAAGAAAACCATCATAACCTTGAAATGCATGTGTACAAGATGGCATGAAGAGAAGAAAAATCTTCTCTTAATTCCCTTGATGGTCACGTGAACAAGGAGAGAAAAAGGGAGAATATTCATGAATATGACAAGTAGGAGGACACTTGGAAGAAAGGTGCCATGCTTTAGAAGATTTTTATAAAAGCTAGAAGATATTTAGGAAAACCAATATGAGTTTAGTTAGGATGTAATAGAATGAGATGAAACTAAGTTTTAATGAAACCAAATGGGAGCAACTAGCTAGAAAGGATAAAAATGTCCTTGAATATTTTATTATTTTCCAAACTCTATATAAAGGGAGGAAGGCCTTAAGTGTGTTGGATTAAACTTTAATAATAATAAATTACTCATGTGAAGAGTTATGTCCCTTGGTGAAGAAGGTACTCATGTGAAGAGTCATGTCCCTTAGTGAAGAAGTTACTCAAGTGAAGAGTCATGTCCCTAGGTGAAGAAGTTACTCATGTGAAGAGTCATGTCTTTAAGTTTCTTTAAGTTTACTTATAAATAGCATCTCATGTAAAAGGCCAAAAATGTGGCTTGGTAGACCATTATCTAAATACATCAGAAGTATTCTACCAGAGAAATTGTTGTGTGTTTGTGTGAGTGCACCAGTGTGTGTGAGGACCTGTGATACCACAAATTGGTATCAGAGTGTGAGAAAATGGAGAGTGGGCCAAGTAGTAGTCTGCCACTACCCCGCCTTACGAAGGCTAATTACGAAAACTGGAGTATCCAGATGAAAGCTCTTTTGGGAACCCATGATAGTTGGGAGGTTGTCCATGGTGGTTTCAAGGAACCAACATGCACAGCAGGATATACGGCGGCGCAGAACAAGACATTGAAGAAGACGAGGTTGAAAGACAAAGGGGCATTGTACATGTTATTCTGGGTTGTTGATGATTCCGGGTTTGAGAAGATTGCTGGTGCAACAACTTCAAAGGAGGCGTGGGACATTCTTGCAAATGTCTACAAGGGAGCCGATCGAGTTAGACAGGTTTAACTTCAAACTCTCTGTGGGGAATTGGAAGGAATGAAATTGAAGGAAGGAGAAGGGGTATCCGATTTCACACCCAGGTCCAGACCGTGGTAAATCAACTAAACAGAAATGGAGAGGTGTTGTCTGATGCTAGAGTGGTGGAGAAAATTCTGAGGTCTCTCACTGACGACTTCGAGAATGTTGTATGTGCGATTGAGGAGTCAAAGGACCTAGCAACGCTCACCATTGACGAACTTGCTGGTTCCTTGGAGGCACATGAACAAAGAAAGAAAAAGAAGAAAGAATAGTACCTGGAGCAAGCACTCCAGACAAAAGCTTCAATCAAAGATGAGAAAGTGCTCTATTCTCACAATTTTTGAGATAGAGTTCGTGGCCGAGGTGGACGTGGACATGGCCGAGGTGGTAGAGGCCGAGGTCAAGAAGGAAGGAATAAGGAGCAGGCTGAATGAAGTCGGCAGAATTGGCGAGGCCGAGGTTGTGGAAGATGCTGACATTCAAATCAATCAAATGAATGTTTTAAATGCGGAAAGCGTGGACACTAATCGAGAGATTGCAACTCGGATAGATGCTACAACTGTGGTTGAGTTGGATATTTTGCGAAGAATTGCTGAGATGAAAAAAGAAATGAAACTTCAAACTTTGTTACAGAAGGAGAAGTAAGAGATGGAGGAATTCTGATGATGACTAGAAGTGAAGTTAACCAGGGATCCGAGATGTAATGGTATCTAGACACTGGTTCAAGCAATCATATGTGTGGGCATAAGCATTTGTTCAGTAATCTGAGACAAATAGAAGCCGGACATGTTTCATTTGGAGATGCTTCAAAGGTTGATGTCAAAGGCTGAGGTACGATTTGTTTCTTGCAGAAAGATGGACGAATTGTGGCGTATCCGAGATGTCTATTACGTGCCCGATCTAAAAAATAATATTCTTAGTGTGGGACAACTGATGAAGAATGTATACTCAGTTCTCATGATAGACCGAGTTCTTCTCTTGAAGGATAAACAAGGACGTTTGATAGTTTGAGTTCAGATGGAGAAAAATAGAATGTTCAAACTAATGTTGAGGAGTATGCAGGTCAGCTGTTTGCAAGCCGAGATGAGTGAGGAAGTATCCTTATGGCATCACCGATTTGGGCATCTTCACTACGGAGGCCTGGCCGAGATGATGAACAAGAATATGGTGGAAGGGTTGCTGAGTTTGAACTGTGAAAAGAGATTTTGTGAAGAATGTGTGCTAAGCAAGCATGCTAGGAGTCAATTTCAAAAGACAGCCAAATACAAATCTCAATAACCACTAGAACTAATTCATACCGACTTGTGTGGACCCATCTCTCCTGGGTCTTTCAGTGGAAAGAGGTATTTTGTCTCGTTTATAGACAATTTTAGTCGTAAAACTTGGGTGTATTTGCTGGAAGAAAAATTCAAAGTGCTTGAAGTATTCAAGAGTTTTAAGATAATGATAAATGCAACTGGAAGGCGAATCAAGTCGATCTGTTCTCACCGAGGTGGGGAATACACATCAATTGCATTTAAAATGTATTGCGATGAGCATGGGATAAGAAGGTTCTTAACTGCACCGTACTCACCACAACAAAATGGAGTGGCTGAGAGGAAAAACTGTACCATTCTTGACATGGTAAGGTCAATGTTGAAAACGAAGAAAATGCCTAAGGAGTTTTGGGGGGAGGCCGTACTGTGTGTTGTATATGTACAGAATCGCTGTCCGCATTCCAGTCTAAATGGAAAGACCCCACAGGAAGCATGGATGGGTCAGAAGCCATTAGTAGGCCATTTCAAAGTCTTCGGGAGTGTGGCTTATGCACACGTCCCTGATCAGCAAAGAACCAAGTTGCAAGACAAGTGTAGGAAATTTATTTTCATTGGATATGACGAAAAGACAAAGGGATACAAGTTGTTGAATCCCGGCACCAAGAAAGTAATAATAAGCTGAGATGTGAAAGTTAAAAAAGAAGATGAATGGAACTGGAGCACTTCATTCGAGGTCATCTTAGATCCCGGACAGACGCTTACTCAACAAGAAGAGAAGGAAGGCGGATCACCAAGTTGGATCCCGACAAGAAATTCTGAAGAAATAACATTCGAAGAGGCAATCCGAGATGAAAAATGACAAACCGCCATGAATGAAGAAATCAAGGCCATTGAACGGAATGATACTTGGGAGTTGACCGAGTTGCCAAAAGGAAGTCAGCCCATTGGAGTTAAATGGGTTTATAAGAAAAAGTTGAATACTGAGGGAGAGGTAGAACGATATAAAGCTCGACTGGTAGCTAAGGGGTATAAACAAAAGGCAGGAATAGACTATGACGAAGTATTTGCATCCGTTGTAAGAATGAAGACAATCAGACTATTGATCTCATAAGCAGCGCAGTTTGGATGGTTGATTTACCAAATGGATGTCAAGTCAGCATTTCTGAATGGTGTACTTGAAAAGGAAGTGTATCTCGAACAACCCCCGAGATACTTGAAAGTCGGAGATGTTTTCACGAAGCCATTACCGACATTGCTGCTGGAAAATTGTAAAGAGTCATGTCCCTTGGTGAAGAAGTTACTCATGTGAAGAGTCATGTCCCTTGGTGAATAAGTTACTCATGTGAAGAGTCATGTCCCTAGGTGAAGAAGTTACTCATGTGAAGAGTCATGTCCCTAGGTGAAGAAGTTACTCAAGTGAAGAATCATGTCTTTAAGTTTCTTTAAGTTTACTTATAAATAGCATCTCATGTAAAAGGACAAAAGTGTGGCTTGGCAGACCATTATCTAAATACATCAGAAGTATTCTACCAGAGAAATTGCTGTGTGTTTGTGTGAGTGCACCAGTATGTGTGACGACCTGTGTAACGCCTCCTTTTACTCTCTCGTGCTTGATTGATTTTAGATGAAATCTTGTGACCATTTTGGATTAGGATCAGATTAGTTATAAATTTTATGAAAATTCTTTTCGCTTTGCTTGCACATGTTACTAGTCGTTTATATTATAAACGAATTCTCTCTTCACGGTTTAATTATAATGATCAAGTACAATCCAACAATACAGACCAAAGTATAGTTCATTATACAGTCCCAAATACAAGCCACGCAAAATACAAATCATTTAAATTCTAGTACAAATCATCAACACATCTTCATCATCTTTTCTTCAAAATCCTTCTCAGCTTATGTTCCACTATTTTCCTGCTCGCCCAAATACATTGGGGTCATCACAGGTGTCAACCACAGACACAAACATAGGGTAAACTTATGATAAACATAGTTTAAATAAAAACATATATAAAAGAATATATACTCACATGGTCATATTATCATTCATAAACTAAGAGAGAGGCATGATCCACACTTAATTCAAATCACATCATTTACACAGCACGCAGTTCAATTCATATCATCTATACAACACACAGATATACAACATAATCATCAAGTAATGCAGGCTCTTCTTCTAGGCAAAATATAAGATAACACGGTCTTAAACCCCCGCCAGGCAAAATATAAAATAACACGGTCTTATGCCCCCGCCAGGCAAAATATAAAATAACACGGTCTTATGCCTCCGCCAGGCTTAAATATAAAATAACACGAACTTATGCCCCCGCCAGGCTTAAATATATAATAACACGGACTTATGCCCCCGTCAGGCTTAAATATAAAATAACACGGACTTATGCCCCCGCCAGGCTAAATATATAATAACACGGACTTATGCCCCCGCCAAGCTTAAATAGAAAGTTTGATGGACACACTCAACAACACATGTCTACAAACATTTCTTCCAACATCACAACACTTAAACCATCTTTGTCTTCTTCGAATCCTTCTTACCAAACACATGATAAGCAAACTTTGTTTCATAAAAGCTTGAAAGACAACTATACTTAATTTCTTAATTTTCATAAAGTACAACATAATAGACAAGTTCCCAACCAATTTCTAGCATCAAATTAAATATATATATACTTAAGGAACCTAGGAGACTTTTGGCCAACATCAAATTTGTAGCAACATATTCCATTCAAAGTTATCATTCTAAACCATTAAAAATATTTACCGATTAAGCTATACTTAAACTATATAGTTAACATTAATCTTTGTAAAGTTCAATATGATAAGTATGCTTCCAACCATAAAATAGATAAGCTCAAAGATTTATAGAACACTTAAAACACTTAAACTTTAGTACAACATTTAAACTTATATCAACATATTCTATTGAACATCTATTTTTAAACAACTATTTTCTTAAAGATAGCTATACCTTCTCTATTTTTCGGTTATTTCTAACTTTCATTTATTAAATTAGGTTCAAGTTACTTATCTAATAATCAATTGTTAAACTAAAACCAAGTTACTTAGCCAAATAACTATTCAAGCTCTTTAAGACAATTCATCAAACACCTAGGATACAAGGCATGATTCTTCATGGAAATAACTAAGAAACTTAATATTCAAACATAGCTCATCATAAACTTCCCCATACCTTACTTTCTCCTTTAAAATTGGATAGCCTTGCTCCTAGGATTCCTTGGTCTTCATGTGGACTTCCAAGGTATAAGCCTTTGTTTTGCTTTTTGGTGAAATATAAAGTGGAAGGGTTTTTGGGTGGGGTTTGCACGTGGAAACTCCCTTAAGGGCAGCCCATTTTCAGTTCATCTCACCCTTTATATAGTGATTTTGCTACAAAAATCTTCCTTAAGTCGTAATAGCTTGCTTTCCATTTGGTTCTTTCTTATTGGCTACTAAATTCTCACCCTCCAAGTGTCCATATTCTTGAGAATTCCACACCATTCTCCTTAGCTCTCAATTAGCACGTGGATTGGTAAGCTTTTAGGAAAGGTTTCACTAATTTTCCTTGCTTCTTTGTGGAGTAGCCAAATTTTAGAGATTTTTATGTTTTTTCTTTATTCTTGCAAAACCCGTTTCTGTAAAATAATCATTCTAAGTTCGTTAACCGCTGGATCTTCTTGAACTTTTAAAGGTATACTCCTATCTCATATATCTAACTTCTGACCGTTGGGATCTTTGAAATAATATGTAGAAATGTCCACGGGTCCAAACGAGTCAAGAGGAAGTTTACTTCAAAAATCTTCTTAATTCATTATTACCTTACTTTACAAATGGACCAATGGCATGTATCCTAGCTTTTTAAACATCCATGTGTCCATTCTTGAAGTTTCTTAAAGCTTTCTCCATTAATCTTTCATCATACGGTCAAGACTTAATTTAGAAATCCAAATCAATCCAATTTTTCCTTTATTACTTATAATAACTAAATTTTATTTTCTTATTGGTTCATTTTGCCTTGAATTATTAGAATTACTAAGCTAACTCATTTAGGAATCCTATCCCTCTCATAATTAAGAGAAAACTCCATAGATTGTATTTATTATTTTCTTGAGGTTTTCTGATACCTGAGGTAGTCTATATTAAGCTCTTTTCAAAATATCTACAAAAATTCCTAGAAATTATAGTTTATGGTTCTCTTCCACCAACCATGTTGATAATTTGTTTTCTAAAAGTATTTTATCCAATACACAGGTTCCCACAAATTTCTAAAGCCATCTGATCATTTTTTGACCTGAAGGGCATTTTGGTAATTTCACCATTCACCTAGAGGGGTATAATCGTCATTTCAAAAATATTCAGAGTATCTCTGTAATTGTCGCCCTAAAGGTTTTCTTGGTCATTTCCAAAGCATCCAAGGGTATTTATAAGATTTCCTCCTTAAACTATCTTGCTAAAATACCTAGGGGTATTTTGGTCATTTTCAAAATGTCTAGGGGCATTTTCGTCCTTTTCCCCTGAATCCTTTTGTACTACCTCTGATCAACCTTTTACCTCAGTAATTGACTGTAATTCCAAAATGTTGGGGTGTTACAACCTGTGATACCACAAATTGGAAGTCACATTCAAGACTTCATTCTTCAACATATCACGTGAAACCTTTCCCTCCCATTTCTTTCATTTCACTTTCATCCTTTCCTTTTCAAAGCATAAATCAAGTAAGAAGAAGACCCCATTTCCTTTGAAGAATCACGTGTAGAAGCTAGCACCTTTAGGAAGAGATAGACAAGCTTAGTAAGAGGTTATAAGGTATGTATAGGGAAGTTTTATGATAAAGATAGTTTAAGTGTTATTTGTGTTTGAAGTTTTGTGAAGCATGACTTGTATTTGAGTAATTGTTGGATTTAAGTTATAGTTATATGATTGAGTGCCTGAATGAAGTTTTATACTTGCTGAGTGTTCTATGAATCTCTATACATGAATGATATGTTGAGTTTCCGTACATGAGTAAGAAGTTGAGTTTTGTACATGATTTATATTGAATATTTGAGTTTATGAAAAGAATAAGATATACATCAGTGAATCAGTCTCATGTGTCTCATAAGAGTTGCCTCAGAGTGGTAAGAGTTGCCTCAAAGAGGAGGTGTGTCAGATAGCTACAGTAACTGAGTTCGAGCGTTCAGACAAGAGGAGTCTGAGCTGGGGGCTGACTCGGGAAATCACGCCACGCATGATGATCACATGACGTGTGGGTGAGAATCCTGTGCAACACCGTGGTACCCTGACTGATCATTTCAGTTCTGTGCCACTGGGATGGGGCTATCTTGACAGTTGGTACCACATAATAAGAGTTTAAGAAAATCATGCATCATATAAAAATTAGAACTACAATTTTGAGAATGTTGTTATGAATATTTGCATGTTGAATATAATTTGTTGCTTAAATTATGTTTATCATAAACTTACTCTATATTTTGTGTCTGTGGTTGACACCTGCTATGACCTCAATTTTATTTGAGTGAGCAGATGAACAATAAAGAAGGATTGACAAGTTGAAAAAGGACTTTGCTAAAGATGTTTAGTTGGAGATGTTCTGTTATGACATAATGTTTTAGTTATTTGTACTATGTAATAGAATTAATATCAGTCTGTATTTAATTTTATATCAGATTTATAATTATCAATTAGTGATGGAAATCTTTTTGATATTAGTTATTAGTAACATGTTGGTTTGATATTTTTAAACAAGTTGAAAAGAATTTTTCATTAAAAATCAATAAATAATAAGATGGTAAGTCGAGATGTTACATCATGTGTCTCACAGAGTTGCCTCAGGGAGGAGGTGTGCATCAGAGAGGAGGTGTGTCAGATAACTGCAGGAACGGAGTCCGTGCGTTCAGGCAGAGGGGTCTGAACTAGGGGGTGACTCTTGTGGTGGGGAATCATGCCACCCATGATGATCACATGAGTGTGGGTGAGAACCTGTGCAACACCGGGAGACCCTGACTGATCGGAGAAGTTTTGTGCCACTGGGATGGGGTTATCTTGACAATTGATACCACATGTTCATGATTTTGAGAGTTTGGGAGAATCATGCATCATATAAAATTAGAACTGAAATTAGAGGACGTTGTTATAAATAACTGCACACTGCATATAACCTGTTGCTTAAATTATGTTTATCATAAACTTACCCTATGTTTTGTGTCTGTGGTTGACACCTGCTATGACCTCGATTTTATTCGGGCGAGCAGATGAACAACTAAGAGAGAGACTGTCTAGCTGTCTACAAGAAGAAGATTTTGTTTAAAGATATGTTGTTTGAAGATATATTCTTTTGTTACAGAATGTCCTAGTTATTTGTATTATGTAATAAAACCAGTGCCAGTTTGTACTCTTATTATATGTTACTTCAGGTTTATAAATATTAATCAGTGATGAAATTTTCTTGGAGTATCAGTTATTGGAAAAATTTTATTATATTCAATTGGTTGCTCTTAAGTAAGTTGAAAAGAATTTTCATTAAAAATCGATAATAACAAGATCGTAAGTTGAGGCGTTACATAGAGACTTACTGCTACCATCTTGGATCATGTGCAGTATCCTATCAGACAAGATACTGGCAATGTTAAGATTATCATCTCCTAGCAGTACATATATAAGAATAGCCCTTTCAACATTCACATCTGTCAAGTTTGTAGATGGAATGACAGTATGATTGTTAAACTGGTGCCAAAATTCCGCCTCTCCGGTAAGATCTTGCTTCCCCTACTTTTCTAGTATATAATCCATTCCAGACTTGGTCTTCCAAGCAGTATACAAACCAATAATGCCTCTTCGGATCTCATCTGCAAGTTGAGGCATGTCATCTCTATAAACACTCTTACTTGTGATGGGCTGCATCCTGTAGAATTTGTTAATAAAAGCACAGGACTGGAGACTGTAATAGCTAGTCTCCAAAAAGCTTTCAATAAACTCATGGTCGAACGAGACTTCAACCCCTCTCACCCAACTGACTCTCTGTCTGTCCACAGTCTCTCTGTCAATATTGGCCAAAAACTCCTTAAGGATGACACTAGAGCTTGGTTCAACATAACTCATCAAGGTATACCAATCTCTCCTAGTAATCATCTCCAAGATAGGTGAGTCTTCAGGCAAAGATTCCCAATCGATCCTTTTCTCCGGAATTATTTTCTTCGATGCATACCAGTTTTCATACCTTTGTTGACAATCAATAGCGTGGAAACGATTTCCATCAAACTCAGCATTCCTTGCTCTCTTGCTACCCGATGTAGCAGCACCCTTCTTCTTCTCCTTTTCTACTTGCTTTCCTTGAAACTCAGAAAAATTCCACAACACATATGCAATGAATTCCCAGATTGCTTGCAATCATATCTCTAATATTTCTTTATTTCAGGATGACAAACAGAAAATTACAGTCATAATATAATCATATTTTGGGAATTAAAACAAAGCATTTGACAATGAATATACAAATAAATCTTCTCCTATAATTCCCAAATTTATTTGATTCTATATGACACAATTATAAATTTAGAAGATTATGCAAGGCATGCTTTTATCATGACAATTGGGAAATAAAATCCTTGAAATAGAATGATAATAAAATAATAGGAATAACATAATCACCATTCCCAGATTTTATTTCCCACTCCAAGTCTCGAATTTCATCCACAAGACCACATACATTTTAATTCTTAAACACAACCCTAATACTCTAAATGAAAATAAATTGGCAATTTAACCATACATTTCAAAATTCTTATGTTCTAAACATAAATTATCATGCTAATCTAATTTCGAGGATTTGAACACAACAATTCTATTCATATAATTAGAGTCATAATCTAAGAATTAAAACATATCTAAAGCAATTTCCTTGGCTATCCTATCATGCAATGAACAAACATAAAACAAGCAGTTGAATTGCAGCTGGCACTGATGGCGCCACATTCCACGTGAGTCGCGTGGGCTACGTTCTTGCCCTAATCTCTTTCTCAAAACCAATCCTGACCATCATGCATACTAATCTAAACTCTAAAGAATATAAATTACAAAGATTAGAAAGATTAATACGTACCTTATCCTTAGCCATTTGTAAGAAATCAAGAACTTGAATAGGAATACAATGTTGCCTCCCAAAATAGAGAACTTTAGAAAGAACAAACAAATATGTATACTTCAAATGCTATTTAGAAATAGGTATGAAATGAACAGGATTAAAGTTTAGAGTAGCAATGTATTTATAGACTTAGAGTAAAGAGGAATTAAGGGTAGTTATTAGGGAAAATGTAACTGAAATATGAAGTTAATGGTAGTTATTATGCCCACAACGTTTGAATGGGAATGGCCAAGGGTTGTGGCTGCTGAGCAATAGTGAAAAGTCACCAAAGATAGGTTTCAAATTTTAAAAAGAAATCTGCCTTCGAAGTGTCACGCGAGTCGCGCCAGCACCCACGCAATTCGCGTTGACTTACAGAGCTAATGGCACGGATGGCGCCATGGTTCACGGGAGTTGCGTGAAACCACAGATTTGCTTTCCTAAATTTTTTTGATTTAAACTAAGTACTAATAAAATAAAACCAACTAAAATCTGAGATGGGGGTGACTCGGCAGTGGGGAAATCACGCCATCCATGATGATCACATGAGGTGTGGGTGAGAATCCTGTTGCAACATTGTGGTACCTTGACTGATCGCTTCAGTTCTGTGCCACTGGG
Organism: Glycine tomentella; assembly: GCA_007407185.1. Lineage (NCBI taxonomy): Eukaryota > Viridiplantae > Streptophyta > Magnoliopsida > Fabales > Fabaceae > Glycine > Glycine tomentella. The sequence continues at coordinate 242,385 of PYAF01001223.1, read as the reverse complement.
ATGGGGCTATCTTGACTGTTGGTACCACATGATAAGAGTTTAAGAGAATCATGCACATGATAAGAGTCTAAGAGAATCATGCATCTTTAAGGATGTTGTTATGAATATCTGCATATTGAATATATTTTATTGCTTAAATTATGTTTATCATAAACTTACCCTATATTTTGTGTCTGTGGTTGACACCTGCTATAACCTCGATTTTATTCGGGCGAACAGACGAACAGCGAAGAGAGTGACTGCCTAGTTATCTACAAGAAGAAGATTTTGTTTAAAGATATGTTGTTTGAAGATATATTATTTTGTTACAGAATGTCTTAGTTATTTGTATTATGTAATAAAACCAGTGCCAGTTTATACTCTTATTATATGTTACTTCAGGTTTATAAATATTAATCAGTGATGAAATTTTCTTGGAGATCAGTTATTGGTAAAATTTTGTTATATTCAACTGGGTGCTCTTAAGTAAGTTAAAAAGAATTTTCATTAAAAATCAATAATAATAAGATCATAAGTTGAGGTGTTACACACCGTGTCCACATCTAAGAGAATTAAAACCTCTAAGAGAAAAGCTGCTAAAACTTCTAACCCTGCAGTTACTAGGTTAGATCATTGGTTTCCTACTCAGCGTGACAAAATGACTTACCTACAGTTTAATGCTACTAAGCTTGTCTGCCCTCCCAAACACCTTGACCTTACCTGGTTCACTAGAGAAGGTTTTCAATTCCCTGCTTTGCTTAAAGCCCGGGGTTTGAAGAAATTTGTTGAAATGAATGGGACTATCTTGTCTCAAGTTAATGGGGTAGCCATGGAACTCACCCCTGATGTTTGGCAAGAAGTGGCTGGCATTTCCTTTGTAGGAGAAACGAAATTTGAGGAGGAGGTTGGGGGTTACAATAGGGTGGATACCTATAGAGGAATGCTTCTTGATCCTCACATGAGGCTGAAGCTGAGGCTTAGCACTGGCCCTATGACCCATGTAGACTTCTTTATTATATCATCACCTACATCTTGACTCCAAGGTCCACTAATCATGCCCAAGCCATAGATGATGACATACAACTTGTGTATGGCATAAAAAATTATATTCAGATGAACTGAATGCTCATCCTTGAGGAAACCATGCTAAAATCCAAAAGACTGGTGAATTATCCATTTCCTTATGTTGTTTAGGTGTCCAGATTCATTGACTATTTTAAAATAGATGAAACCAATTAGGTTGTTGACAACACAAACTCCAGCAATAGCCTTATCAAGGAGAAACATCTTAACAAGCTCGGGATGGTTAAGACTCCCTATGGATGGCAAATGGTTGGACAAGAAATTACTTCTGCTGGTGAACAAGATGATGAAAATAATAAAAATACTTCACAACAACCAAGAGGGGGGTGAATTGGTTGAACCTTGGTATTTTAAAATCAAATTCAAATCAGAGTTTCAGGATCTTTATCATTTTCAAAACCAAGAAACCTTTTACTCAATCAAATAGCTCAGCCCAAGAATTCAATAGATCAAAATAGAACTTGTTGAACAATGAATATGATTCAAAGAATTAAAGATCAATGAATAAGATGAGAATAGAGATATAGAAATAAGAACACAAGTAATTTATACTGGTTCACTTCAAAACCTGAAGCTACATCCAGTTTCTTCTAATTCACACTGAATTAGAGTTCTACTATTATAAAATATTCTTACAAGCTTTTACAAGAACCTCCGCTTTATCAACCCTAGATAAATAACAGAAATCTAAAACCCTATTAGACTTCTAAGGAGAAAGATTCAGAGAACACTACTCCAATCTTTATGCTAGAGAACCCTTCTCTAGTCCCAAACTATAAGAATCCTATTACAATAGCCAATCTCAACAAATTTGTAAACAAAATTACAATCAATGAGTTAAGGAAAGAAACAACCTGATGATCCAGTGAATGACATGCATATGAATGAGCAATTCAGGTTGAAAGACAAAAACAAACTCAGAACATTCTTCTTCCTTAACCTTTGAAAGAAACTTCTTGCTTTAAAGAATCACTCAAAAACCCATGAGTGTTTTAGTTGATGCAAGAACTTATAAAACTCAGAAAATCACTTTGAACGTGTTTAGAAAGATTGTGTTATGCTCAAAATACGAATTGAACAAGTTGCAAAACCAACTGAGCATTGGTTCTATTTATAACAAACTTTTGTAACTGTCAGTAATTGATTAAACTTGCCTAATAATCGATTAAAACGCTCATGTAATTGATTAAAATAACCTTGTAATCGATTAAAGCGTTCTACAATATTCTGGACATGAGCAACGAGCAAAATAATCGATTATTCCATGTTGTAATCGATTAAGACAACAAGCTTCAAATTATCAAATACACTATGTAATCGATTATGATTATTTGGTAATTGATTAAATCAGGAAGCTTTATAAAACAGAATGAGCTATGTAATCGATTACAACATTTGGTAATCGATTAAGACAAGAAGACAGATTTTTCAGTTAAGCCTGTGTAATCAATTACTACCTATTGGTAATCGATTCTTCCAGAGAGTCTTATAATCATGTATAGCAATGTAAAGCTTTGTAATCGATTACTACCTATTGGTAATCGATTAAAGTGTTCAACAAAGCAGTTTATATGAAAGCAAAGGTCAAATAATCAATTATTCCGATAGGTAATCGATTACATTGTTCTTGGAAGCTTTTCCAGAATGAACAAGGAACAAAATAATCGACTATACCTTTAATGTAATTGATTACATCAGTATAAAAACAATTTTTCCAAAAACCTTTGAATCAAATATAAACCTTAGTTAAATGTTAAAAGCTTTGTTTGATTTTCATGAAAAACACTTAGTTGAATCAATGAATGAATAAGTGAATGCATGAATGCATGGATCAATCAGATAGCTTTTCCTTTTACATAAAATTCCAAGTCTTCAAACATGTTGAAAGCACAAAACTCATCTTTTATCAAAGGCTTCCAATCTTCATGAAGTTCCCTCTGTATCCGACAATCTCCCCCTTTTTGACTTTAAACATGCCAAATTCTTGATTGACCAATTGTTGAACTTGAAACTTTTTAAAATTAATTAACCATTTGAATATTTTGGACCTGAAAATTTACACTTTCTTTCCAAAGAACAAGTGTTAAAGCATCTGATTCCATTTAAACATCATTTACAAGTATTCTAGGTATAATTGATTCATTTTAGACAGTTAGCTCCCCCTAAATTCCATAATCCATTCAAGTAAGATTTTAGGCCAAATTTTGAACAAAAAACAGGGATGAACAGGGTATAAAGCAGAGTATATCAAAACTCAATCATTTCTCCCCCTATTTGGCTTGTTTTAAGTCAAAAACATAAAGAGCACAACGGATAATTGAAATAGAAGCAGAATGGAAGTTTTATAGATGCATTGGGAAGCCATTACAGAGTGAAATTTAAACATTTACAGTCATAAAAAAAATAGAGCACATAAATTTTAAAGAAACAGGCCATTTAAAAAGAGGTAGAATCATCAATCTTAAGAGTAGCCTCTGTAATGTCTAGCCCATCCTTTATTTCATTCAAAGAGACACTAGTCTCAGCCCTAAAATCATGATACATCTGAAGAAGCCCATCCATCTTCTGCAGCATCAGAGATTCAAATTGAGTATAAAGGTTGAGTTTGATCCCTTTCTTCATCTTCAGATTCTTCCACTTGAAGGTCAGCATCAGTAGGTGGAGGAGGAGGTTCTTGTGGTTGGCCTGCCATCACCCAACCTTGAGGTGTCTTCTGCATCCCCAGCTTTGTAAGATGTTTTTTCTTTTATGAGGTTGTTGATGGAATTGGAATGGTCCACAACCTCATCAGTCACATCAATGTTGAAGTGATCAATGAACCTAGATACCAAGACATGATAAGGAAAAGGATAGTTGACAAGTCTCTTAGACTTAAGCATGATTTCCTCAAATATAAGAACCCAATTCATGGGAATAGAGTTCTTTCGACATAGACCAATTACAGGTCATCATCTGTGGCTTGGGCATGGTTAGTAGCCCTTGGAGACAGCACATAGGTTATGATGTAGTGGAGTAACTTATCCTCAGGATTTATAGGACCAGTACCTAATCTATTCCTTAGTTGCATATGTGCGTCATGAAGCATCTCCCTATAGGTATCTAATTTGTTGTATCCCTCAGGGTCTTCATCAAACTTCCTAGCACCCTCACACATAACACCAGCAACAGATTCCTAGACTTCATGGTGATTTCCATAGTAACACCCTTGACTTTAGAAACCATGTTCCCATGCATGGAACCCTTGGCATAGGCATAAAACACCATAACCAATTTTGGGTAGAAAGTACCCTTCATTTCAAGGAATCTTCTAAGACCTTGGGTTTCTAGGAATGCAGGGATTGAAATCCCTCCCTTATAAACCAAACTAGGTCTAGATATTTGGGTGTGCACACTGGTTTAGTGGAAAAGAATTACAAGTAGTTAATTTTGTCAGACTCATTGGAAAACCACAAGTCTAACCTATTTGAGGGTTGAGGAGGAGGAGGATTAAATGATGATTTAATCACATATCAGAGCTTTTGTAATCGATTATCCCGACGGGTAATCGATTACTCCAGAAGTATTTAAAATTTTAAGCACACATGTAATCAATTACCAATTGGTCGTAATCGATTACTTCAGTGAAACTATTACACTGAAAAACATATTTTGCTTATCGTAATCGATTATCCCGTTACGTAATCGATTACTCCAGGAGGCTTCAGATTTTCAAAACAAAGAATAATCGATTACGAGATTTTTGTAATCGATTACTGAAGCACAAATTTCATAATCAATGAGATTTTTAATGATATTAATCGATTAACCCGAAGTGTAATCGATTATTACAGTGATTTTATTAAAAAACAGAGTATTTTGTAGATCAATACGAATTTTGCATAGCATAGATCATTTTAATGATGAAGACAACTATGAAGTTTAGTTTTCATGGA
>PYAF01001223.1:198579-220853 GCA_007407185.1 Glycine tomentella | reverse complement strand
AGATTGGTGGCTAAAGGCTATAACCAAGAGGAAGGCATAGACTATGAGGAAACTTTTGCTCCGGTTGCAAGATTGGAAGCAATCAGGTTATTACTTGCATATGCATGTCTCATGGATTTCAAACTTTTTCAAATGGATGTTAAAAGTGCTTTTTTAAATGGATACATTGAGGAGGACATATATGTTGAACAACCTCCTGATTTTAAAGATTTTAAACATCCAGATTATGTTTACAAATTGAAAAAGGCACTTTATGGTTTGAAACAAGCTCCTAGGCAATGGTATGAGAGATTAAGCAAATTTCTGCTTGAACAATCATTTACAAGGGGCAATGTTGATAAAACCTTGTTTATCAAAAGGCTTGGAAATGATTTTTTATTGGTTCAGATTTATGTGGATGATATTATATTTGATTCTACTAATCATCTATTGTGCAAGGATTTTTCATCAGCTATGCAGAAAGAATTTGAGATGTCAATGATGGGTGAACTCAAATTCTTCCTTGGAATTCAAGTAAAGCAAATGAAGAATAAAACCTTTCTTAACCAATCCAAGTACTGTCTTGAGATTATCAAGAAATTTGAGATGGAGAAGAGCAAGGATGCTGCAACTCCCATTGCTACATCAACATATTTAGATTCAGATGAAAGTGGAAAGAAAGTTGATGAGTCAAAGTATAGAGGAATGATTGGATCATTGTTGTATTTGACAACTAGCAGACCTGATATTATGCTCCGTGTTTGTTTGTGTGCTAGATATCAAGCCAATCCTATGGAATCACACCTAACTGCTATCAAGAGGATTCTGAAATATCTCAAAGCTACACCAAGAGTTGGTCTTTGGTATCCAAAAGGTGCTTCTATCAATATTATTGGATATTCTAATTCTGATTTTGCAGGCTGCAAATTGGATAGAAAAAGCACAAGTGGCACTTGTCATCTACTAGGAAGCTCACTAATCTCATGGCCCTGCAAGAAGCAATCATGTGTTGCATTATCTACTGCTAAAGCTGAATACATTTCAGCTGGAAGCTGTTGTGCACAAAGCTTGTGGCTTAAACAACAAATGCAAAACTATGGAGTAGATATGAATGAGATTCCACTACTGTGTGACAATACAAGTGCTATAAACATATCAAAGAACTCAAGAACAAAGCATATTGAGATCAGACATCATTTCCTCCGGGATCAGGTTCAAAAAGGTAACATTAAGGTAGAATTCATTGACACCAATCATCTACTAGTTGATATATTCACAAACCATTATCTAGAGATAGATTTTATACACTTAGAAACATGCTAGGGATCCTTGATGAAAGCAACATTATCTAGCCTGTTTATATGTGTTTCTTGTGATGTTTGAAAGCCTATATGTCACTAAATGCTTAAGTGTTTGTATCAATGTCAAAAAGCTGCTAAAATGCTCTGTATATGATGAATGTTCTGTGATAATCGATTACACCATGGGTTAATCGATTAAATTCATTAAAACTCAGGTCTGGAACGAAATCTGTAATCATGTAATCGATTACACACCAATAGTAATCGATTATTCTTCACATTTTCAGAAAATACATATCTCTGGAATAATCGATTACATTGACCAAAATTCTGAAATGAATTGTATGTCTCATTGGAATAATCGATTACATAAGGTTTGTAATCGATTATCATTAACCTTAGGATAGATTGTCTCCCTGGAGTAATCGATTACCACTCGGGATAATCGATTACATATGCCTCTATACCTGTATTATTGATAAAAGCTTGGAAATAATCGATTGTATAAGGAAAGAATCGATTACAAATCATCTTCAAACTCTAATCAAGAAAGAAATAATCGATTATCATGTGTTTTAATAGAAGCCTAATTGAACTGGAATAATCGATTACACAACGAAATAATCGATTATTCATGCTATTGTCTGAATTCTGAAAATTTTTATGAGTCTTGTAACTGCCCAATCAGTTTTAGAACGCACCCAATGTAATTAAACCGCCCCAACAGCTATATTTTTCGAAATTATGGACGTTAAAAAGCCTAATTGTGCCTATAAATAGTGAATTGCTGGTCTTAGAAAATCTGCACCAACCTTCTTCTCCTATTCTGCAATTTTCTGCATTTTTCTGCTTTGTATCTAGTTAGTGATCCATTCTCTCTAAACACCATGTCTGAGCCGTCTGCTAAAAGGATTAGGAAGCCAAAGAGAAAGCCTGGAGAATCTTCTTCTCAACCTCAACCTGCAGATAGGTTAGACCTATGTTTCTCTTCTGAATCTGATAAACTCAATTACCTGCAGTTCAATGCCACCAAACCTGTGGCCACACCCAAATACATTGAGTTAGACTGGCTTATAAGGGAAGGATTCCAATTCCCAGCATATCTAGAGTCTCAAAGCCTTAGGGGTTTCTAGAGATGAGGGGTACTTTCTACCCTGATCTTGTTAAAGTGTTTTACACCTGCTTGAAGGGCTCAATGCAAGGTGATATGAGATCAAAAGTGAAAGGGGTAACCATGCATATAACCCCTGACATACGGGAAACAGTTGGTGGATTTGTCTGTGAGGGAGCCCGTAGATTTGATGAAGATCTTGAGGGCTACAGCAAAATGGACACATATAGGAGCACGCTTCATGATCCACAAATGAGGCTTAAAACAAGGCTTGGCACTGGGCCAATGTGTGATAACCCTAAGTTATGGCGTGGTTGGCGCCATACCCCCGCGCCACATCAGAAAACTCTGTTAAGGGTGTGGCGCGGATAGCGCCAGGTCTGGCGCTGATGGCGCCAGAGTCCCTGGAACTTGACGCTCAGGGCGCCAAAGTCACGCGAGGGGCGCCAGAGGTTTTCCAAACCGCGCGGATGGTGCCAGGGGTGGCGCGGATGGCGCGGGTAGTGGCTTGGAAAACCAAGTTTCACTGGAAATCCACGCGGTTGGCGCCAGTCTGGCGCGAGTAGCGCCACAGGTTCTGGAAGCTGACGCTGGGGGCGTGGGAGTGGCGCTGGTGGCGCCACCTAAACCGCCATGTTGGTGCGGTCAGCGCCGGGTCTGGCGCGATCCGCGCCAGAGCTCGGGCAGGCCCAGTATTAAAGGGCAGTCGCGATTTTAGAAGAAGAAAACTTCTTCTTCTTCCTCCTCCAGCCCCAGCCTCCATTTCTGATGAAACCAAGCTTCCTAGGACCTCATATGCTAGCCTAAACACTTTCCTGTGACCTAGAAACTAGTTTTAACCGATTGAAATCCAAAATACTTCATCATTTCCTTAGCTTTGAGCAAAATCCATTCCCTTAGAGAAACCTCAGAAACCTGAGTGTTGGCAAGGACCAGAGGCGCAGAACGGACTGCAGAGCTTAGGAAAGCTGTCCTCCAGCCTTTAGGGTCGCCACTGAGGTAAAAAACGTAAGTTTCTTCGGTTGATTTTGAAATTGAGGAATTCCTAGATTTTGTGAGTTATGTTGATCTGGGGCTAGAATTAGCCCAGAGTTCTGTTGGTAAACTTGTCCATTACTGTCCAATGATGACGGAATAGCTTTCAGTTTTTGAATTGGGAGACTTTGAATATTGGCTCTGTGAATGCATGAGTGATCGGTGTAGAGTCACTTGTTTATGGTTTCCTGACATGCATGAGCCATGACTGAGTCTATGTGAGCCTGAGAGGCTAATTGAACGGTGCCTGGGTTGAGGGCAAGACCGTTCTAGTGTTATTTTGAATTATGAATTATTATGAGCCATGGCTTAAAAATGTGTTGTGCATTGAGTCTGTGGTGACTCAATGGCTCTGATGGCAGGTTATTGAATGCTATATAATCTGAGAAAAAGCCTTGTGTGGGCAGAATTTGATTAAACCCTAGGATAGGGGATTTTTGATACAATATGTTCTGTGACAGTATGTCTGTTGAATTGGTTCTGATATAACCATATGCCTTGAATAGGGCTTGACACTGAGGGTGTCGGTGGCGGGAGCCACATAGCAGGGACGGGATTACAGAGTGATACCGTGCCAGGTAAGTTCAGTGTCCCTGGGGAGAAATTCCCATCTTGTGTGCCACACCACACTCCGGGGGAGGGGAGTGTTGGTCATTGCCTGATGCATACATTAGTAATTGCATCCTCATAATGATATATGTGTGCATCTGTGATTGTTATATTATATGATTGTGCTAGATCTATTGGCCATTAGATGAGGCGTTGAGGTAGCTCCGCCATGCTTGCTGATTGAGGCGTTGAGGTAGCTCCGCCATATGTATTGCTTGAGGCGTTGAGGTAGCTCCACCATGTTTATTGAATTTGGACGTTGAGGTAGCTCCGCCAAGTTTGGATGTTTCATGTATTGTTATGAGGGCCAGTGGGCCATTTGTTTGTGATTGTTTGATGTATGTGTTGTGGAAAGTGGGTCAGGGTGGAGGAGATTCTTCCTTGGACCCTGGACTTGCTGAGATGTATATCTCACCCCGTGTGGGGATTTATGTTTTCAGGTGACTCTTCAGGCCGAAGAGAGCAGTCTCAGGGCAGGAGGCCCGAGTAGAGACTTTCAGCTGTATTTTGATTTTGTTTTGTACCCTGAGGAAGGGTTGTATAGTTTTGTAAACCCTCTGTGAGGGCAACTATTCTTTTGTATCACCACAGTGTGGTGAAAATACTGATGTACATGTATATACAGAACTCTTGATGATATGATGTATATTTTTCCTCCTGAATATTCTGTAGATGTTTATTTTTGTATCTGGCTTTGTATAAGAAACTGGATCAGCAGTGATATGAATATATGTTGATTGATGATAATTCCATACATAATAAATCAAGAAAATCGATTCTATCGCTTCCGTACCGTGTTTGTTTAACGCTGATAGCGCGCTTATGATATTATTAATGATAACACGTCCGGGGTGTTACACAATGACAGCAGAAGGTTGGATGCTTCACTGTCTGATCACCTACATCATTACACCCAGGGGTACCAACCATGCCCAAGCAACTGATGAGGATCTTCAGTTGGTTTATGGGCTCAAGCATCACATACACATGAACTGGCCTCTGATTTTTGAGGAAATCATGCTTAAGTCTAAAAGGTTGGTCAATTATCCATTCCCTTATCCAGTTTTTGTTTCTAGACTCATTGATCATTTCAACATTGATGTTGAAAATGAAGTCGTAGACAACACCCTCTCCTATAATAGCCAAATTAAGGAGAAACATCTTACCAAGCTGCGAATGAGGAAGACACCCAATGGCTGGGTGATGGTTGCCCAGATTGGAGTTGCTGAGCAAGGAGAGATGGCAGCAGATTCTAATGAGGAACAAGAGCAACAACAGCCTACTTTCTCTGATTTTGAATCCTTAATGATTCAAAAGATGGACACTATGCTAAAGCTTCAAGAGGATTTCAAGGCTGAAACTCATGGAGCCTTAGAAGAAATTAGGGAAAGGCTGGATGCTATTGAGGTAAATATGAATGATCAAGCCTCTGAAGAATTCTAAAATTGTTTAGATTTAGTTTTTGTCTGTTTAAATCTCTGTTTGTAATGAACTATATTATGCTCTGTCTTCTTTTATATTCAGTGTTTAAATTCCACTGTGTATTGCCCCTATGTTGATCATATTAATGTATTATGCTATTCCAGTATTAAATCCGTTGTGCCTACATTGTTTTTGACTTTTAACAAGCCAAATAGGGGGAGAAATGATTAAGTGGAAGTAAAATTAAAAACTCTTTGTTTGCCCCTGTTTTGTGATTCAATCTTGGCTCAAAAATTTAATTTGAATGAATGTTGGAATCAAGGGAGAGCTAATGTGTAAAACTGAAATTAATCAATTGATTTGCTTAATTGAATAATTCATGAGCAACATGTGCTTTAACACTTGATCCTTGGCAAAGTAGTTTGAAATTTTCAGGATTATAGATGCTTGTTCAACAATGGCTTTTCCATTTGATCCCAAATTATTTGTGCTTAATCAAATTGAATATTTGGCACGTTTAAAGCCAAAAAGGGGGAGATTGTTGATTCAAGTGAAGCCAAGCATCAATGAACAAAGATCAAAGCTTCAAGATTTTGTGCTTTCAACATGCGCAAAGGAAAAGTTCCATGGAAAGCTTGAAGACAATTTGATTAATGTAAAAGGAAGTATATGATCTGATAATCATATTGTGCATATCATGCATTATTCATTAATCTAGGATTGTTAGATTAAAAGAATTAATTAAAGAGAAGCCACAGGTAAGGATTTAAAAAGCTAAGTTTTTGGAAAAATGAAGCCTTACTGAATGAATCGATTACAAGGCTAATGGAATCGATTATTCTGTTCTTCGTGCCTTCAGAAAACAAAGCATGAACAGTGTAATCGATTACATATCGAAATAATCGATTACTTAGGCCTTTTTATGAGAAATGGAACTCTCTGGCTTAATCGATTACAGAAATTGGTAATCGATTACAAAGTGCATTTAGAAAAACTTATGGCTCCGGCTTAATCGATTACGTATCGGAATAATCGATTAAATGGTTCGTTCTTGGAACTCTGGACTTACAATGAGCATTTTAATCGATTACATATGCAAAATAATCGATTACTGGAGCGGGTTTAATCGATTATTATCAGTTAAAAAAGCTGTTATAAAAGGAACCTCTCAGGCTGAGGTTTAAAAAAAACTTGAGTGACTTTTGATATTTTCGAGTTCTAAGCATTCACAAACATTCTGAGCTTTCATTAGTTACATTCCCTGACTTCTAAACACATTGAGGCTTCACAAATTCATATGGTTTTTTGAATCAAGAAGGTGAAGAATCATTGTTCATTCAAAGCATAGGAAAGAAATGCATTGAGTTGGTAATCTGTAAATTCAATCAGTTGATTCATTCATGTGCATGCATTCTTGGATTATCAGGTGATATCTTTCCTTGTCTTTGAAGGTGTAAAACTGTTCTTTTGAATTTTTGAAAGATTAGTCTATTGTAAATGGGTTTCTTGCAAGTGTAGAGATAGTGTTTCTCTAAGGACAGTTGAGTAGTGTTCTCAGTGTGGGTTTTGGTCTCTAAGGGTCTAATAGGGTTTTAGACTTCTGAACTTTATCTAGGGTTGATAAAGAGAGGCTTGTAAAATTGCTTGTAAGAATATTTTTTGCAATAGTGGAACTCTACTCTAGTGTTGAGTGGAAGAACTGGATGTAGCCTCATAGTGTTTGAGGTGAACTAGTATAAAAATCTGTGGCTATTCTTTCTTCTCATCTATTAATCTCTTAATTGCTTTGTTTGTGAATCAATTTCATTGCACAGAAAGTTATTCTCTGTTTTCTATTGTTCTTGGAAAGGGAAGTTGATTGAATATTGATTCTTGATGTTGAAACAATTTTTGAATGTGATAAAGATCTTGTGGCAACTCTGATTTTAAAATTTTAACTGGCCAAGGTTCAACCAATTCACCCCCCCTCTTGGTTGTTTTGAAGTCTTCCTTTGTTTTTCACAATTGTCTATTGATTTTCTTGACAGAGGAATTTGATTGAATATAAGATTCTTGGTTTCAAAACAATTTTCAAAGTGATAAAGATCCTGTGGAAACTCTGATTATAAAATTTTTAAATACCAAGGTTCAACCAATTCACCCCCCCTCTTGGTTGTATTGAAGTATTCCTATTATTTTCAATGCTTTCGTTTTAAATCTGGGAAAACCATGAAGAACACATTAATCGATTACATAGTGTAAAATGAAAAACATGCATTGTTACTTTAATCGATTACCATTAATTGTAATCGATTACATAGGCTATATTAGGAAAACATGTTGTGCTGCTTTAATTGATCACCATGGATCGTAATCGATTATATAAGCCAATTAAAAAACTATGCTTTGCTGCTTTAATCATTACATGTCGTAATAATCGATTATTATGTTCATAAACATTTTCCAGAAAGCAGAAGAACAGTTTAATCGATTACATTGGTTGAATTAATCGATTACACTTGCGATTTAATTGATTACATTATGTTAAAACTATTTTTTTTATAAATAGCTTATCGCTCTATTATTTTGTAACGTTTTAAGAAATCATTTCTACGAAATACCCAATACTCCCAACGCTTTAGAATCTGAGAAAAAGTTTGTTCCAAGTGAATAACATTCTACATCTAAACATAAGATTCGCTATTCATTAAGACTTTTTCATTCACAACAACAATATCATTCACAGTTTTGGGCAGAGTCTCCTCTGCAATTAAGACTTTTTCCAGAAATCCAATCATTACAACAACAATATCATTTACAGTTTTATCCATCAACAAGCCAATTCATCGCATCCCATTAGTTAAAAACACAATTTTTCTTGAAAACCAGCACACAGCAGGGACAAACAGTTATCTTCATAGTTGGGCTCCCTGGCCCCCAACTATTGTATCAAAACTATAACCAAATAATAAACTCCCATTACCTAACTAGGGGACTTCTCCCTGTTACAGCCTAGCGGTGTTGTTTCCCGATCCTTTGATTACGCGTGCTTGTCCGAATGCATGGCTCTATATACCAAATAGAAAATAATTTAGTATAGATTTCAAAGGCAAGGTCAAAATTAAAATTTTGGGTCAAATACCCACTCAAACTAAAAAGGGGCTAAAAGGGTGTTTTGGAAGTCCACATCAAAAGACATCATCATTTTGAAATTTTGATCACACCAATGTGACCGGGCTCAACAAAGATCACATAAATGACATCTATTTCATAAAAAGGAGACTTTTACAACATCTCATTTTTAAAGGGTTTTCAAAGGAAGTGGTAAAACTCCCACAACGGTACCCAAAATGCAAGATTCATTAAGAGAAGCTTAAACTAGCTAGGAGAAGACAAAGGAAACCAAGGTGGTCCAATGGCAAGCGACGGTGGCTCGTGGTGGTCACCGGTGGCTATGGGTGGTGGAGGAGGATGTTGGGAGGTTGGGTGGGTGGTTGGGGGAAGAATAAGGCCAAAATTCCTGATTTTCACGCTATTATACGTATTTATAACCGACTTGACTCGCCCAAGTGAGTCAAAATGTCTGCCAAAATTTGCCTGGGTAAGCTGACCCTATTTTAAAATTTCTGCTAAAAATTAATTTCTAACTCTTTAGATGTTATTTTAGCAATCCCAACGGTCAAAAGTGACATCTGTGGGTTAGGAGCCTACCTTTAAAATATGAAGGCGATCCAACAATTAACCAATCCAGGATGGTGATTTTACTAAAACAGATTTTGGGTAAAACTTATAATTACACAATTCAATGCAACTCAAACAAACTCCACATAACTTGACATTTACACTAAGCAATTGCACATGGATAATTTACACAACAATTCAACTAATCTAAACTAATCAAATAACACAAGAAATACATCAAATATCTACTTTCAGTTATTGAAATTTAAGGGTGTTACACTAACAGTGTAAGATTGAGAGCCTTGAGAATTACTAGTGAGTTGCTAAGAGAGATCAAAGAGGGCTAGAAGTCTAATCCTTTTCTGAGGACTCAGTTAGAAGCCATAGCTTTCGGGAGAGATAGTATTTTCAATGTGGGATCAAATTTAGTTTTGAGGCTTCGAGATATAATCTGTGTCCCTAATGTACCTGAGCTTAGAAGATTATCTTGGAGGAAGGGCATAGGAGCAACTTGAGCGCCCATTCTGGTGCTACCAAGATGTATCAGGATCTCAAGACAATATTTTGGTGGCCAAATATGAAGAAAGAGGTTAGTGACTTTGTGTATGCATGTTTAGTCTTTAGAAGGCTAAGATAGAATGTCGAAGACCCTCAGGTAAGTTGCAACCCTTAGAGATACCCCAGTGGAAGTGGGACAGTATCTCCATAGATTTTGTTGTAGGACTAACTAGAACCCCAAGAGGTTTAGATTCTATCTGGGTTATTGTTGACAGATTAACCAAATCTGCTCACTTTATCCCCATCAAAATCAGATTTTCCTTAGAGTAGTTGACCTCCATGTATATTAGTGAGATTGTCATATTACATGGTGTTTCGTCTAGCATAGTATCTAATAGAGATCCTAGATTCACCTTAAGGGTTTGGGAGAGTTTGAACAAAGCATTGGAAACCAAGCTTAGGCTAAGTTTAGCCTACCACCATAAAATCGATGGTCAGATTGAATAGACCATTCAGTCACTGGAAGACTTTTTGAGGGCACGTGTATTAGAACAAAAAGGGAGTTGGGAAAGTTTTCTACTGCTGATAGAGTTCACCTATAACAATAGTTTTGATTCTACCATTGGTGTAAGTGGCAAATATCCAGGTGCACGTGTATTACCCTTTCCCTTGATATGAGAATTACCATATTACCCTTGAAGTAGAAATTACGAAATGCCCCTGGATATTTTGATTAGATATTTTGTGGAGACTTTAAGAAATTACAGAAATACCCCTAGGATGACAAATTACCAAATTACCCTTAGTAACAAATAAATATCACAAGAAAACTAGGAGTACCTAAATTGGCCAACAATTTGTGATTAGTTAAGTCAAAAGATAAGTCTCTAAATTTTTCTACCCAATATAATATGTGCAAGTAAATAAACCTTACAGTAAAAATGAAAGAAAATTGCATAAATATCTAAAGTTATCATGAGCTATAGTTTCAGACCATGTGATAATATGATGAGAAAAATTATCACATGAGAAACACCTGTGATGGTAGTGTGATACAAGAAGGATATGATAGACGCTAAGGGATTAAAGTGACAAGTTTAGAAGTGCTTAGAATATATTTAGTTATGTTTAGTTAATTTAAGAAAATTCTAGCTGTGTAGGATTTTGGACAAAGGCTTAAGATTTTAAATGTATGTCCCATACGTAGCTAGTATATGAATTGGAAAACACATGAAGTACACTAGATATAAATTAAAAGAAAAACATTCATGAGGAAGCCATGTTAAAGTGGCTATGTGTGTGCATGTTTTAAAGCAAAAACAAAAGAAAATGTAAATTGAAGTATCCATGTGTGTGTGTTTAACTGTAAATGCATTATGTGCACAAAACAAACAAGAACAATCTCCCTAAAGAATCCTTCCACGTGCACCTTGAACAATTAATGATGTTATCTGTGTTTTTTGATTAGATAAGCATGCATAATGACTTAGTTGCTTTAGAACCAAACTAAGGACTAACTAGACTTCAATCCTAACTAACTTCGATCCCTAGACTTCTATCCTAACTAAAATTCTCCCTATAAATACTCCTTTGATTTAGAATTCTGTACAAGACATGATATCTCTCCCTCAAACTCACGGCCATCCCTCTTTCTTTTTCTCTCCACACTTTGCTTCATTCTTCTCACTTTTTCCTTGACATCAAAATCGTATCCTCTCACTTCTATTGCCTTCTTCACCTTTCCAAAACATCAAATACTAGACAAGACTTTCATTCTTTCAATACCTTGAGGTGCAGCCAAATACTTGGAGGAATTGGAAACAAACTTGTTTGAGGTAGGTGAAAGTTAGGTTTATTTATCATTTGATTCTTGAGATTATTCGTATGGCTGTAAGCTGAATTTTGGACTGTTTTGAAATTTCCATATCTCCCTCTATACTTAACCAAACGAGATGTTTGACCACTCAATTTAAAGCTTAGGATGTCCTCTATGTTTTCCTAAAATATGGGACCAAACTAAGTTATGAATCATTCCCAGAAATTATTTTAGCTCAAGCTGTCCGAAACTGTCCACACCCAAACAACTTCTGCCATCCGTTTTACAAAATTTATTTCTCTCTCATTTCTTACTCAAATAAGGTGTATGATATATGGAATTAAATATATAAATGTCAACTATAAGATATATAAATTTCAGCTAAAACTAGAATTTTTAACGCTTGAAATCGTGAAAACACTAGGAGATGTTAGTGTGGAATTTTGAGACTGTTGGCAAATTTGAAGTTCTATTTTTAAAATATTATATCTAGAGTTTTATAACTCCAATTGAGGCATGTGATACCTTTTTAGAAAGCTTAGGAAGTCTAGCTTAACATACTAAAAGATGAGAATTTAATGAATGTTAGATGAGTATAGATTATAGGAATAACCAAATCATATGTAGTAAGAAATCTTGTTGTTATGATGTTCTTTGTTATGATTTTCTTTTGTGATGATGAAATCTTGATGTTTTGTGACATAATTGTATGACATGAGTTATGTAACTCTGCATGTCATTAAGCATGTCATGTGCATTAAGAAAGATAAAAAGATAAGACCTGAAGGGTGATACCGTTAAGCCGAGCATGACCTTGAGGGACATACTAAAGAAAGATAATACCTGAAGGGTGATATAGTTAAGCTGAACACGACCCTGATGGTACCCAACGAGTGATACAGTTAAGCCGAGCATGACCCTGCGGAAAAGACATATTGACCCAAGGGTCATACAGTTAAGCTGAGCACGACCCTATGGGACCCCAAAGGGTGATACAGTTGAGCTGAGCACGACCCTGCGGGAGCAACCTAAGTCTAGTAATGAGCTCATTGTCTAGTTTAGGGTATTAAAGAGGTAAATAACAAGGGTAAGCTATGCATTGACATGATTGAAAATGATGCTTGCATTAATGATGAAGTATGAGATTATTTTTAAGTGTTTGTGAATAAAATGAATCTACTTCGGGTTATATGTTTATGAAATTAAAAATCAACTATAATTATTCACATGTTTTCTTAATAAACGGAAGTAGCTGGAATGATGACAATGACACTGTATGATAAGTAAATTTTCACCTACTGGGAATTCTTTGGAATTCTCACTATTTTAGTATGTTCCCGTGTCATTCCAGACAGGTAAATCGAAAGGAGGAGCTACAAAGTGAGGACAAGTTGGAAGATTTCTTTTAATATTGCGGACTTGTAGTATTTTGCTATATGCTTTGTAATATATGGACATTACTATTATTGTAGGGAATATTATTTACAAGTTATTCCTAAGTTGTAATTTATTAAAGAAACCAAAAAGTCTTTACAGGCTCTATATAAGCATAATTTTCTAGGATTGAGATAAGTTTTTCTCAATCAATTTTGGTTAAAAATTTTATCTTAGAAAAGTTAACATCTTCTAGTTACTTATTATGACCTAAGCATAATATAGTAATTGGAAGGATGTTACAATTGGCATGGCTCCCTACGAAGCTCTGTATGCTAGAAGGTGTAGGACACCTCTGTGTTGGCTAGAACCCAGAGATAACCTCACCTTAGGACCTGAAGTGGTACAACAAACCACTGAGAAGGTTAAGTTGATCTAAGAGAAAATAAGGACTGCTCAGAGTAAGCAGAAGAGTTATCAGGACAAAAGGAGGAAAGATCTGGAATTCGAGGATGGTGATAATGTATTCTTGAGAGTCACTCTGTGGACTAGGGTTGGTTGAGCTTTGAAATCCCGAAAACTCACACAACATTTTATTGGTCCCTTCCAAACTCTCAATAGAGTCGGCCTTGTGGCATATCAAATTGCACTACCCTCGTCCCTTTCTAATCTCCACAGTGTTTTTCATGTGTCTTAAATCCATAAATATGTACATGATCCTTCTCATTGGTCGAATTAGATGACGTTCAAGTAAAGGAAAACTTGACATATGAAACATTGCCTTTGAGGATCGAGGATTGACGATGATGGAGGTCCATTGCAAGCTAAAGGTCTAGAAGGAGAGCTTGAAGCACTTCCTTTGGTGAGCTTTAAAGAACCAATGACAAGAGCTAGAACTCAAGCACTTCAAGACCACATCCAAGCTAACTTGGAAAGGCATGAAGAAGCACACCAACTCACAGATAACGAGGACTGAATTTTAATGTTCAAGTTCAATTTAATTCCATAAATTCCAGCACTTGTTAGTAGCAAAAATAGTTGCAATAAAAAGACCTTTAGAGGCATTCATGTAAAGCATTGTAGGTGCATGTGTAATTGTTGGCTGCACCTTAAGGCTTAAAATACTGCACCAGGCATGGTTTTGATAAGCCAAGAGTCACTTCCATTTAGCATGCATTAGGCTTCTAAGTGTGCACTACAAGCTTCATTTGCATTGTCATTTTAATTTTCATTTCCCTTGTATTTGCCTTGTAATTTCGTGGCCTATATAAGCTGGTCTAAAACTGAATGTAACTAACTTTGAGTTCATTGAAAGAAAATCATAAATTTGTGTAGAGAGTTTGTCTCTTGTTCTTGTGCAAGAACCTCTTTGGTCTTATCAATGGCTTCTCATTGTCATTGTGGCAATTCTTCCTAGACTTATTGGAGAGCTTCTCCATGGTGTCTTCCATCTTCATCCCTAACCTTTCTTCCATCTTTCATTGCTGTCATTAAAGCTTCCAAACAACCAAGGTTTCCGCGTGAAATGCTAGACAACTTATGTTCTTTGAAGTTTTTTGAAGATTGAGTTTCATTGCAAGATAGATTTGGGAAAATTCTTGTCTAATGGGTTTAGACATATATCATGTGGTATCTACAACCCTTTTGGAATTCTTATTCAAGTTAAGTTTTTAGAGCTTCTTCAAAGGTAAAAACTACACCTATATGAAAATCCATAAATCCTATTCTAGTTCCTTGTGTTCTTGTTGTTTTGTGAAAAGCTTGATAGTGTTGGCTTGTGTAGTGATTCTACCACATATCCTTAGTGTTTTCCTTCAAGTTTCATGTGATTACATGATCTTCATGATCTTCATGACTTCATGTTCTTCATGTGTTCTTGATATTTTTCTAATTTTCTAGTGTTGATTCTTGTCAATTTTTGTTAGTAGTGTTTTTTGTGTTGTATGACCACTTTTTTTGATTCTACTCTCATGCCTACACTGAATTGAGTTGTTAAAAGCAAATTTTACAATTGGTATACATTGTTTTTAGTGATTCATTGAATTTCTTTAAGAATTTTTGAACTTAAGCAAAAGAAAAACAAAAGCTTACAAAAAAATTTGTGAAAGAAAATAATTTTGGTACAACAAAAAAATATTTGAATTGTGGCTGGAAAAATACAAAGAAAAATAGAATTTAGAAACATATCAAAGTTACAAAAGTTACAAGATCAAATTTCCTTTGAACCACAAAATTAAGTTAACTTGTATGACATGCAAATTTGGTGAAATTTGGCTTTTAGCCATTGAATTTACTTGGCATATCCTCTTTGTGCAGTTTGGTACAACCAATATATGTCCTTGAGTTGTCTCATTAAATTCCAATTTGATTTGTGCTTTTCTAAAATTTTGCTTTTGTTGCTTGTCTCTTAAAAGAATTCCAAGGTTTTGTATTAAAGTTTTCTTGTTCTTACTTGGACTCTTGAGTCTAGCCTAGAATTTTTTCCTATTTCACTATAGTAAAGAAGCTTGATTGGATTAGAAGTTTTTGCTTAAGAACTATAGAGAGGAACAATAGTGGAAAAAGGCAATAGAGAACATTATAGAAAGAGCCCAGATAAAGTATGGAAACACGAGTGAGAGTGACAAACACTTAGAGAGGGTAAGAATTTCCATTATATACTTGTGTTTTTGCTAACCTTTTCTTTTGAAGGATGAGGCTTTGACACCTAAAACCTCTAGGTTGATGAAATCCATTTCAAAACAAATGGAAGACTTGCAAACCAAAATGGATGCAAGGTTTGAGGAGTTACGAAGGGAGACCCAAAGAAGAAGTCATCAAATTCGTAGTGTGGATGGAGAGGCTCACAGTGGTAGGAGGGTGAGTGAGTATGCTTCCTCTTATGGAGGAAATTATGAAGATGAGAGGGAGGATTGGAGAGAAAATAATAGAAGAGAAAATAATGATAGAAGAGAAAATCATAGGAGACACCATCCTAGGAGGCATAATAGAGATAAGGAAGATTTGAGAGTGAGAAGAGAAGAGAGAGAAGGGAGGAATGGAGGATTAAATGGAGTTTAAAATTTCCAAAGTTCCTTAGCAATAATGATCTCGAAGAATACTTTGAGTGGGAGATGAAAATAGAACAAATTTTCTCATGCTAAGAATTTGATGAAGAAAAGAAAGTTACTCTAGCAATTCTAGAATTTGGTGGCTATGCTTTGGTGTGGTGGAACCAAATTCAAATGGACATAGGGAGGTTGAGGAGACAAAGAGTAAATTTTTGGGATGACTTGAAGGCATGGTTGAGAGGAAAATTTGTTCCCACTTATTATGCAAGAAAAGTCCACAACAAGCTCCAAAGACATTTCCAAGGCTACAATAGTGTTGATGACTACTATAAGGAAATGGAATTGATGATGATAAGGGCTAAAATTGTGGATAGCCAAGAAGCAACCATGGCTAGGTTCCTGCATGGCTTGAATAGAGTACTTTAAGATGTAATGGAGTTGCATTCTTATGCAACAATTGAGAATCAAGTCCACAAAGCTCAAAGGGTGGAGCAAAACCAAAAAAAGGATAAAAACTTCCAAATTCTTCAATGGGGCTACAACTTCCAGCTGGAAGGACATACTTAGAAAGGAGGTTTCTCAATTGAAAAATAAAGAAGAAAAGGTGGATCCAACTCCAACAAGATCAAGCAATATCAAGTGTTTTAAGTGCCTTGGTAAGGGTCACATTGCTTCCTAATGTCCCAACAAGAGAACTATGATTGTGCTTGAGGATGGAGGCATAAAGGGTGAGTCTTCAAGTGACTCAAATAGTTCTTCAAGTGAAGAAGAAGAAGAACTCACATTAGTTGAAACCGAGGAGGGTGATCTCTTGATGGTAAGGAGAATGTTGAGCAATTTTTGCCTAGAAAAAAAGGAAAGTCAGAGAAAATATTTTTCACACAAGGTGCTTAGCTTAAAAGAATCACTTATCATTAATGGTGGGAGATGCACCAATGTGTCTAGTACAAGGCTTGTTGAGAAGTTACACTTGCCAACCACAAAGCATCCAAGGCCATACAAGCTACAATGGCTTAGTGAAAGTGAAGTGGTGGTAAATTCTTAAGTGCTAATTCCTTTTTCTATTAATGCTGATAATGATGATGTTCTTTGTGATATTTTACCTATGGATGCTAGTCATATCCTTCTTGGTAGGCCATGGCAATATGATATAAAAGTGATACACAATGGCATGGAGAACACTTTCGAGTTTGAGCACTTAGGCAAGAAAATTATTTTGAGGCCTTTGACTCCTAGACAAGTGTGTGAAGATCAAGTGAGGATGAAAGAAAATAGAATTCAAGAGTTTGAAAAAAAATACTGCACTTGATAAAGGCAAAAATAGTGAGCTACCTAAGAGAAACACTAGTGAGAAGAAAAGAAAGGTGAAAGAAAATTAGAGCAAAAAAATTCATGAGATTAAAGAAAGTTTGTTCTTGAGGGGAAAAGATGTCAATAGAGTGTTATTAGCAAGAAAACCTCTTCATTATATGGTTCCTAACTCTCTTTGTTTACATGTTGAAAAAGAAAAGGAACTAGGTGTTCCTAAAAGCTTTTTGAGAGAACTCTTCATGAGGGAAACTTTTGAGAACAATTTGATGGGGCACTTTGGTTAGGTAAAACTTTGGCTATTTTACATGAAAAATTATTTTGCCCATTCCTAACTCCCCATGGGTTGACATTTCTATGGATTTTATGCTTGATTTTCCAAGATCCAAGAGGGGAAAAGATTCTATTTGGTTTTTGTTGATAGGTTCTCAAAGATGGCACACTTCAATCTATTTTTCAAGGGCAATTTGAGGACTTGGTGGGAGTGTCTACCTCACATCGAGTATGATTACCATAGAGTAGTTCACACGACTACTTCCTTATCTCCTTTTCAAATTGTTAATGGCTTTAATCCTTTAACTCCTCTTGATTTATTGCCATTATCTAATACTTCTTCCATGATTAATCATGATGCTTTCTTTTGTTAGGAAAATGCATGAACAAGTGAAGGCACATGTGGAGAGGATCAACAACAATGCTTACAAACTTGAGTTGCCTAGTGAGTATGGTGTCAGTAATACTTTCAAGGTTTATGAACTTACTTTGTATGATGTAGGTACAAGTGAGGAAGCAAACTTGAGATCAAGTTCTTTTCAAGAAGGAGGGGATGATGGAGGTCCATTGCAAGATAAAGGTCTAGAAGGAGAGCTTGAAGCACTTCCTTTGGTGAACTTTAAAGGACCAATGACAAGAGTTAGACTCAAGCACTTCAAGATCACATCCAAGCAAATTCGAACAAGCATGAAGAAGCACACCAGCTCAAGGATAACAAGGGTTGGATTTTGATGTCTCAAGTTCAATTTAATTCCATCAATTCTGGCACTTGTTAGTAGCAAAAATAGTTGCAATAAAAAGACCATTAGAGGCATTTTTGTAAAGCATTGTAGGTGCACTTGTGTGTAATTGTTGGCTGCAGCTTAAGGCTTAAAATACTGCACCTTAGGCATGGTTTGGGTCAGCCAAGAGTCACTTCCATTTAGCTTGCATTAGGCCTCTAAGTGTGCACTACAAGCTTCATTCGCATTGTGATTTTAATTTGCATTTGCCTTGCATTTGCTAGAGAGGGAAGATGATTGGTTTAAGTACTTTAAGCATCCCTAGAGAAGGAAGGGACTGCTTAGAATTTTTAACTATCCACAGTCAGTGCATTGATGGTGTCTATGTTTCATACTCACAATTGCATGGAAATAGTATAAATGGTACTAGTAAGTACCTATGGTTTTTCATGAGGATAAAAATATGGGTACTTGGGGGAATATCATTCGATTTGGAACTCCCTTGTGACTTAGGCTGATCACCATGGGGGTTGCATGTGCATGACAGGTTGACCTCGACCATTTACTGCATTGTTTTCCTAAGTGAGAGTGTCATGTGGGGCACGCTTAGGCTATTTCCTGACAAATGATACCTGATGTGTTGCAAACACATCTTAGTTATTAGGCTAGTTTAAGATATAATTTAGTTAAATAATTAGGAAAATAGATTAGAATTAGTTAAAATTATCATATTATTGTTTTTAATCCCAATTCAATATCAATTGTGCATTTCAGGATAAGAAAGAGGAAGTTCAAGGCAAAAAGGGAAGCAATTCAAGGTTTTAAGTCCCGCGCGGATCGCGCGGGAACTCACGCCAACCACGCCAAGGACATAAAGGCAAGCCTCATTCTCGAAGGACCCACGTGATCAGCGTGGGCATCCACGCGGTTAGCGTCAACCATTCGAAGCTTCCACGCGGGCCGCGCCATAACCGCACCATCAGCGCCACTAAAGACCAACATCAACCTTTAGCTCGAAGACTCCACGCTACTAGCGTGGAGTTCCACGCTATCAGCGCCATCCATTCGAGCTAGCCTCGTGATCAGCGCAGGAACCCGCGCGATCCGCGCCATGAGGATCCTGTTTCCTTATTTAGTTTATCTTTTACGGATTTGAGTGCAGGATTAGGCTTTGTTACCATAATTAAATGATTCTATAAATATTAAGCCTCTAAACTGAGTCAAGGATGCTGTTAACATCATATTTTATCATTCTAAACCTCTGGAATTCAAGAATCAAGGCTAGGGTTTCTACACTACTATGAATTATTCTACTGCTTTGATGTTCTTGAGGCCTATGGCAGGCTAAACCTTGTATTGTGGGAAGGCCATGAACTGATGAGAACTCCTATGTAATTTGACTGGTATTGAAATACATATGTTTTGATTGTTTTATTCTTTTCTGTTCTTCTTTCTTACTCTTATTTGGAATTGATCACTTCAATTAAGTACTTAAAGTTAGGGTTCGCAATGGGAATGTTGGGGTTCTAATTTCTGACCTGTTAAGAGTAACATTTGTTCATCACCTAGGAATAGGGATGCGTAAGTGCAGAATTTTATAATATGATCTTTTAATTGCTTAAACTGGTAGATTTCACTAAGGAATTAGGTTTTCGATTCAGGTTAAAGGGTTAATTCACTAAGGGATTAGGGATTAACTAATCTAGGAAATGCTTATTCTCTGAACAATCATAAACAGGAACCCATATGATATATTCTCTAAATGCTTAGTTTGACAGAATCGCTAAGGGTTTAGGGTTCTCGATCGAATTAAAGGGCTGAATTGCTAGTTATCTAGGGTTTAGGAATTTAGGAGAGATTTATCATATGTGCATGTTAACTTAACAAACTAGTCAGGTGAAAGAGAAGGAATCAGAGGGGATTGTGCCTGACCACAATTAATCTTCCATTGGTAATCTTTTAACTCAATTTACTGCATTTCTTTAATTTCTGTTTTTGCATTCAAACAACCAATCCAATCAACAATATTTCTCTTTGTAATTTCCTATTTTTACTTTCAATCACATTCATTAGTATTGCTGTGAAATCACCCCAATCCCTGTGGAGAACGATACTCACTTACCTAATCTTTATTACTTGAAAACGACCGGTGCACTTGCCGTAGTGTGCGGATTTTGCAACAAGTTTTTGGCGTCGTTGCCGGGGATTGGTTAATGGATTTTTACAGTAATTTTAATCTTTGTGATTGAAATTTTTGTTACTAATCGCTTATCCTAGTTGTATGCGAGGTTCAGTTAGTTCTGAGGATTTACAATTCGATCCAGAAATAGAAAGAACAATCCGAAGGAGATTCAGAACTAGAAGAAAATATGGCTGAAGCAAGAAACAACCAGCCGAGACCAGAAGATGAACTAATGGGGGATATTCTGGCCCCAATGTTCACTAGACCTAACTCCAGCATTGTGCGATCCACCATACAAGCTAATCATTTTGACATAAATCCTTCATTGATAGCTTTGGTGGAACGCAGTCAGTTTGGAGGAGAGGATCTTGAAGACCCACATGACTTCATTGACAGATTTCTTAGAATCTGTGATACTATCAGACACCAAGGGGTTTCCGATGATGCAGTAAGACTAAGCTTATTCCCTTTTGCTGTTAAGGGAAACACATTGAGATGGCTGAACCGACAAACATCAAATAGCATCTCAACGTGGGAAGACTTAGTCGCAAGATTTTTTGCTGAATACTTTTCCATGGACAAATATAACCGGTTGGTGAATGAAATCACCAATTTTACTCAGAATGGAAGAGAATCCTTATGCGCTGCATGGAATAGATTTCAAGAGTTGATCAGGAGATGTCCATAGTATGATATGCCTGTAGGTAAGCAGGTACGTATATTCTTTAATGGTATGACTCCTAACACTCGTATGATTGTTAATGTAGCAGCAGGAGGAACTATAAGGTCTAAGACAGCAGCTCAAACATATGAGCTTATCAACTCTTTAGCCAGGAATGAAAATGAGAACACTACCATTCAGCCAAAGAGAGAACCAATTCAGCTGTCCACTAATGATGCAATGCTTGCGGAGCAGAAGATTTTGGCACAACAACTAGCAAATTGACTGAGAAGATTGATAGATTGCAAGTGTCTGCAGCACAAGTGGCAGCCAGCCACCCACATATAGTCTGTGAGTATTGTCAAGGTGAGCACGAATCTAATGTTTGCCCGATTCTTGTTGGTGCTGACCTTGTGCAGGTGAATAGAGTTTTGAATGATCAAAGGCAGCAACAACCTTACCAGCAGCAGCCCTATCAGAGGAACAACAATTTTTCTGCTGGAAATAACTACCAAAGGAGATTCCAAGGAGGTGGTCTGGACTACAAGTCCAACAACTATTTGCAACCCCCTCCTATTCCCAACAAGGAGCCTTCTGAACTGGAAAAGGTTGTGATGCAGCTGTCAAAAACAACAGCAGAGTTTATATCTGAAACAAGAGCTCACAGGACTAACCAAGATGCTTCCATTAGAAACTTGGAAAACCAGATTGGTCAACTTGCAAAACAGTTGGCTGAGAGACCACAAGGCCAATTTCCAAGTGACACAGTTGTAAACCCAAGAGAACATGCCAAGGCCATCACAACTAGAAGCAGTAAAATATTAACTACACCAGAAAGGCCTGAAGCAAGTAGAAAGGAAGCTGAGAAAAATTATGCAGCAGCTGAACCCTCAAAGGAAAAAACTGCAGAAAAATTTGAAGAGCATGATTCTGCACCCCAACCAAAGAAGTGGGACTTTTCTCGCTTTGAAAAGCCTCCTTATCTGGTGCAGACCAAGCAAAAATTGCAGAAGCAGCAATTTGCCAGGTTCTTAGAAATGTTTAAGAAGTTACATATTAATATATCATTTGCCGAGGCATTAGCTAATATGCCCAATTATGCAAAATTCATGAAAGAACTTCTATCTAAGAAGCATAAGCTGCAAGATTGTGAAACCATAGCGCTCACTGAAGAGTGCAGTGCAATTATCCAGAGAAAACTTCCTCCTAAATTGAAAGATCCTGGAAGTTTTAACATCCCTATAGCCATAGGAAACATTAATGTAGGGAAGGC
>PYAF01001223.1:171434-195841 GCA_007407185.1 Glycine tomentella | reverse complement strand
ACCCTTACTTATATTTTCAATGCACTGACAATGTTATCCGCAGATGTGTAGCTGAAAGTGACGTGCCGGATATTCTGTGGCACTGTCATTCCTCCAATTACGGAGGGCATTTTGGAGCAAACAGAACTGCACACAAAGTTCTACAATGTGGCTATTATTGGCCAACACTCTTTAAAGATTCTAAAGACTTTGTGGTGCAGTGTGATAATTGCCAAAGGACAGGTAATGTTTCTCGCAGAGATGAGATGCCATTAAACAACATCCAAGAAGTGGAGCTTTTTGATGTGTGGGGCATTGACTTCATGGGACCCTTCCCTAAGTCATTCTCTAACCAATACATCTTGGTTGCTGTGGACTACGTTTCTAAGTGGGTTGAGGCAGTTGCTTTACCCACCAATGATGCCAAGGTGGTGGTCTCATTCCTGAGGAAGAACATTTTCACTAGATTTGGGGTGCCAAGAGCCATCATAAGTGATGGAGGAACTCATTTCTGCAACAAGCAGTTTGACAGCTTGTTGGCTAAATATGGAGTCAAGCATAAAGTGGCAACCCCATACCACCCTCAAACAAGTGGCCAGGTAGAAATTTCCAACAGAGAATTGAAAAGAATCTTAGAGAAAACTGTTGGAGCATCAAGAAAAGACTGGTCCAAAAAGCTAGATGATGCTTTGTGGGCATACCGAACTGCATTTAAAACTCCTATAGGTATGTCTCCCTTTCAGCTTGTCTATGGTAAGGCTTGCCATCTCCCTATTGAACTTGAACATAAAGCAATCTGGGCAACCAAGTTTTTAAATTTTGAACTAACCAAAGCTAATGGAAAGAGGTTGCTTCAGTTGAATGAATTAGATGAGTTCCGGTTAGTTGCATATGAGAATGCCAGAATCTACAAAGAGAAGACAAAGAAGTGGCATGACAATCAAATTCGTCCAAAGGAGTTTGTTCCTGGCCAACAAGTGCTGCTCTATAATTCCCGCCTGCGACTTTTTCCAGGTAAATTAAAGTCCCGTTGGTCTTGACCGTTCCTTGTACGAGAGGTCTTTCCTTATGGCACAGTAGCAATTTCACCTCTGGATAGTGACCGAGCTTTTAAGGTAAATGGTTACCGTTTGAAGCATTATTTTGGAGGAGAGGTGGACAGAACTTCACTTCTGTTCCACTCAATGCCACTGAGATCTAAACGAAGGTAAGCGTCTAGCTTAAGACGTTAAACGAGCCACCAGTAATGTACATATTTGCTGAGACTCTATTTAAGTTCTGTTTAGAGTCAATAACATTAGGTTTAAATTTCTGCAGTAGTGATTTAAAAATTCTGCATATGTCAAGTTCTTTGATAACAGTAACATGGAATTATTGCATAAGACATCATTCATGCATTTCTAGAATCTAAAGCATTTCAAGCTTTCATAGATTCAATAGTGGTAGCCATTTTAGAATTGATTAGCAGTAGATGTCCATTGCATAGTTCATGCTAGTATTAATCTTATGCATCATTTTACAGCTTAATTCCCTTTTAGATTTTTATAGCCTTAGCCTTAGGTTAGTTTTATTCAATTATAGTCAATTTAGGTAGCATTTTTAATTAAGTCAATAAAATTAAAAACTAAATAAAAAGCAAGGGCTGAAAAAGATGTGGCACGACTCGCGCCAATAGTGGCGCCATCCGCGCCATAACCACGACCAATCCATGCTACCCGCGTGAGATCTCGCGCTATCAGCGCGAGTTGCTCGACCATGAGCCTCACTTCTGCATTAAATCACGCTATTAGCGTGACTATGGCGCTAATAGCGTGGATAAGGCGCCGTAACAGGTAAAAAATTGGGGACATAGCGCTATCAACGTGGTTTGTCGTGCGATTCGCGCCGATTGACCGCAAGGATGACCCTTCCTGTGCTTAATGGCGCGATCCGCGTGAGGTCGCGGGAACTGTTTTTTTTATTTTGAATTTTCCTCTTCGCGCCTCACTCTTCTCTCCCTCAAAACTGCTCCACCATTTTTGCCCTGAACCATAGCCCACCATTAACTTCCATTAACCTCTCCCTCAATCCCATTCCACCTTTAAAAAGCATAACCCTCTCATTCTCACTTTCATTCTCTCTTCCGTTCACACTCTTCACCATTACATTCTCAAAATTCTCTGCAAAAGCTGTTCATTGGGACCAAGCTTGAAATTCACACAATGGCTGGAGACAAGGTACACTTCTGAACCTTAATGGCTAAGTAATGAGTAATGATGACCAACTAGAAACCCAATGTGCAATGCTTCAGTTCGTCATATTCAATTTTGAGAAATTGCTTGGGAACCTTAGGGTAGAAAATCAAATTTGTGAATTTCTGACTAATTGTGCTTGTTTTTGTTTAAATGGGAGTGTGATGTAATCCAAATAAGCATAGTGTATCAAGTTGATTATCTGCCCATTACATGTTTGATGAAATGCCTGAAAGAGAGATTGGAATGAATTGATGCCACAGTTGAGTTAATATACATCAGGCCTTAATTAAATGGAATGATATGATGAGAATAAGGTTTAAGTGCATTATTTTGGTCTTAGATATGTGCTTTAAGTGATGAACTTGGTTGAAGCCCACAATATGATATTGCTCACAAGGTAATTGCTACATGGTTTGGTAACTTTATTGTGGCCATACGTTTTATTGCCTTTTCGTGATTGGACCATAATCTCTGTTTTGACTGCACTATATGAACAAGCGTTTTAATGAATTGAGAACTCTCAAGGAGTCAAATCTGTGAATCCAAATGCCTCCATCTATTATGTGACAGAATATGCATGTAGTTATGAACCAAATTGAAAATTGACGTGGTGCTTACTTGCAATATCTGAGTTTTGTTTTGACAAATAGGTAAGATAATTAAATCTGGGAATGGAGGACCCATAATTAACTTGAATGAATTGAATTGAATGGAATCGAGTGGACTGTTTTTTTTTTTATGTCTATATCTGATTGATGTTGAACCTGTCTTGCTTGAACTCTGAATTTTGGTGTATATAAAATGCCTAAATCTGGGAATGGTAAAACCAGACTTTGCTACATGAACTGTGCAATGGAACACTATTCTGATTTACTTGTGGCTTCATTGATCTGATCCAAGGAAGGAACCCAATCTGGAATTCCAAATCCTTAACCCACATATACCTTTTTGGATTCTTTTCTGATTTTTAGGGTAAACAAGTAGCTAAAGCCAAGAAGAAAACCACAGGTGCAGGGGGTAGCAAAAGAGCCCGAGTCGCAGATTTTGATGAGGGTCGCTTCAGGACAGCTGAGTGCCCGGAGAAGTTTGACACCTGGTATCTCCAGAAGAAGATCATTCTCGAGAAGAGGATGTTGTGGGAAACACTACCCGAGGACAACCCAGTGAGGGCAGTGATCATCAGACGTCAGTGGCAGAGACTTGTCAGCTTCCCGGAACCCAGCTCCAGTATGATCTTGAAGGAGTTCTTAGCTAACGTCAATCCCTCCACAGTGGTGAGGAGTTTTCTTTCTTCCACCGCTCCTAGCCATGAGCCCCTTTTCACAGACTCCTCTACATATCTGGCTTTCCAAGAGTTTTTCCGGACCCAGTTAGCTCAGCAAACTAGTATGCTTGGAGCGATTTGCAGACACTTGGGCATTCCTCCGACAGAGTATCAGTTTCCTACCCCACCATCAGTTGCAGCTTCAGATCCTTCTACCACACCAGCAGACACCACCCCTGCAGCAGTCACAGTGATCCCTTCTGCTCCTTCAGATGATGCAGCCTTTGATACCACCACTCAGGAGCCTACATTGCAAACTTCTGAGGCCGCAGAGATTGTAGAGCCTAGAGAGGGAGAGGAGGAGTGATCAGGACATATTTTATTTTTCTGTTCAGTTCTATTTTACATTTTTATTCTGGTTTGTATATTTTGTGTGTGGTTTATGATTCTGCACTAGACATCTACATCATAGCATACACACTTTTACAATTCTGCATTTATATATATATATATGGTCCAGCTTATGATTTATTCTTGCAAATAAAAACTGTTTAGATCAATGTTGATTTGAATGCGATTTTCCAAATAATGCTCAAAATTTTCCAAAGCGATGTGACCTTATTTGTGGTTGCTGGGGACAGCAACATATAAATCTGGGAATGGTTACGCATTATTTCGCAAATCACAATCAAGAAATAAATGACGTCTAACAAAACTTTTCAATTTTTTTCAAAAATAAGCAGCAAATCAAATTTTTCAAAATAAAAGTAAATGGACACAGTGATGGATAGGATTTCTGGAT
Source organism: Glycine tomentella (assembly GCA_007407185.1). Classification (NCBI taxonomy): domain Eukaryota; kingdom Viridiplantae; phylum Streptophyta; class Magnoliopsida; order Fabales; family Fabaceae; genus Glycine; species Glycine tomentella. Next base: position 191,562 of record PYAF01001223.1, on the reverse strand, counting down.
GAAAGCTTGATGAAATGAAATATAGCATGAATTGCATGATGCATGAATGGAATGTGAGTGTTTGTATGTGAAATGAATGTTGAAGTTAAATGATGCTTGAAGTGCAGCCAGCTGAGATTGACTTGAGTTGAACACCTGTAAGGATTTGAGCCAAACAACGGTAATGTTTTCTTTCCGAGAGACTCCAATTTCATTGTACTCTAGAACTTGAATTGTTTCTCTGGATGCAGGTGTGACTTGATATGATCAAGGCAATTTTTCTTCTGAAACTAGGGCCAAATTTACTCACCTTCAATTATTTTCCAATTGCACCTTATTTGAGCCTAAGCCTTTCATTTCAAAATGTCCTAAATCAACAGCTATATCCAAATGACCAAACCCCTGAGGCTAGAAAGGTTGAATTAAGTCTATAACAGTGGAAAAACAGGGAATTATCCGTCAAGGTATCAAGGAATACAAGTGAATCCAATTGGTGATGAAGAACAAGAATGAACAAGCATGTTCCAAGTTGGATAACAATAAGTCCATCAGCTGGAATTTGAGAAGCGGCAGTAGATTTTAATTTTGTTATTGTTTGTTATGTTTTGATTTTTATAAAAAAAAAAAAAGAAAAATGGTGAAAAAATTCAAAAAAAGAAGAAGTTTATTATTCTGTTTTTACATTAGAATAAAGTATTGAATAAAGTACCAGTTTTTGAAAAGAAGTCAAGAAGCATGTTGTGGACTTAAGGGACTGGATCTAGCCTCTCATTAAGCTACTTATCTAGATAATTCCTACCCTTAGCCCAGCCACGTTACAAGCCAAAAAGACCTTTTGATTAAGTCATACTTGCGATTGTTGAGAATATCTTCAAGCCTATGGTAGTGCTGTGATATTGTTGAGTAAGAGAATCATTATGACCTTATACACTTGAGTGAATTAGTGATTAAACACAACTTTGTGAAGAACACTCAAGTAACTCTCATGGATTGGCAGCAGTGAAAGTATCATGAAGCTTTGATGTGAATTTGGTCATATGTAGCATGATAATTCCAGGATTGTAAATTGTGGTTTGTGTTTGATTATTGATTCATGCTTAATCTTGAATTCTTTCTGTTGCTGGGGACAGCAACTTTCAAATCTGGGAATTGTTTGATGTGTTGCAAACACATCTTAGTTATTAGGCTAGTTTAAGTTATAATTTAGTTAAATAATTAGGAAAATAGATTAGAATTAGTTAAAATTATCATATTATAGTTTTTAATCCCAATTCAATATCAATTGTGCATTTCAGGATAAGAAAGAGGAAGTTCAAGGCAAAAAGGGAAGCAATTCAAGGTTTTAAGTCCCGCGCGGATCGCGCGGGAACTCACGCCAACCGCGCCAAGGACATAAAGGCAGGCCTCATTCTTGAAAGACCCACGCGGTTAGCATCAACCATTCGAAGCTTCCGCGCGGACCGCGCCATCAGCGCCACTAAAGACCAGCATCAACCTTTAGCTCGTAGACTCCACGCTACTAGCGTGGAGTTCCACGCTATCAGCACCATCCATTCGAGCTAGCCGCGCGATCAGCGCGGGAAGCCGTGCGATCCACACCATTAGGATCCTGTTTCCTTATTTAGTTTATCTTTTATGGATTTGAGTGCAGGATTAGGCTTTGTTACCATAATTAAATGATTCTATAAATATTAAGCCTCTGAACTGAGTCAAGGATGCTGTTAACATCATATTTTATCATTCTAAACCTCTGGAATTCAAGAATCAAGGCTAGTGTTTCTACACAACTATGAATTATTCTACTGCTTTGATGTTCTTGAGGCCTATGGCAGGCTAAACCTTGTATTGTGGGAAGGCCATGAACTGATGAGAACTCCTCTGTAATTTGACTGGTATTGAAATACATATGTTTTGATTGTTTTATTCTTTTCTGTTCTTCTTTCTTACTCTTATTTGGAATTGATCACTTCAATTAAGTACTTAGAGTTAGGGTTCGGAATGGGAACGTTGGGGTTCTAATTTCTGACCTGTTAAGAATAACATTTGTTCATCACCTAGGAATAGGGATGCGTAAGTGCAGAATTTTATAATATGATCTTTTAATTGCTTAAACTGATAGATTTCACTAAGGAATTAGGTTTTCGATTCAGGTTAAAGGGTTAATTCACTAAGGGATTAGGGATTAACTAATCTAGGTAAGGCTTATTCTCTGAACAATCATAAACAGGAACCCATATGATATATTCTCTAAATGCTTAGTTTGACAGAATCGCTAAGGGTTTAGGGTTCTCAATCGAATTAAGGGCTGAATCGCTAGTTATCTGGGGTTTACGAATTTAGGAGAGATTTATCATATGTGCATGTTAACTTAACAAACCAGTCAGGTGAAAGAGGAGGAATCAGAGGGGATTGTGCCTGACCACAATTAATCTTCCATTGGTAATCTTTTAACTCAATTTACTGTATTTCTTTAATTTCTGTTTTTGCATTCAAACAACCAATCCAATCAACAATATTTCTCTTCGTAATTTCCTATTTTTACTTTCAATCACATTCATTAGTATTGCTGTGAAATCACCCCAATCCCTGTGGAGAACGATACTCACTTACCTAATCTTTATTACTTGAAAACGATCGGTGCACTTGCCGTAGTGTGCGGATTTCGCAACAATACCACATTGCATTTGCGAGTTAAGTCAGGTGCAAGCATCATTCTGAGCATGATTTGAATTGTGGAAAAATTTGATGACTAGTTTGTTGAGTGTATGTTGAACTGATTGATTACTGAGAATGATTGTGGTTATTATATTATTGTTTTCTTACTAATCATTGTCATCTGGTGCTTGTTGACCTTGTACAGTAAACTCACTCTTGCAATTTTGTACTGTGTGGTTGGTACCTGTGATGATCGTGAACCTTCGTTCATGGGAGCAGATGAGCAGCTGTAGATGATGTTGGAGGGAAATATTTTTGTTGGAGTCGCCAAGCCGATGTGATAGCGTTGGAATTTATTTTAGGAGAGAGTTGTGTTTTGTTATCAACTCTTCCTTAGTTAGTTCCTTGTTTCTCTTTGATCAGGCATGTAATCTCAAGCTGAGATATATGTAAAAACTGAATTATGTTCTGACATGTGAATGATATTGATGGAGGTCCATTGCAAGCTAAAGGTCTAGAAAGAGAGCTTGAAGTACTTCCTTTGGTGAGCTTTAAAGGACCAATGACAAGAGCTAGAACTCAAGCACTTCAAGACCACATCCAAGCTAATTTGGACAAGCATGAAGAAGCACACCAGCTCAAGGATAACAAGGACTGGATTTTGATGTCTCAAGTTTAATTTAATTCCATAAATTTTGGCCTTGTTAGTAGCAAAAATAGTTGCAATAAAAAGACCTTTAGAGGCATTTTTGTAAAGCATTGTAGGTGCACTTGTGTGTAATTGTTGGCTGCACCTTAACGCTTAAAATACAGCACCTTAGGCATGGTTTAGGTCAGCCAAGAGTCACTTCCATTTAGCTTGCATTAGGCCTCTAAGTGTGCACTACAAGCTTCATTCGCATTGTGATTTTAATTTGCATTTGCTTTGTAATTTCGTCGCCTATATAAGCTGGTCCAAAACTGAATGTAACTAACTTTAAGTTCATTGAATGCAAATCAGAAATTTGTGTAGAGAGTTTCTCTCTTGTTCTTATGCAAGAACCTCTTGGGTCTTATCAATGACGTCTCAATGCTATTGTGGCGATTGTTCCTAGACTTATTGGAGAGCTTCTACATGTTGTCTTCCATCTTCATCCCTAACCTTTCTTCCATCTTCCATTGCTTCCATTAAAGCTTCCAAACAGCCAAGGTTTCCAATTGAAATGTTGGACAGCTTGTGTTCTTGAAGTTTCTTGAAGATTGGATTTCATTACAAGGTAGATTTGGGAAAATTCTTGTCTAATGGGTTTAGATATACATCATATGGTATCTAGAGCCTCATTTTGTTGGAATTCTTCTTCAAGTTCAGTTTTTAGAGCTTCTTCAAAGGTAAAAATGGGCCTATACGAAAATCCATAAATCCTTTTCAATTCCTTGTGTTGTTGTGTTTTTGTGAAACTTCTTGGTGGTGTGGGCTTGTTGTGTGTCCCTCCACATAACCCTAGTATTTTCCTTCAAGTTTCATGTGATTTTATGTCTTCATGTTCTTCATGTGTTCTTGATATTTTTCTAATTTTCTAGTCTTGATTCTTGTCAATTTTTGTTAGTAGTGTTTTTTGTGTTGTATGACCACTTGTTTTGATTATAATCTCATGCCTAAACTGAATTGAGTTGTTAGAAGAAACTTTTTACAATTGTTATACATAGTTTTCGTGATTCATCAAGTTTCTTTAAGAATTCTTAAACTTGTAAAAAAGGAAAAACAATTAAGTGCAGCCCAAAAAGTTTGTGAATTTGTGGCTGAAACAATAATCAAAGTGCAGCCAAAAAAGTTTTTGAATTGTGGTTGGAAAAACAATCAAATTTCAGCCAAGAAAGTATTGAATTGGTGGCTGGAAAAAGTGAAATAAAAACAAAATTTAGAAGCAAAGAAAGTTACAAAAGTTACAAGTTCCAATTTTCCTTTGAAACACAAAATCAAGTGAACTTATACGACATGAAAATTTGATGAAATTTGGCTTCTAGCAATTGAATTTACTTGGCATATCCTACTTGTGCAATTTAAATTAACTGAAGCAGTTCAAGAAGAAGATGGAGATAAAGAAAGATCAGAATATCTTAGACAATTGAACACCTGCATAGAGATTTCTTATCACCAATCTCTTTTTGAAGAAATAAAGGAAGAGAAGCAAAAAGAAGAACCAAAGCTAGAATTAAAGGTATTAACTTCACATTTAAAATATGTTTTTTCTTGCAGGTAATTATGAAAAACCAGTGATCATTAATGCCAATGTTTCTGAGGAAGAAGAAAAGAAATTGGTGAAAGTTTTGCAGGTAAACAGTAAAGCCATTGGTTGGACATTGTTAGACCTAACAAGTATTAGTCCTTCTTATTGTATGCATAGAATTTTAATGGAAGAGGATTATAAACCTATAGCTCAGTCTCAAAGACGTCTCAATCCAACCATGAAAGAAATTGTTAGAAAAGAAGTAGTCAAGCTACTGGAAGCTGGAATGATATATCCTATCTCGGATATTCAATGGGTAAGCCCTGTACAGGTAGTACCTAAGAAAGGTGGTATGATTGTAGTTAAAAAAGATAAAGATCAGCTTATCCCAACTCGTACTGTTACGGATTGGAGAATATGCATTGATTACAGAAAGCTCAACAAATCCACAAGAAAGGATCATTTTCCACTACCTTGCATGGATCAAATGCTGGAGAGACTAGCAGGTCAGCAATATTACTATTTTCTTGATGGTTATTCAGGATACAATCAAATCAATGTTGATCCTAAGGACGAAGAGAAAATAACTTTTACTTGTCCCTTCGGTGTTTTTGCTTATAGGAAAATGTCTTTTGGTCTTTGTAATGCACCTGCTACATTTTAGAGATGCATGCTTGCTATCTTTTATGATCTTGTTGAAAAAAACATTGAAGTATTTATGGATGGTTTTTCTGTATTTGGTACTTCTTTTGATTTATGTCTGTCTAATCTGGATATTATTCTAAAAAGATGTATTGCGACAAATCTTGTGCTTAATTGGGAGAAGTGTCACTTTATGGTGACTGAAGGTATTGTATTAGGACACAAGATTTCTATGCAGGGCATTGAGGTGGACAAAGCCAAAGTAGATGTTATTGAAAAATTACCTCCACCAACAAATGTTAAAGGTATCAGAAGTTTTTTGGGACATGCAGGATTCTACAGGCGGTTCATCAAAGATTTTTCCAAGATTGCTAAACTATTAAGCAATCTCTTAAATAAAGAAGTCCCATTTCATTTTAATGATGCATGTTTTAAGGCTTTTGAGACTTTGAAACAAAAACTAGTTTCTGTACCCATAATCACTGCACCAAATTGGAATCTTAATTTTGAAATAATGTGTGATGCAAGTGATTATGTTGTAGGAGCAGTTTTGGATCAAAGGAAAAACAAAGTTTTCCATGTCATACATTATGCAAGAAAGGTTTTGAATGATGCTCAAATCAATTATGCAACAACTGAAAAAGAATTGCTTGTAATAGTGTATGCTTTGGAAAAATTTAGACCATACTTGATAGGGTACAAAGTGGTGATTTTTACTGATCATGCTACAATAAAATACTTAATAGTCAAAGCTGACTCAAAACCTAGGCTTATCCGTTGGGTTCTGCTTTTACAGGAATTTGATCTAGAAATCAAGGATAAGAAAGGGTGTGAAAATCATGTAGCTGATCATCTTTCCAGACTTACCAGTAAAGAGGTGGCCGCACAAGATCCTGAAATTCAAGAGGAATTCCCTGATGAAAAGCTATTCAACATTTCAGATATCACCTCATGATCCTTAGCATATGAATGAGATGAATACAACCAATCAAACAAAGTTTGAATGTATGAATTGCAGAAAACAGCTTTCTTGACAACTCTTGTTAAGACTTTGCTCAAAACTTCATCAACAATGAAAAGTGAATATTAAGTTTTGATGCAGAATGTTATTCACTCAGAACTAACTTTTTCTCAACTTCTAAAGCTTTTGGAGTATTGGGTATTTTGCTGAAATGAATTCTAAAAACTTGTTAAAACCATAGACCCATAAGTTTTTTAATAGAAAAATAGTTTTAACAGAATGTAATCGATTAAACCGTAAGTGTAATCGATTGATTCAACATATATAATCGAGTAATACATCATTTAATCGATTAATATGTTCTTGAGCTTTCTGGAAATGTTTTCATGAACAAGATAATCGATTAATACACAGTGTAATCTATTAAAGAAGACAATACATATGTGAAACAATGCATAATAATCGATTACAAAACATTGGTAATCGATTATGCCAGTAAAGCTCAAGATATGAAAATAGCCTATATAATCGATTACGATTCATGGTAATTGATTAAAGCAGCAATGCATGATTTTCATATTATACTATGTAATCAAGTACAAGAAGCCTGTAATCGATTAAACTATTCTTCAAGGCTTTTCCAGGTTTAGAACAAAGACAATTAATCGATTAAAGCAGTAAGTTTTACTTTTTCCAAAAACTTAGCCATGAGAACTTGAATTCTTGTAAAATCATTTGAGTAGCTTTAGTTCATTAATCAAAAACATGTATGCATGAGGATGAGAATGCAATGCAATGAAAGATCACAAGGTAATGTACTTGAGCCACTTAGACAATTACAAATGCCTTCAAACTTGATTGGGCATGTAAAAAGCAAAAACTCCAAGTCATCCTTGTTTCAATCTTCTTGCAGTTTCCTTTAAATCCAACAGTATGTACACAACATACAGATATGGGCTCATCAATGCACTGGCCATGGATAGTGACCAACCCTTCCTCGCAAGGATATCCAATAGGTCACTGCACCTCGCATGTGCAACGTAAATACATCATAATGACATCATCTCTCATCTATGTCATCATCAACATCAATATCATTTCATTTCAATATTATCAACTACATCAACATTATTTCATTTCAACATCATCAACATCAATAGCATCTAAATCTCAATATCATCAACAACATCAACATTATTTCATTTCAATATCATCACCATAAACATCAATATCATCTCATCTCATTGTTATTAACATCACAAGTAATCTCATTCCACATATATACATATAACACTTGCCTGAGATTCACATTCCCCAGGTCTTCAAACAACACAAATATCATACATTCACAATCCATAATACCACGAGACTGATATTTTAGGAAAATTGTAAATTAAAGAGAAGGACTACAATATAGAAAACAAACTCTTATACTCATTTAAAAATTTAAACAACTAAATATGAGAACATATTATAAAATTTTGGGCTGAGTCCCCTCTGTAACTAAGACTTTTCCTAAAAATTGAATAATTACAACAACAACAACAACATTATTAATAGTTTTACCCATTAATAACAAATTCATCGCATCCCATTAGTTAAAAACACAATTTTTCTTGAAAACCAGTGCATAATAGAGACAAATATACATCAATAATAAATATATTGCATTGCATTAGTTTAAAACATATTTTTTCTTGAAAACCAGTGTACAACTGGGACAGACATACATCTCCATAATTGGGTTCCCCGACTCCAAACTATGGTATCAAAAGTTGTAACCAAACAAAAAACTCCCCTTACCTATCTCTATCCCTCTGATAGCCCCTTGTAGCTTAGTTTTGAGCTCTCTTAAGTTCACATGCTTTGGTCAAAAAGCAGAGCTCTATATACCAAATTAAAGATAATTTAATATAGATTTCTCACCATATATGATTCGGTTCATCCTATAATATGTGTTAATCTGTCATTAAATTACCATCTTTTAGTATGTTAAACTAGACTTCCTAAGCTTTCTAGCAAGGTATTACATGCCCCAATTGGAGTTCTAAAACTCTAGATACAGTATTTTAAAAACAAAACTCCAAATATTCCAGCGAGCTCAACATTGCATACTAACATTTCTTATTATTTTCACGACTACAAGCAGTACACAATCTAGATTTGGTTGAATTCTTAATATGTTAGAGTTCACATCTATATCTTTAATTCCATATATCATAATCCTAATTTGAGTAAGAAATGAGAAAGATATAAATTTTTAAAAACTGATATCAGTAGTTGTTGGGTGTGGACAGTTTCGGATAGCTTGTGTTCAAATAAATTTTGAGCACGATTCACTACTCAATTTGGTCCCATATTTTAGGAAAAATAGAGGACCTCCTAAGCTTTAAAATGAGTTGTCAAACACCTTGTTTGGTTAAGTACAGAGGGAGATATTAAATTTTAAAAACAATATAAAATTTAGCTCAAAACAATTCAAATTTTAATACCAATACTCACCAAAATATTTGGCCGGAATGATTCAAGAGCTTAAGGAGCAAAGTTAACATCTGTTAATAGAAGATTTTGAATGAAGAAATGATATGTAATTTGGTGAAGGGCTGCAGTTTGAGTTAGAAGAAGAGAAGAGAAAATGGAGCAAAAATGAAATGAAAGAAGCAAGTGGCCGTGAGTTTTAAGATGAGGGCCTTGCACATGCAGATTTTTATTTCCAAGGGAAGTATTTATAGTAGAAGAGTTAGTTAGGATGTAAATAAATTAGTTAGAATGAAACTTAGTTAGTCTTTGGTTTGATTCTAATGTAACTAAGTAATCATGACCTAAAGATATTTTAATTCTTATGCATTAAATGCATGCTTACTAAGCAAAAGGCAAAGATTCCTTAAGCATGGCTGGCAATTCAACATGTACAAGCTTGTCCAAGAGGGCAAATATGATTTGTCTTATGTATGGTTGTGCAATTATCTATTGCACACCAATGCTAGAGCTTACACGTTCAAATGCACATGGTTTGCACTTCCATTTCCAATTGATTTGTGCTGAAAAATCCCACATGCACTTGGTTTGCTTTATTTATAGTTTGTCTCTTTTGATTTATACCTCTTGTACTTCATGTGTTTTCCAATTAATATGCTAGCTACTTATGTGTCATACATCTAAAAATCTTAAGCTTTTATCCCATATTTCACATGGCTAGATCTCCTTATGTTACTAAAATTTTGTTTCTTTCCTTGAGTTAAATGATCATGACTAAATCTACTCTAAGCACTTCTAAACTTGCCACTTGGATCCATTAGTTTCCTATCCTATTCTTCTTGTATCACACTACCATCACATGTGTTCCTCATGTGACAATTTTTCCTCATAACACCAAATCTTTGCATCATATAACCATGTATTAATCATGACACAAATATTTTCAAACATTAATACAAACTCAAATTTTTTTAAAAAAATGAGGATGTTAATTCCTAATCATAAATTTTCGACCAGTCTTAGTACTCCTAGTTTTCTTATGATATTTTATCTGTTACTAAGGAGAATTTGGTAATTTGCCATCCCAGGGGCATTTCTGTGATTTCCACTTCAAGTTTCTACGAAAATATCTTAGGCAAAATATCTAAGGTTATTTTGGTAATTTTAACATCAAGGGTATTTTTGATCATTTGTCACTCATTCCGGCGGTATTATTGTAATTTCCACTTCAAAATATCTAACCAAAATATCTAAGAGCATTATTGTAATTTTACCTTAAGGACATTTTTGTAATTTAAACTTCAAGGATAATATGGTAATTCTCACATCAAGAGAAAGGGTAATATGGTTATTTCCCTTCAAACATTTTTGTAATCTCTTTTTATCTCTAATTTTTCACACCGGAGTAGTTGCACAAGAATTATTCACACAACATTTCAACTAATCCAAATGAATAAAGTAATTAAATAATACAAGAAATATATTAACCATATATTTTCAGTTATCGAAATTTCAGGGTGTTACAGTAAGAAGTAGATAAGTCTTTTTGGTTTTGGGATGAGGCAAAAATTCACAAATCATTGAACTATGACCAAACTAAAGTGCTTTCTATCTTGCTACCTTGTAGAATGTTTATGTTTTTTTTTTTTTGTAGATTATTTCTAATGATGTAATTTACCATGTTGGAAAGATAAGATGATTTTCATTAATTCTATAAAAAAATTCAATGATAAAACTATTTGAGAAATTTTGTAGAGGCTTGAATGGGCCATGTTTCTAAAAGCTAGGGATTTTAATGCTTGTTTACTTGTAGTATTGAATTATTAAATTTTGACTAAGAGTTGATGTTTTGCCTTGTTGATTTTGGTCTAAGTGTTGTGTGATGAATTTGATGATTTCCATGAGTTATGATCTATTTTTTTATGATTGAAAGACCCAGGGAGTGTGAATCCCAAGAAATTATAACTGTGGAATGTGTTACTTTATTTGGAGATCGGGAGGCATGACCTCAGACAACTATTGCATGTAATGTTTTGTGTGTGACCTAGTTGACTGGAAACTGGGGACTATAATGGTTTGTGTGTTAGACCTATGTGTGGTAGTTATAGGGACTCAGACACACGTCCCGGTGTCAACTAAGACTTCTAGTGGACACAATGCATCATGAAAGACATGCAACATCGTGTGATTGATGCAGAGACTCAAGCATAAGTCCTGGTGTGGACTAGAACCCCATTCTAGTGGCATTGTGCATTTCGAACGATGTGCAATATTGTGTGATGGCTCACAAGGACTCAAGCATAAGTACCCATATGACTAGGATTCTTTCCGAAGAGAGTAATGCAATTGAGAGATGTGCAAATGAGCGTAAGTACACAGGACTATAAAATGTGAAGCTTGAAGAAAGTTGGATGGGGCATTCTGACTGTGTAGATGTTATGAAGCTATGTTGATGGAAGTGAAGGTCGAATGGTAGTGTCACCTAAAGTGATGAAGGGGATGGGTCCTTGAGACTATATGATTATGGAGCAAGTCCATGTGACAGTTTGACGTAGTGCGATGCCAAAAGCAACAAAACCCCATCGTGAAAGAAATGATGCTACGAATATGGAGGTTCATTGAGGAGACCCTCCTTAATGTTGTTGGATGACCATGGTTCATTGAAAAGACCCTCCTCACTGAGGATACTTGGGAAATGATCGTAGGACATTAATTGTCCTTTGGGTGAAGCCCAAGTTATGACTGATATCAATGAGCCATCTTGGCAACCCTTTCATATGAGAAATTTTCAATTGGTGAAAGTCTGCCAATGTACCATGGTGTGAAGGTGTCCTCCCAACAATCATCCAAAAAGGAAATGCGTAAGACCACTAAGTTCTAGGAATTCGAGTGGTAGCTTTCCAGTAAGAAACATATGTTGAGATATTTAGAGAAGTGTTTTACAATCTGAGTAAGATCTGGTAGATAACCCCATCGTCATGGTTGATAGTGTAACGACCTGCCTCGTCGCTACGATATCACAACTCTAAACGTGTAATTTTTAATTTTTAATAAAAACTCCATTAATTTAATTAGGAAAATTAGGGTCAATTTTTCACGGTAATACCTTCATCAAAAGTACACACATATGTAAATAAATACGTATATATATATATATATATATATATATATAAGTATATGAAACATATACATATTATTCATGTCATAATATAATTCAGTTTTCGCATATATATAAGTTAAAGATTACATGTCCGATCAAAGAGAAACAAGGAACCAACTAAGAAAGAGTTGATAACAAAACACAACTCTCTCTGAAAATAAATTCCAACGTTGTCACATTGGCTTGGCAGCTCCAACAAAAGAAATCTCTCTCCAATATCACCTATTACTGATCATCTGCTCCGACGAACAGAGGTTCATGATCATCACAGGTACTAACCACACGGTACAAAAATTGCACAGGTCAGTTTATTGAACAAAACAAGCAAGCATCGGATAACAATAATTAGAAAGGAAACAACAATAACCACCACAAACATTCACAATAATCCATCAGTTCAATACACACTCAACAAACTAGTCATCCATTTATTGCAAAAATCAAAACAATCATGTTAAGAATGATGCATGCTCCTGATTTTACTCTTACCATGCAATGTGGTATCATACTCATGGAAATAGCCTCTCTTAGGAAAATGATGTAGTAGCTCGTCAAGGTCACCCTATCATGCACTGGTTGCTCCCCCCATGGTGATCAGGCCTGAATCTCAAGGGAGCTCCAAACAGAGTAATTGCCCCCTAGTACCCCAGGTACTTACTGTCCATCATTCTATTTCCATCAATGCAACATGAAGTATGAAACATGGACCCCATCAATACACTCTGACCATGGATAGATAGGGACCAGAATTTTAAACAATCTCTTTTTCTCTCTTGAGATGCTTAAAATTTGTAAACCCACCCTCGCAAGGTTATCCAGTCATTTACCCGCTATGTACATACACAACATCACCGATACACTGACCATGGATAGATAGGGATCAGAATTTTAAACAATCCCTTTCTCTCTTGGGATGCTTAAATTCGTAAACCCACCCTTGCAAGGTTATCCAACCGGTCAATGTACCCCACGTGGACATATACAGCATACAACCATAGGTTCCATTAATGCATGACCTGGCTAGGAACAAATCCTTCCCCGCAAGGATAACCAATCATGCACCCCTAATGGGTATCTGATAAGTTCCATATTTCAGTTAAAATCATGTTTTAAATGATGGCAATTATCTTTTGATTTCATTAACTTTGTCTATAAACTTGCCTTAAACCTAGTTGATTTGTATCTATTACTTAGATAAATGTTGTTTTTCATATTTTGGAAGATTAATCCAATCACATTTTGTATTTTGATAGGTTTCAAGGAATTTCGAAGCTTCCGAACAAGCAAAGCAAGCAAGAAGGACTTAAAAAGCAAACATGGGAGATGTTACAAGCAAAACAGGCCCAAAACCCATCCAGGCCCAAAGCATTCTTTAGGGCTAAGTTTCTAACTCGCCCAGGCGACCAATTCCAGTGTATTTGGCTCGCCCAGGAGAGCTCAAGTTCCCAAAAGATGAGGTTAACTCGCCCAGGCGAGTAAACAAAGAGCAAACCATTCGCTTGGGCGAATGAAGCTAGAAGGAAGCAGATTGCTATAAATAGGCCATGAATTTGAGAGGAAGAGCATGCAATTTTCAATTTCCTTTGCTTCTTAGCTTGTTTCTTTAGTTTAGGAGCTTAAATAATAGTATTAGGTAGGGTAGGAAAGTGAGAGAAGTGGGAATTATTGTGGAAACCCTGCCGAAAAGAAGTGGTGATGAGGCCCTTCATCAATTCTTCCCTTGAGGAGGTTCTCTCCAAAATGAGTAGCTAGCTTCTCTAAGGATTGGATGTAATCTTCTTATCCCTACGTATCTCTTTTAATATTTATGCATGAATCGTTTCTATTCCTTATTGGTAATTTCATTCTGTCCTTAATGCTTGATTCTACTTGATCACTAGTTTCATGAATTTAACCCTAAGTGAGACTGGAAAGTAATTTTAGGGTTTGAACTGAATGATTTTACTCATTACGTTACGTTGCTAGGAATAGGGCATAACATTTTGATTGCAAATAGCAGGTGATTACAATTATAATGCTGGGGTATTTACTTCATATGCGAGGGATCAATATTTGGTAGATATCCTTAGAACTCGAATGCGAGGGATCGATTCGGGGTAAAATAGTGTGCATCAATAAAGATAGAAAATGATTTATACATGGTAAAAGTTAATTGAATACTAAAGGGTAAGAATGATGAAACCCAATCCCACTTTCTCATAAATATTTCAATTTACTAAGTTCCAGAGTTTTTCGTACTTTCTTAATTAAATGAAATTCCACTCTTCCTTATTGTACATAACTATTGAACTGTTAAGTTTTATTTGGATTAACTGAGTAGCTAAAGTCCTTGTGGAGACAATCTTATAAAATTTGTAACTTACAACGACAAATCGGTAAGCTTGCCAAAAGTCCTAACAGTATCCATGTATATCCACATCACACAATAACATTGTTCACATTCACATTATCTCTTGTAAAATATGGGAACACTTCACACTTAACCAAGAGGGGGGTGAATTGGTTAGGTGTATTAATTCAAAATTTTCTTGAACAAAATCAGAGTTTTTCCCTTTTGGATCTTTATCACTTTTTGAAACCAAGAACCTTTATTCAATCAAATGGTCAACTCAAGATATGCAATAGCTCAAACTTTGATGGTAACTAAAACTTACATTCAAGAGTAACAAAATATAGTCAATATAAAGAATTTAAACAACACACAAAGATTTATACTGGTTCACTTCAAACACTATGAAGCTACATCCAGTTTTCTTCCACTCAACACTAGAATGGAGTTCCACTATTGTAAATATTAGTTCTTACAAATTATTACAAAGTCTCTCGTTATCAACCCTAGATAAAGTTCAGAAATCTAAAACACTATTAGATTCTTAGAGACAATCCACTGAGAACACTACTTAGTAAATCCCCTAGAGAAACCCTATCTCTAGATTACAAGCAAGAAACCCATTTACAATAGACAAACAAACACAGAATTCAAAACAGAATTACAACTTCAAAGACTAAGGAAAGAAGTCCCCTGATGATCCAATGAATAATATGTATATGAATGATTTCACCAGGTTAATGAATGAATACAAGCTCAGAACATCACTTTTCTCAAGCTTTGAAAAAGAATTTCTTGTTTCACTAATCACTTAACAACCCATATGAATTTTTGTGAATGCAAGAACTCAATGAACCCAGAAAAACCACTGAAAGAATGTTTAGAAAGCCTTAGAATGCTCAGAGTACGAATTGATCAAGTTTTCAAATAAGCTGAGTGAGGGTTCTATTTATAACAAACTTTTCTAACTGTCAATAATCGATTAAACGCGCTCAACAATCGATTATTTCGTTTATGTAATCGATTAAAGAGTTCTATAAAAATCTGGGTTCAAATAACCAACAGAATAATCGATTATTTCGATACGTAATTGACTAAAATAGGAAGCTTTATAACCATGAATTAAACTATGTAATCGATTATAGCTCCTCGTAATCGATTAATGTAGGAAGCTTCATAATCATGAAATGGGCAGAGTAATCGATTACAGATTCTGGTAATCGATTAAAAGTAGCAAGATGTGTAAAGCATAGGCATATGTTGTAATCGATTACAATATGTGATAATCGATTAAGATAGAGAGATGATATTTCCTGGTAAGCCTATGTAATCGATTACAGCTTAATGGTAATCGATTAAAATGATCAACAAAGCAGTTTATATGTAAGCTAAAGTAGATTAATCGATTAAATCGACATGTAATCGATTACATTGTTTTTAAAGAGTTTTCTAGAAAGCACAAAGAACAATATAATCAATTATTACGAATAAGTAATCGATTAAATCAGTAGAAAATATATTTTTCCAAAAACCTTATGTTTTAACTATTAGGCTTAAGCATTTTTATCAATGCCTTGTTAATTCTAATCATTTGAACCAATTTAATAAATGAATGATGTGAATGCAATATTCTTGGATCACCAGAAATGCCTTTTCCTTTTACATTTATTCACTTATAATTCTTCAATACTTTCAAGGCATGTTGAAAGCTAAAACTCAGCTTTGTTCCTTTGTCCATTCTTCAAGTAGTTCCATTGAATCCAACAATACCCCCCTTTTTGGCTTTAAACATGCCAAATCTTCAGTTGATTAACAATAAGGTTTGGAGTCAATTTTGAATCAATTTGAAGAACTTTAAACTTTGCAATCCTGAAAAATTTTCAATGCCTTTGCCAAAAACAAGTGTTAAAAGCATTTGTGATTCAAGTAGCATTCAATTACAAGACATATATATTGATTGAAATTCTTTTGGGCAAAAATGAAACAAAAAAACAAGGGCAAACAGAGCATGATACAGGGCATGCTTGATCTTTAAATTTCTATTTTTAATCAATTATTTCTCCCCCTATTTTTAAAGCATTATATTAATCATAAGGAAGCCATTACAATTACAAAAAAATATATTCATAAACTAAACAAAGTAAAGACTAGAAATCTTCAGACTCGTCCACTTTAAGAGTGGCTTCTATTTCATCCGGCCTAGCATTGAGATCCCTAAAAGAGCTTTAAGTCTCAGCCCTGAATTCATGATGCATGCTGAGAAGCCCATTCATCTTTTCCAGCATGAGGGACTCAAATTGGGTGTAGACAGGTTGTTGAGGATTCCTTTCTTCATCTTCTGAATCCCCAACAACTTGTTCTTCAACAGCAGCAGCAGTAGCAGTAGGTGCTTGTCCAGCCATAATCCACCCATCAGGAGTTTTTCTCATCCCCATTTTGGTGAGATGCTTCTCCTGGATCAGGCTGTTGGAGGAGTTGGTATTATCAACCACTTCATTTTCAACATTTATGTTGAAGTGGTCAATAAGTCTTGAGACAAGCACAGGGTAATGAAAGGGATAATTGACCAATCTCTTGGCCTTCAGCATTATTTCTTCAAAGATAAGTATCCAGTTCATGGGTATGTTATTCTTCAGCCCATAGACCAACTGAAGGTCTTCATCTGTTGCTTGGGCATGATTGGTGGCCCTTGGAGTGACCACATAAGTAATGATGTAGTGGAGGAGTCTATCCTCAGGAGTCATGGGTCCAGTACCCAGTCTACTCCTAAGTTGCATGTGTGCATCATGCAACATCTCCCTGTATGTATCCATTTTATTGTAGCCATCAGGTTCCTCATCAAACCTTCTAGCCCCCTCACACACAACCCCTGCCACAGATTCCCAAACCTCAGGGGTAATCTCCATGGTCACATCCTTGACCTTGGAGACCATATTCCCCTACATGGACCCTTTGGCACAGGTGTAGAACACCTTCACCAGATCAGGGTAGAAAGTACCCTTCATTTCTAAAAATCTTCTAAGCCCTTGAGCTTCGAAGTAGGTTGGGAATTGGAAACCCTCTCTAATAAACCAGTCTAAGTCTAGGTATTTAGGGGAGGCTATAGGCTTGGTTGCATTGAACTCTAAATAGATCATTTTGTCTGATTCTGTGGAGAACCACAGATCAAGCCTGTTTGGGGGTTGAGGAGGAGGTGGGTTAGAAGAAGATTCACCCACTTTTCTTTTGGATGACCTAGCCCTTTTTGGAGTTGGGTTTGACATTGTTTAGAAGGTTGGCTTGGACATAGGAAAAAACACAGAGACTTGGAATTTGCAGAGGAAGAGAGTAAGCAAGGTGCAGATTTTCCAATTGAAGTAATGCACTATTTATAGGCTTATTTTAGGCTCCTAACGTCCATAATTTTGAAAATATAGCTATTGGTGATAGTTAAGGCACATCAATGGCCTTTGATTTGCTTTGGATTTGATTGGGCAGTTACATTTTCAGAGAGAAAACTGTCAGAACACGTTCAACAGCATGAATAATCGATTATTTCAGCACTTTGGAACATAAAATATACACAAAGTAATCGATTATTTCACTACCAGCTAGAGGTAGAAGATGAATGTAATCGATTATACACTCATGTAATCGATTATATTATAGCAGTATGCATTTTACTAAAGATCAGAGCTGTGGGTAATCGATTATCCCGAGTGGTAATCGATTATTCCAGCAAGACATGGATTTTTCAAAGCTCTTGGTAATTGATCCAATCATTCCTCTATATTTGGATTCATCCACCTGCTTCCCTTTTTCATCTGAATCAAGATATGTTGAGGTTGCCATAGGAGTTGTAGCATCTTTGCTTTTCTCCATCTCAAATTTCTTGATGACTTCAAGGCAATACTTTGATTGATTGAGAAAAGTTTCATTCTTCATTTATTTAACTTGTAGTCCTAGAAAGAATGTTAACTCTCAAATCATAGACATCTCAAATTCTTTTTGCATAGCTGCAGAAAATTCTTTACAGAGTATTTGATTAGTTGAACCAAAAATAACAATCATCAAGATATATTTGAACCAATAGGATATTATCCTTATGTCTCTTGATAAACAAGGTTTTATCAACATTGCCCCTTACAAAAGATTGATCAAGTAGGAACTTACTCAATCTTTCATACCATAATCTTGGAGCTTGTTATAGACCATAGAGGGCCTTTTTCAGTTTAAAAACATAATTAGGATGTTTAAAATCAGAAAAGCCTAGAGGTTGTTCAACATATATATCCTCCCCTATGTAGCCATTTAAAAAGGCACTTTTGACATTCATTTGGTAAAGTTTGAAATTCATTAAGCATGCATATGCAAGTAATAACCTAATTGCTTCCAATCTTGCAACTGGAGCAAAAGTTTCTTCATAGTCAATGTCTTCCTCTTGGTTGTAACCTTTAGCAACCAATCTAGCTTTGTTTCTTACTATGATACCACTTTCATCAAGCTTGTTTCTAAAACCCCATTTTGTACCAATAGGCTTATTTG
The DNA here is from genome assembly GCA_007407185.1 of Glycine tomentella. Lineage (NCBI taxonomy): Eukaryota > Viridiplantae > Streptophyta > Magnoliopsida > Fabales > Fabaceae > Glycine > Glycine tomentella. Next base: position 172,627 of record PYAF01001223.1, on the reverse strand, counting down.
ATAAAGGTCTGGGCACAAGTTCCCAAACTTCATTTCTCTTAAATTGGTTCAGTTCATCATGCATGGCATGTGTAACGACTCAATTTTTTTCGCTAATTTCCATTTTTATGTAAAGAAATTTATCATTCTATATTTTCCCCTAAACAAAACCTTTACCGTCAAACGTTTTTAAGTTCAAAATAAAATATTATACAGTCCTAGATATAGTTTAACATAATACAGTCTAAAATACAGGCCAACAGACTAGTCCAAAGTCTAGTACAAATTACATATTATCAGAGTAAACACAAAACACCAAAATACAAGCAATCCAAGCTTCCTCATCACATCTTCTTCATAACCATCCATTGCTTATTCCTCACTGTTCCTCTGCTCACCCAAATGAATTGGGGTCATCACAGGTGTCAACCACAGACACAAAATAGGGTAAGTTTATGATAAACATAGTTAGATAAAAGAAATACATCCAGAACTAATCAAAATAACATTCATAAGACAAGGTGCATGATAGATGCATGATTCTTTGTTTAAATGATGCATGATTTTCTCAAATTCTCATCACATGGTACCACAGTCAAGATAGCTCAACTCTCTCTTTGAATTGGATCGAACAGTCAGGGTAGATCAGTGTTGCAAAAGGACTCACACTGTACCCCCTAGCTTAGACACCTTTTGTCTAAATGCTCGTCTCAATTCTAGCTATCTGACATACCCCCTCTTGAGGTAATGCGGCTTAACCCCCGCAGGGCAACACGGCTTAACCCCCGCCCCCACAGGGCATATGCACATGAAACATGCATGAATGATTCTCTTTTCATCCCATTTTTATTCTTCAACATCAATTTATATCTCATATTCTCATATGCTTACACTTTACACTTTCAACCTTCATCTTTATAAATTCAATATAACAGTCATGCTTTCAACATAATTCTAGCAGAAAATTTAATAGACATGCTCAAGGATTTATAGAATACTTTTAACAATATACAACACACAAACTTTAGTAAAACATCCATTAAATAATTATAAATCAAATCAACTATTTCTTTAAATATAGTTATAATACATAGAGATTTAAGTCACTTAATCATTCACTTATTAAACTAGATTCAAGTTATTTATTCTAACAATTATTTCCTAAGCTAATTTCAAGTCACTTATTTAAATAATCATTCATAACACAAACTTTA
>PYAF01001223.1:132115-145769 GCA_007407185.1 Glycine tomentella | reverse complement strand
TCATTAAGAAGAGTTCTTGCACCTTCTTCAAGGGATCTATTTTCCTCTCCACAAGACCATTTTGTTGAGGTGTTCTTAGAGCTGAAAAATTGTGGTTAATTCCATTTTCTTCACAGAATTTTTCAAAATGTTCATTTTGGAATTCTCCACCATGATCACTTCTTATTGAGATAATTTTGCTTCTCTTTTCATTTTGAGCAAGTTTAGCCAATTTTCTAAAAGCATTATGTTGGATATAGGGGGAGAATTATGAAGAGTGAAAGACTTTGATTCAAGAATGTGTTTTGAGCTTTCAACATGCTTGGAGTGCCTTGACGTTTAGTATATGATTCAAGTGTAAGAGAAAGGCAATATGATTGATCCTTGCATTCATTCATTCATCCATAAATAAGCTTAAATGGTTTTCACTAAAGCATCAAATTTTTATTCTTTTGGTTAAGGTTTTTGGAAAAATGATTTTTTACTGTTTTAATCGATTACTTAAGTAATATAATTGATTATTTTGTTCTTCGTTCAATCTGGAAAAACTTTTATGAACAATTTAATCGATTACCTACCGGATTAATCAATTATTTGACCTTTGATTGAAACTGAAACTGCTTTGTTAAATGTTTTAATCGATTACTGATATAGTGTAATCGATTACATAGTTGAAATCAATTTTTAAGATTTACTGGAATAATCGATTACCATCACTCGTAATCAATTACATAGTTCATTTTGAAAATCCTAATCTTCTGACTTAATCGGATTACCAAAACTCTTAATCGATTACACAGTTCATTTTGTGAAACTGAACTTTCTGTAGCTTGGGTCTAGAGAAGGGTTCTCTAGTTAAAGAACAAAATAGTGTTCTCTGGTTCTTGCTCCTTAGAATTCTAATAGGGTTTTAGATTTCTATTCTTTATCTAGGGTTGATAAAGAGGAGGTTTTGTAGTAAGCTTGCAAGAACAACATTTATAATAGTGGAACTCTAATCTAGTGTTGATTAGAAGAAACTGGATGTAGCTTCAGTTGTGAAGTGAACCAGTATAAATTGCTTGTGTGTTGTTTCTCTATCTATATTACTTTTATTGTTCATTGATTCTTTGATTCATATTCATTGTTCAACAAGTTCTATTTTGAGAAAATTGATTCCAAGGGGCTGAGCTATTTGATTGAGTAAAAAAATTTCTTGGTTTTGAAAGTGATAATGATTCTGGAACTCGGATTTGAATTAATTTTAAAATACCAAGGTTTTAACCAATTCACCCCTCCCCTTTTGGTTATTGTGAGTATTCCCTTTATTTTCAATTGGCATCAAGAGCTGGTTCTTGAGAGTTATTCAATATCACTATCTTTTCTTCAAAAAGAAAAATGAATACCTCATAAATAACCTTCAAAGAAGGTGCTTCTCTCAATCATCCTCCGATGTTTGAAGGAGAGCACTTCAGTTTTTGGAAAAATAGAATGAAAATCTTTATTCAATCAAATGACCTAGGTGCTTTGAATGCTATAGAAAAGGGCCCTTTGATTCCCATTAAAATTGTTGGCAATGAGATGATTCCCAAAGAATGGGATGAAATGACAGATGTTGAAAAGAGAGTGGTTCAATATGATTTCAAAGTTAAAAATATGATTACCTTTGCACTTTCTTCTAATGAATTTTTCAGAACCGTGAGATGCACAAGTGCAAAAGAAATGTGGGAGATGCTAGAAATAACTCATGAAGATACTGAAGAAGTTAGAAGATCAAGAAAGCATACCTTGATCCATGAGTATGAGATGTTCAAGATGAACACCAAAGAAAGCATTTCTCAGCCACAAACAAGATTCACTCATATAGTCAATCATCTTCTGGGTCTTGGGAAGATCTTTGATGCTGAAGAATTAAACATCAAGATCTTGAAGTGCTCACAAGACCTTGACAACCAAAGGTGACGACAATCAAGGAATCAAAAGATTTATCCAAGATGTCCATGGCTGCACTATTTGGTAAGTTACTTGAATATGAGCTTGAAATGTCTCAACTAACTTGTGCTAAAGATGTAGAAAAGAAAAATAAAAGTATTGCATTAAAAACTGCATCATCAAAGTCTGAAGAAGTGGAAGAATCAAGTGAAGAGGATGCAGAGGACAACATGAACTTGATTGTCAAGAAGTTCAGCAAGTTCTTGAGGGAAAAAAAGAAAAAAAGGTTCAACAAGAACAACAACAACAAAAACAAAAGGATTGACAACACTTTTACTTGTTTTAAATGTGGAAAACTTGGCCACATCAAATCAAAATGTTCAATCTTTTTGAAAAAGCAACATAGTGACGACAAGGTAAGGAAGGAAGGAAAAACCAAAAGAGCCTACATAGCTTGGGAAGATAATGAGTCAACAACTTCAGAATCTTCAACAGAAAATGAAGAAGCTAACATGTGTCTCACTTCCATAATTGATGAAGATGATGATCTCTCATGTGTTGGAACTGAGGTAAGTTCTGAATATGATCAAGTTATTGATGCCTTTCATGAAATGCATGAAGAAGACAAAAAACTTACAATATCCAATAATAAGCTAAAAGGAAATCTTAGATGGCATGTTGCAAAAATTACTGAATTGCAAAATAAAATTTGCAACTTGAAAGAAGAGAATGAAAAACTTGTTTCAAGTTACAAATTAAATGGATGTGTATGTGCTTCTTCTTCTACTAATGTCAACAAATACAATTTATTGCAAAAGGACTTTGATGATTATAAAAGAAGTCAAGGAGAAAAATACATGTTACTCTTATCCAAGAACAGTGATTTAATTGATCTTTTGAGAAAGCTATACAAAGGGAAATGCAACTTGGCTGAAATTTTAAGTGTGCAAAGGTATGATGAAGATACTTCTGGTTTGGGGTACAAACAAGGATCAAAATCTTTTGGAAAAACTGTATTTGTGCCTCCAAAACAGAAGAATCAAAAGAAGTTCAAAAACTCAAAGATCAATCAAAATGCTTTCTTGAGAAAATCATCAAAATCTGTAACATGCAACTATTGTATGGAGAAAGGACATACATCTTACAAAGGCTATGCTAGGAGATTCTATGTGCCTAATGGAGATTGCATTTGGGTTCAAAAGAAAAAGAAAGTTGCTAACCCCTACAGACCCAATCTCAATTGGGTACCTTCCTTTGTAAACTGATTTGATTCTTGCAGGTATGTCTAAGAGCTAGATCCTCATTATGGTACCTTGATAGTGGATGCTCTAGACATATGACGAGTGACATGTCTATGCTTACAAATCTAACTCTTAAAGATGGAGGATTTGTCACTTATGGATACAATAACAAAGTAAAGATCATTGGAGAAGACAACATAAGAGATAACTTCAAAACCAAAATCAGAAATGTTCTTTATATGGAAGGGTTAAAGCATAATCTCTTAAGTATAAATCAACTCTGTGATAAAGGATTCAAAGTCTTATTCAATGAGAATTGCTGCATGATTTGTGATGGGCAAAGTGGTGAAGTAATTCACATAGGTAAAAGAAAAGGTAACATTTACTTACTTTCAATTGATCATGCATTCTTTCATAACACTTCTTGTCTAATAAGCAAGACTGATGAATCTTGGCTGTGGCATAGAAGGGCAAGTCACATTAACATGCATCATATGAACAAGCTAATTAAAAATGATTTAGTAATTGGTTTACCTAAACTTAAGTTTGAAAAGGACAAACTATGTGATACTTGTCAAAAGGGAAACAAACCAAAAATTCTTTTCAAAGTAAAAACATTGTCCACCTCTAGACCTCTTGAATTACTTCACATTGACTTGTTTGGTCTTTCTAGAACTATGAGTGTAGGAGGTAATTATTATGGACTTGTAATTGTAGATGATTACTCTAGATTTACTTGGACTCTGTTTTTGAAATCCAAAAGTGATGTTTTCCATTCTTTTAGAAAAATGGCCAAGCTTACTCAAAATGAAAAAGGTAGCAAAATTATCTCAATAAGAAGTGATCATGGTGGAGAATTCCAAAATGAACATTTTGAAAAATTCTGTGAAGAAAATGGAATTAACCACAATTTTTCAGCTGCAAGAACACCTCAACAAAATGATGTTGTGGAGAGGAAAAATAGATCTCTTGAAGAAGGAGCTAGAACTCTTCTTAATGAGACAAATTTGCCAAAATATTTTTGGACTGATGCTGTAAGTACAGTTAGCTACACTTTGAATAGATTACTTATAAGGCCTATTTTAAAGAAAACTCCTTGTGAGCTATACAAAGGTAGAAAAACAAACATTTCTCATTTGAGAGCTTTTGGCTGTAAGTGTTTTATATTAAACAATGGCAAAGAATAACTCGGAAAATTTGATGCTAAAGCTGATGAAACAATTTTCTTTGGATATTCATTACATAGTAAAGCATATAGAGTTTTCAATAAAAGAACAATGTGTATGGAAGAATCTGTACATGTGATTTGTGATGAGTCTAATCCCTCAAAAGAGGAAAAGAAGTGTGATGTAGATGCAGATCCTATGGAGGAATTTATTCAGCTTAATGATTCCATACATAAAGAGAAAGAAGAACCAAGTGCTAAAATGAAAGCATCAAAACCTATTCAAGAGCCAAAAGATTAGAGAACAACAAGAGATCTCTCACTTGATAACATCATAGGTGAAGTTTCAAAGGGAGTATCTACTAGATCTTCATTAAGAAATCTATGTTGTAATATGGCTTTTGTTTCTCAAATTGAACCTAAGAATATTGATCAAACTTTAAATGATGAACATTGGATGCATGCCATGCATGATGAGTTAAATCAGTTCAAGAGAAATGAAGTTTGGGAACTTGTTCCTAGATCAACCTCTCTCAAACCTATTGGCACAAAATGGGTTTTTAGAAATAAACTTGGTGAGAGTGGAATCATACTCAGAAATAAAGCTAGATTGGTTGCAAAAGGTTACAACCAAGAAGAAGGCATTGACTATGAGGAAACTTATGCTCCAGTTGCAAGATTGGAAGCCATTAGGTTATTGCTTGCATATGCATGCTTAATGGATTTTAAACTTTTTCAAATGGATGTTAAAAGTGTCTTTTTAAATGGATACATTCAGGAGGATATATATGTTGAACAACCTCCTGGTTTTACTTATTTTAAACATCCAAACTATGTTTTTAAACTTAAAAAGGCCCTTTTGGGTTTAAAACAAGCTCCTAGATCTTGGTATTAAAGATTAAGCAAATTTCTGCTTGAACAATCTTTCACAAGAGGCCATGTTGACAAAACCTTGTTCATCAAAAGACATAAGAATGATATATTATTGGTTCAAGTATATGTTGATGATATAATTTTTGGTTCAACTAACCATTTGTTGTGCAAGGAATTTTCTACAGCTATGCAGAAAGAATTTCAAATGTCAATGATGGGAGAATTAACATTCTTTCTTGGACTTCAAGTGAAGCAAATCAAGAATGGGACATTTCTCAATCAATCTAAGTATTGCCTTGATGTGATTAAAAAGTTTGAAATGGAGAAAAGTAAAGATGTTGCAACTCCAATGGCAACATCAACTTATCTTGATTCAGATGAAATTGGAAAGAGAGTTGATGAGTCAAAATTTAGAGGAATGTTTGGATCATTATTGTATTTGATAGCTAGTAGACCAAACATAATGCTAAGTGTGTGCTTGTGTGCAAGATATCAAGCAAATCCCAAGGAGTCACACATAACAGCAGTCAAAAGAATCCTCAAATATCTCAAGACAACACCAAAAGTTGGTCTTTGGTATCCTAAAGGTGCATCAATTAATATCATTGGTTATTCTGATTCTGACTTTGCAGGATGCAAGTTAGATAGAAAAAGTACTAGTGGAACTTGTCATTTACTTGGAAGTTCACTAATCCCATGGCATTGCAAGAAACAATCTTGTGTTGCTTTGCCAACTGCTGAAGCTGAATATATCTCAACTGGAGGTTGCTATGCACAAAGTCTATGGTTGAAGCAACAATTACAAGACTTTGGAGTTGAATTGAAAGAAATACCTTTGCTATGTGACAACACAAGTGCTATCAACATTTCAAAGAATCCAATAATGCATTCAAGAACCAAACATATTGAGATAAGGCATCATTTTCTCAGAGATCATGTTTAGAAAGGTAATATCAAAATTGATTTCATTGACACTCATAACCAATTGGCTGATATATTTACCAAACCATTGGCTAGAGATAGATTCTATGCTCTTAGAAACATGCTAGGAATCTTGGATGAATCTAATCTCTGTTAGCTTGAATATTGTGTGCCTTTTCATATAAGATGACTTGTCATTTTAATCCATTATCACAAAAGCGTAAATTTTCAAACCTGTGCTGCATAATGATGTTGTTTCTGAGATTTTGTCTGTAATAATCGATTAAAATCACTTAAATCATGATTTAGTATGAAAACAGAGCTTATGTAATCGATTACATAAAAAAAATAATCGACTATTCTTCTCAGAAAACCATTTTCAGAAAATTGAAACTTTCTGTGATAATCAATTAAGCATCGAATTAATCGATTACACTGGTCAAAAATTCTTTTACAAAGTGAAAGTTCACTGGAATAATCAATTACAGTGAATGGTAATTGATTAAATTACTGAGAAGCAGTTTTTCATATTTCAAAACTTACTGGAATAATCGATTACATGTCGAATTAATCAATTACACAAGCCTTAATATGTTTCTAAAATTCAAATCTTTCTGTGTTAATCGATTAAATCATGAAATAGTCGATTACACATTCTCTTCCACATGTGTATTTTATAGAAATAATCGATTATGTTATGAATTAATTGATTACTGTGTCTGCATAATGTGATTTTACCTACGAAATAATCGATTACACAAGGAAATAATCGATTATTCATGGAGTTACTGCAAAATCTGACAGATTTTCTTGAAAATTGTAACTGCCCCACTCCCACCTAATTCAAATTTGAATTCTCTGCAGTGATTTAATTCATACTGACTGCTCTTTTATTCAAAATTCAAATTCTTGGAGCCCAAAAATCTCTATAAATATAATCTTTGTTGAAAGAAGAAATCACACCTTCTCTCATTCTTATCTTTCAAACACCTTTGTGTTTTTCTTCTATCTTTGTTTAGTAAACCTGTCCTAGAAAATGTCTACCTCTAAAAGAGTTAAGACCTCTAAGAGAAAGGCTGGAGAGACTTCTAACCCAGTGGTTAGTAGGTTAAATCATTGGTTCCCTGCTGAAAGGGACAAAATGACTTATCTCCAATTCAATGCCACTAAATTGGTGTGCCCCCCCCCCCCAAATACCTAGTGTTAGACTGGTTCATTAGGGAAGGCTTTCAATTCCCTGCCTTTCTTGAAACTTAGGGGTTAAGAAAATTTGTGGAGATGAAGGGTACTTTCTACCCTGAATTGATGAAGGTGTTTTACACCTGTCCCAAAGGTTCCATGGATGGCATTTTGAGGTCCCAAGTAAATGGGATTGCCATAGAAATAACTCAAGAAATTTGGGAAGCTGTGGCTGGTATCTCCTTTGAGGGAGAAAGGAATTTTGATGAAGAAGTAGAAGGGTACAATAGAATAGACACCTATAGGGGAATGTTAATTGATCCCCAAATGAGGCAAAAGCTTGGGCTTAGCACTGGCCCCATGACCCATGAGGACAGACTCCTACACTATATTATCACATATATTCTCACTCCTAGAGCCACAAACCATGCCCAAGCAACTGATGATGACCTACAACTAGTGTATGGTCTCAAGAATTCAATTCAGATGAATTGGATTCTCATTCTTGAGGAAATAATGCTAAAGTCCAAGAGGCTTGTCAACTCTCCTTTTCCTTATGTTGTGCTTGTCTCCAGATTTATAGACTACTTCAACATAGATGTTTCCAATGAAGTGGTGGACAACACCAACCCAAGCAATAGTTTGATCAAGGAGAGGCATCTCACCAAACTAGGGATGGTGAAGACACCTTAAGGCTGGCAAATGGCTGGTTAACAAGCTGCTCCTGCTGCTACTGCTGGAGTTGATGAGGATGATGATGATGATGAAGATGTTGAAGAAAGAGACCTCACTCAACCTGCCTACAGCCCATTTGAATCCTTAATGATTCAAAAGATGGATGGCCTGCTTTCTCTTCATCATGAACATAGGGCTGAGACCAATTTAGCCTTAGAGGATATTCAATCTAGGCTAGAAAACATAGAACATCATCTCAACTTTGATGTTTCTGAATCTTTTTAGACTTTCTATCTTTTCTTTCTACGTTCTTTGTTATTTCTTTTTATGTTTTCTTTTGTTTTCAATGTAATGGTTCCCTCCTTTAATGAATGACAGTTTCTTTGTTTCTATCCGCTATGCTATTTTAATTTTTGTCTTTGATAAGCCAAATAGGGGGAGAAAAATGTTGATTGATTGTGCTCTGTATAATAATACTCTGTTTTACCCTATTTTTCTGCTCATTTTTTGCCCAAATCAAAAATTGAATGGATTGTCATATTAAGGGGGAGCTAAGTAAAAAAACTTAACAAATTAAGTTAGATATACAAGTTAATGAATGATCGATAATGCAAATAGATATCTTAACACTTGTTCCTGGCAAAAAGACTGTGATTATTTTCAGGTTTGAAAAAGGTCAAGTCTTCTATTTTGATTCCCTCAACACTTCAAGTCCAACACATGATCAATCAAGAATTTGGCATGTTCAAAGCCAAAAAGGGGGAGATTGTTGGATATAGGGGGAGAATTATGAAGAGTGAAAGACTTTGATTCAAGAATGTGTTTTGAGCTTTCAACATGCTTGGAGTGCCTTGAAGTTTAGTATAAGATTCAAGTGTAAAAGAAAGGCAATTTGATTGATCCTTGCATTCATTCGAATATCCATAAATAAGCTTAAATGGTTTTCACTAAAGCATCAAAGTTTTTATTCTTTTGGTTAAGGTTTTAATCTGATTAAAAGGTTTTTGGAAAAATGATTTTTTACTATTTTAATCGATTACTTAAGTAATATAATTGATTATTTTGTTCTTCGTTCAACCTGGAAAAACTTTCATGAACAATTTAATCGATTGCCTACCGGATTAATCGATTATTTGACCTTTGATTGAAACTGAAACTGCTTTGTTAAATGTTTTAATCGATTATTGATATAGTGTAATCGATTACATAGTTAAAATCAGTTTTTAAGGTTTGTTGGAATAATCGATTACCATCATCCGTAATCGATTACATAGTTCATTTTGAAAATCCTAATCTTCTGACTTAATCGACTACCAAAACTCGTAATCGATTACACGGTTCATTTTGTGAAACTGAACTTTCTGTCTTAATCAATCACAGCTCGATTAATCGATTATTTTGCTCGTTGCTGAAACCCAGAAGCCTTCTTGAATAGATTAATCGATTAAGTGATAATTTAATCGATTACAAAAGCATTTTAATCGATTATCTGGTGCATTTAATCGATTATAGTTAGTTACAAAATCTGTTATAAATAGATTTGAAGGCTTGGCTTGTGAGAGAACTTGATCAATTCGTATTTCTGAGTATACACAAGCTTTCTAAACTCTCTCAAAGTGATTTCCTGGTTCTATTACTTCTTGCTTCATTCAAATCATTCATGGGTCTTTGAATGAATCTTGAGCAAGAAACATTTCAAGGTTAAGGAAAAGCATGTGTTGATTTTGTTTTGCTATTCAACCTGATTTGGTAACTCATGTGCATTACATTCACTGGATCATCAGGTTGTCTCTCTCCTTAATCTTTGTGTGTAAATTCATTTTTGAATTTCTGGTGTAAATTGCTATTATAAGTGGGTTATTCTAGCTTGGGTCTAGAGAAGGGTTCTCTAGTTAAAGAACAAAGTAGTGTTCTCTGGTTCTTGCTCCCTAGAATTCTAATAGGGTTTTAGATTTCTATTCTTTATCTAGGGTTGATAAAGGGGAGGTTTTGTAATAAGCTTGTAAGAACAAGATTTATAATAGTGGAACTCTAATCTAGTGTTGATTAGAAGAAACTGGATGTAGCTTCAGTTCTGAAGTGAACCAGTATAAATTGCTTGTGTGTTGTTTCTCTATCTCTATTACTTTTATTGTTCATTGATTATTTGATTCACATTCATTGTTCAACAAGTTCTGTTTTGAGCAAATTGATTCCAAGGGGCTGAACTATTTGATTGAGTAAAAATATTTCTTGGTTTTGAAAGTGATAAAGATTCTGGAACTCTGATTTGAATTAATTTTAAAATACCAAGGTTTTAACCAATTCACCCCCCTCTTGGTTATTGTGAGTATTCCCTTTATTTTCACATTGAAAGCATCACTCTTGGATTTCAAAAACAAAGTCCATATGAACCTAGAGTAATCATCTACAATGACAAGCGCATAGTAATTACCTCCTAAACTCATAGTTCTAGAAGGACCAAATAAATCTATGTGAAGTAATTCAAGGGATCTTGAAGTATAAACAACATTTTTACTTTGAAAAGAATTTTTTGTTTGTTTCCCCTTTTGACAAGCATCACATAATTTGTCCTTTTCAAACTTGAGTTTGGGTAAGTCAATGACTAAATCCTTTTTAATTAGCTTGTTCATATGATGCATGTTAATATGACTTGCCCTTCTATGCCATAGCCAAGATTCATCAATTTTACTTATTAAGCAAGAAGTGTTGTCAAAGAATGCATGATCTATAGAGAGTAAATAGATATTACCTTTTCTTTTACCTATATGAATCACCTCACCATTTTGTCCATCACATATCATGTAGTAATTGTCATTGAATGACACTTTGAACCTTTTATCATAAAGTTGGCTTATACTTAGGAGATTATGCTTTAAACCTTCCACATAAAGAACATTTCTGATTTTGGTTTTAAATTTGTCTTCTATATTTCCTTCTCCTATTATCTTCTCTTTGTTGTTGTCTCCATAGGTGACTCCATCTTTAAGAATCAGATTTGTGAGCATTGATATGTCATCGGTAATATGTCTAGATCATCCACTATCAAGATACCATAATGATGATCTTGCTCTTAAACATACCTCAGTTCTAGCACTTGAGAGATCATCATCTTCATTAATTGTGGAAGTGAGACGCACATTTGGTTCTTCATCTTCAGTTGATGATTCAGAAGTTGTTGACTCATTATCTTCCCAAGCTATGTAGGCTCTCATAGGCTTTCCTTCTTTCTTTATCTTGTTTTCACCTTGTTTATTTTTCAAAAAGATAGAGCATTCAGATTTAATGTGGCCAGGCTTACCACATTCAAAGCAAGTGAAGTTGTTATCACTCCTTTTGTTGTTGTTGTTGTTGTTCTTTGTGAACTTTCTGTTCTTGTTTCTCCTCAAGAACTTGCTAAACTTTTTGATAATTAAATTCATGTTGTCCTCTTCTTCGTCTTCACTTGAGTCTTCCACCTTTTACACCTTTGAGGATGCAGCTTTCAAGGTTGTGCTTTTATGTTTCTTTTCTGCATCTTCTGCATTGGTTAGTTGTGACATTTCAAGTTCATACTCAAGAAGCTTACCAAATAGTGCAGTTATGAACATTTTGGATAGATCTTTTGATTCTTTGATTGTTGTCACCTTTGGTTGCCATGGTCTTGTGAGACACTTCAAGATTTTGATATTCAACTCTTTAGCATCAAAAATCTTTCCAAGACCAAGAAGATGATTTACTATGTGAGTGAATCTTGTTTAAAGCTGAGATATGTTTTCTGTGGTACTCATCTTGAACATTTCATACTCATGTATTAAGGTATGCTTTCTTAATCTTCTTACTTTATTTGTACCTTCATGAGTTATTTCCAACATCTCCCACATCTCCTTTGCACTTTTGCACCTAACAGTTCTAAAGAATTCATCAGAGGAAAGTGCAAAAGTAATCTTATGCTTAGCTTTAAAATCATATTGAAGCACTCTCTTTTCAGCATCTGTCATTTCATCCCATTCTTTGGGAATCATATCATTACCAACAGTTTTTATAGGAATCACAGGACCTTTTTCTATTGCATTCCAAGCACCTGGGTCATTTGATTGAATAAAGATTTTCATTCTATTTTTCCAAAAACTGAAGTGCTCTCCTTGTAACGCCTAGATCTTTATTATACTTAACTTTTATTTATTATATTTACGAAAAAAAATTTCTGCTGACTAATTTTTTTATGTAAAACTAATATTCTAAGCGAGTTGTTTAATTTACTACGTTCGTGAGTTTACCACAACGTACAACATACAATTTAATATAAATAGTCCATAATACAGATCCAAGTCCAAAATACATATCAAAAGCCACGAAATAGTAAGCATCACAACATCTTCATCACATCATCCATGCATATCTTCAATCCAGCATCCATGCTCAGCTATTACTGTTCATTTGCTCGTCCAAATAAATTGGGGTCATCACAGGTGTCAACCACAGACACAACATAGGGTAAGTCTATGATAAATACAGTTTAAATAAACAGAGCTTATTTATAAATAACCACGATATTGCTCATAAAATTCATGGAAGATGCATGCTTATCTTTTTACATGATGCATGTCTTTCTCAATATTTTATCAAATGGTACCATAGTCAAGATAGCCCCACTTTCTCTCTCGTGGCACAGAACTTATCCAATCAGTCAGGGTAGGTCGGTGTTGCAATAGGAAGGTCACCTCCATCCATGTGATCATCATGGTGGTGTGGTCCTCACCGCCACAACTACCCCCCAGCTCAGACTCCCTTGTCTGAACGCATGGACTCAGCCAAGCTATCTGACACACCTCCTCTTGAGGTAACGCGGCTTAACCCCGGCAGGGCATATGCATATGCATGAATGATTCTCCTATTTATTCTTTAATATTGTTCTTTACTTTATGTTTCATATGTTCAACATAAAGCTAATACAGTGGTCCAATATATATATTTGAAAGTTCATGGAACAACAATATATATATATATATATATATATATATATATACGTCTTTACAGTCTATTCCAAGAATTTTCATATCATAATTTATTAAAACTCCAACATTGATTAATCATGCATAAATTTTAGTAAAATATAAATACCATTTACATCATTACGTACCAAGATTTACGTCTCTTAACAAAATACTTATTTAAGCTAAATTTAATTTATTTATGCTACTAAACCTTTATTAAACTATATTCAAGTTACTTCATTAATAAATTCATTAAACCAATTTAATTCTTTGAAACAATTCTTAATTGTAAGGCAACTTAAGACTCTTAACCAAGCAAATTAAGACTCTTAACATTTTTAAACCATAATTATATAATATTTTATAAAATATCCAACCATAATATTTTATAAAATATCCAGCCATATACCCGCAGTTCAATCCATAAAATTTGTAGCACAAGTCACAAGACGTGAAGGCTCAAAAATAGTTTAACATAACAAGCATGATAAATATCATTACAACATACAAAATTTAATGAGTATGCTTAGGAATTCTGATGAGTCACTATTTGTCACTATTTACTCATCTTTCTGTACTCATTTTAATCCCTAACTTGTGCTTAATTGTTTATATTTTGCACTATTTCTCATTTAGGATTTAATTGGACCGATAATTCAGATTTTAACTAATTTGGATTTTCTAAGTTTAATTATTCCTATTTTTATTTTCAGGGCAGTTTAATAATTGAATGG
>PYAF01001223.1:102645-113208 GCA_007407185.1 Glycine tomentella | reverse complement strand
ATTTTTATCTATCTAAACTTTATATATATATATATATATATATATATATATATATATAGACACACACACACACATTTTGCTATACTCATTAAAGTTAAAGAGAAAACTATTAAATTCATCTATCTTTACTAGTTACGATTTGATGCTTATTAACCACGATTTTAACTATAGTTGTCTTATTTTACTTCAATTTGACTTTTAAGGCAATTAAGTAATGAAAGAAATATGTTTAGGGTATAAGATTAGAAAGTATGAAGATAAACAATAACTTATTATATATATATAATTTGTGATTGGATAATACTATTAAAAAAATCTACAGACTGTTTTCTCTTACTATCTGAGTATATAAAAGTGTTATGGATCATAGTAATGGGCCAAGCCTAAGAAGGCCCATTGAGACTTAGTCAAACTATGTTATTTAACAACTCCTTGTCACTTAGTGGTGCATCTCATGCAACCAACCTGACATTATTACCCCAAATACATAAGCCTGGCTGAGCCTGCAACTCATGCATTCAGTTAAGCACTAACCAACACCTTAAGTGTCTCACACTTCTAATACTGCTCTTATTCAATGAAACAGTGGGTCCCAACTGAGTTGTGGCGCACTACCATGTAGAGGAATTTCGAGTAGCATTGGTGGTGGGAGGTAATCATGTGCTTAATAATTGATTCCTTTTAAGGGTTTCTTTTATTTTAATGGGTCTCATCAAACATGTAAGTACTATTATCATGCTAGTCGTATCCTATGTCAAACATCTATCGAATTACACTAGTTGCTTTTGGACATGCATAATAAAACATACATTCGCGATACTCTATCTCATGCATACTAGTCATTTTTAAAACATACAAGCATATAAAACATATTTTATATGAGATAGTCATGGTGCTCGTGCATTCTTTCTTCTTGCTCCTAGGCCACAGCTCCATGCCTAAACGCCACTAGCCTAATTTTTCTAATTACAAAATAATTAAAGAAACTCCAATACATCTTTGGAGGAATAAAAGAATACACAAAATTTAAAATTCAAAATTACAACTCCAATTTAAACTAAAACAAAATTTGAATTCAAATTTAAAACATTTAAATTCAAATATTTAAATTCAAAATTTAAATTCGGGCACCATGACCATCCCCTTCCATATCTGCACTTTAAAGGTTAGAAACTAACAAGCACACAATATTATTATTTCTCAAATGGCCGAAATATGCATCCAAATACATAATTCAAATTTTTGTTGATTCTTTCTCAAAGACCAAAAAATTAAATCATACAATCAACTATTTATATACATAGACTTGTATGAGAAATTTTGTCACAAAAATATAATTTTATACTCATGAACAATTCATTATAACAAAAATAACAAGATCAAAATGAACAAAATTAAGAACCCTAATTTTTATTCATGTGACCACGACATGCATAGAATATATTTTGAAAACAAAATTATGGAGAAAACAATGCATTTGAATATTCATATCATGGCTGAATCATATTCCTTTCTTAAAAGATGTTTCGTTTGAAATCTTTCACAAAGAATTATAAAGAAACAAAACCATGAAAACATAAAGATATATGTGAAGCGTAATCATATTACAAACAACATATTATATCAAACAAGGTATCATCACCCGTCGATAGTAAAGCAACCAGGCTCTGATACCACTTGAAAGATAGGGCCTTGAAGCCCGAAGGCATGTGAGAAAAACCAAATTTTTCAAGCGGAAACACACATACCACACAAGAATCATTCTTTATGTAACATCCTCAAAATTATATCTTGAATTTATAATTATAATTGAATTATGGAAGTGTGATAATACTTGGATATTTTTGATTAAAGTGAAAATTACAAAAATACCCTTGAACATTTTAGAAATGACAAAAATACCCCTAAGATGAATGGCAAAATTACCAAAATGCCCTTAGACCAGAAATGCCCATATATCTTTAGAAATTTTGTAGAAACTAGATGAAATTATAGACTACACTTAGCTGACTAAGTATCAAAATATTTTGTGACAGAAAGCCTCAAAATAGAATTTCTATGAATTTTATACGGTGATGACTTTGAAACTTTATTCATGAGAATTCAAGCATCAGAAAAATATGGAAAAATGATAAATAAAATATATGGGATTTTCTGTTAATTGTAGGATGTATAGACCTATTTAATAAAATAGTTTAGTAATTTTGATGGTCAGAAGTAGTATGGACCAATCAAAATTTAGATAAAAGCAGTCCAGTATGTAAGGTTTATGCAATACTTTGTATAGATAACTTGTGAGTAATTTAAATTGTTATTAAAATCAATTTCTGAGAATCTCTAGAATTCTATCATTTAATATTATATTTAGATAGGAGAATTCAAATCAAACTTGACTTTCTACAAGAAAATGCCACATGGAAAACCATAATTGGAATTAGATTTTTATTCATCATCCAAAATGACACATGTAGTATTCAAAGAAGCAAAGATTGTCTTCCTTTCCCCTTAAGCTTGAAGATCACGTGGAATGGTGTGGAAAGGAGGAGAAGTTTCATGAAAACCACTTGTAAAGGCAAGCTCCATGATGAATACAAGTGGTAGGACACTTGTATGGCATGGATACAAGCAACATGAAAATGAAGCAAAGATCTTTCTCCATTTATCTAGCCTTCACGTGAACCATGTAGAAGATAGGAGAATCTTCATGAATTGGACAAGTGGTGGAAGAAACTTCAAGAAATGACAAGTAAGTGGACACTTGTAAAGGAAGGATTATGATGAAGACAAGTGTAATGACACTTGTAAGCAACATAATGAATCTTGAAGATTTTTTTTAAATAAAGTAAAGAAAACATAATGAACTTAGTTAAGATCTAAAGGAATAAGAAGTAATTAAGTTAGGATGAAACTAAATGAAGGTAATTTAGTTAGAATGGAACTAAATAAAGGTAATTAAGTTAGGAAGGACAAAAATGTCCTTGAATATTAAATTATTTTCTAAACACTATATAAAGGGAAAAGGGGGACCTTAAGTGCAAACCATTCTCAAGGCATTCCTCCTACCCCATTCACGTGAATCCTCTCCCTCATATCACTTTCATTTCACTTTCATTTTTCCTTTTAAAGCTTGAATCAAGTAGGAAAAGAAACCCCACCACCTTGAAGAAATTTCGTGTAAAGCTAACAACCTTAGGAAGAGTTTGACAAGTTTAGAAAAAGGATATCAAGGCTTCATCTCTTAGAGGACTTCCCAAAGAAGGCAACCATTATTCCATTCTATTTTCAAGACTCAAACTCACTTGAGGTAGGCTAGGCTTTAATCTTTAGTTAAGAAATTTTTTGGACTGATTCACATGCTTATATGTACAGATTTATGACTATTATTTAGGCTGGAAATTTATGTCATTTGAAGTCTATTTTATGATGTAGAAATATTGATTTAAACCATAGGATAAGTGATGATTTATACGCTAAAATATTAGTGATGTTTGGAAGTATATTTAGTGATCTTTGGAAGTGATTTTGATGATATTTGGACTGTTAGTTCATATTTTTATGGGACTGTTTTGTATTAATTTTTAGAAGTAAAGGTTGAATGGTGTGTAGTTAAATGGTTCAAATACTAGAATAATTCAATTTTGAGGATAAAGTAGCAAGGTGGTAGGTGAAAGGAGATTAAGATGCATGCTAGGTTATGATCTTTTCTTATGAAGGTTTAAAGGAATTAGAAATTATTTGGAAGATATATTGTGGTTTTATTAGTTAGAATACTAACATGATTTGTCTGTAGCTTGAGGATAATCAATTATCATGCCTAAGTTGGTATGACTTTGCTTGAATAAGGTATGGTAGCCTAACCATACTTTTGGTACGTATGATGTTATGATAAAAATATATTTCCATAAGATGATATGTATTTTATTATGGATTTTATTATGGATGGATGTTGATGTAATTATAGGTTGATTCATGTTTCCAAGTCCAGTACGAGATTTTGTGAAACTGAATCTGATACTACATACAATACGATATGTAGTGCCCAGGTACAGATATATAACAAAATTCATGCATGTTTGCGTAAGACGATCATAGCGTCTACATCCAGTACGAGGTGTAGCTACATACAGTACGATATGTAGAGGCCATTTGCACCCTGGGATAGTTCATTTCATGCATTCATATAGTTTGAATATTTATTTTAATGAATTTGTTTGAATATATTAATGATTTACTAACGTACTAACGTGTTTGGTGGTTTAGCCTTGCCTACTGAAATGTTTTTATTTCTCACTAGATTTGTTTCATTTTTTTAGATGGTAACAGTGGTCAACTTCCTTGATGACCTAAGTCGGTGATGGTGTGGAAATGAAGAAAAATGAAGTAGACTTTTGTTTGGAAAAGCTTGTACTTGTTCAATAATGACTTTTGTAACAAGGACTGTGGTTACCTATAATATACTAGTTTCAACTCTTTTGTAAGTTATACATTTTTAGAATTAATAATAACATACGCTTCTTGTTCCTTTAGATCTTAACTAAGTTCATTATGATTCCTTTACTTTATTTTAAAAAAAAATTCAAGATTCATTATGTTGCTTACAAGTGTCATTACACTTGTCTTCATCATAATCCTTCCTTTACAAGTGTCCACTTACTTGGCATTTCTTGAAGTTTCTTCCACCACTTGTCCAATTCATGAAGATTCTCCTATCTTCTACATGGTTCACGTGAAGGCTAAATAAATGGAGAAAGATCTTTGCTTCATTTTTATGTTGCTTGTATCCATGCCATACAAGTGTCCTACCACTTGTATTCATCATGGAGCTTGCCTTTACAAGTGGTTTTCATGAAACTTCTCCTCCTTTCCACACCATTCCACGTGATCTTCAAGCTTAAGGGGAAAGGAAGACAATTTTTGCTTCTTTGAATACTACATGTGTCATTTTTGATGATGAATAAAAATATAATTCTAATTATGGTTTTCCATGTGGCATTTTCTTGTAGAAAGTCAAGTTTGATTTGAATTCTCCTATCTAAAGATAATATTAAATGATAGAATTCTAGAGATTCTCATAAATTGATTTTAATAACAATTTAAATTACTCACAAGCTATCTATACAAAGTATTGCATAAACCTTATACACTAGACTGCTTTTATCTAAATTTTGATTGGTCCATACTACTTCTGACCATCAAAATTACTAAACTATTTTATTAAATAGGTCTATACATCCTACAATTAAAAGAAAATCCCATAGATTTTATTTATCATTTTTCCATATTTTTCTGATGCTTGAATTCTCATGAATAAAGTTTCAAAGTCATCACCATATAAAATTCATAGAAATTCTATTTTGAGGCTTTCTGTCACATAATATTTTGATACTTAGTTAGCTAAGTGTATTCTATAATTTCATCTAGTTTCTATAAAATTTCTAAAGATATTTGGGCATTTCTGGACTAAAGGCATTTTGGTAATTTTGCCATTCATCTTAGGGGTATTTTTGTCATTTCTAAAATGCCCAAGGGTATTTTTGTAATTTCAACTTTAACCAAAAATATCCAAGTATTATCACACTTCCACAATTGAATTATAATTATAAATTCAAGATATAATTTTGAGGATGTTACATTTCACCCCCTAAAAAGAAAATTTTGCCCTCCAAATTTTGTAAATACCTGTAAACAGTTCAGGGTACG
The DNA here is from genome assembly GCA_007407185.1 of Glycine tomentella. Classification (NCBI taxonomy): domain Eukaryota; kingdom Viridiplantae; phylum Streptophyta; class Magnoliopsida; order Fabales; family Fabaceae; genus Glycine; species Glycine tomentella. The sequence continues at coordinate 107,508 of PYAF01001223.1, read as the reverse complement.
TCTTCCTCATTTCTGATTCTAACTCCCAGGTACATTCTTCTAAGCGTCCTTGTCCCCATGCTACTTTTACCAGTGGCACAGACTTATTTCTTAATTGCTTTATTTCCCTATCCAAAATTCTTCTCGGGGGTAAGCTCATAGTTAAATTATCTTTTAACTGTATTGATTTAGATTCTAGAACATGACTCGGGTCAGAAATATATTTACGGAGTTGAGAGACAGGACAGACATTATGAAGGTTAGAAAGATTTGGTGGTAAAGCTATTTGGTAAGCCACTGTACCTATTCTTTTCAGAATTTGGAAAGGACCAATGAAACGAGGACTCAACTTTTTGACCTTCATTACTCGTCCTATTCCTGTAATTGGAGTGACTTTAAGAAAAACATGTTCTCCTTCTTGAAATTCTAGAGGTTTTCTTCTTTTATCAGCATAATGTTTTTGTTTATTTTGAGCTGTTACTAATTTCTCTCTAAGCTTCTTGATTTGTTCCGTGGTTTGAGTTACTAGGTCTGGACCCAAAAGACTTGTTTCCCCAGATTCATACCAACATAAAGGAGACTGACATTTTCTACCATACAGAGCTTCAAATGGAACCAATCCTATGATTGTATGATAACTATTATTATATGCAAACTCTGCTAATGGCAAATATTGAAAATGATAGGAATACTTCAATACAACCAAGAGGGGGGGTGAATTGGTTGAACCTTGGTATTTAAAAATTTTATAATCAGAGTTTCCATAGGATCTTTATCACTTTTAAAAATTGTTTTGAAACCAAGAATCTTATATTCAATCAAATTCCTCTGTCAAGAAAATAATAGACAATTGAAATCTTTCTGTGCAAATAATTTGATTCACAAACCAAAACAATAAGGAGATGAAGAGAATAGAATAAAGATCAGCCACAATTTTTATACTGGTTCACTTCAAACACTATGAAGCTACATCCAGTTTTTCCACTCAACACTAGAATGAAGTTCCACTATTGCACATTAATATTCTTACAAGATATTACAAGCCTCTCTTTATCAACCCTAAATAACGTTCAGAGATCTAAAATACTATTAGATCTTTAGAGACCAACCCCACTGAGAACACTACTCAACAACCACTAGAGAAACACTATCTCTAGTTATCATGCAAGAAACCCATTTACAATAAGTCAATCTTTACAAAAATCAAATAACAGATTTACAACCACAAAGAATAAGGAACGAATTCACCTGATAATCCAATAAACAAAATACATATGTATGATTCACCAGGTTGAAAGAAAGAATAACAGATTCAATGCATCCATTTCCTTACTCCTTGAGACTTAATGATGCTTCACTTATCAAATCAAAAACCCATATGAATTTTGGTGAAGCCAAGATGTTTTTGAACTCAGAAAACTCACTAATGAAAACACATGAATGTTTGTGATTGCTCAGGATACGGATTATTCAACTCTCTAAATCACAGAGCAATGGGTTCTATTTATAACAACTTTATAACTGAAAATAATCGATTAAACATGTTCCTGTAATCGATTATTTAGCATATGTAATCGATTATTTCAAGAAAGTAATCGATTAAAGTGTTTCTGAAATGTTCTGGGTTTGAGCTATGAACATAATAATCGATTATCCCGTCACGTAATCGATTAAGACATGAACTCATAATTTTCCAAATACACTGAGTAATCGATTACTATTTTTGGTAATCGATTAAGACAGAAAGACCAATATTTTCAAATGCATTATGTAATCGATTAAACCAATATGTAATCGATTAAATTAGCAAAACATGTTAGCCATAGGCATGATATGTAATCGATTACGAGCTTCTGTAATCGATTAAGACAGAAAGATTGTTATTTCAATTTTAGCCTAGGTAATCGATTAATTCGATATGTAATCGATTACAATGTTCTTGATTTGTTTTCCAGAAGGCACGAAGAACAAAATAATCGATGCCAACATATCTGTAATCGATTAAAATAGAAAAACTTCATTTTTCCAAAAACTTGATTTTAATTTGCCTTATTTATAAAATGCTTTTGCATTAGCCTTCAATCTAACAATCCTAAATGAATGATATGCATGATATGCACACTGGATTATCAGATACCACTTCTTTCCTTTTACAAGAATCAAATTGATCATCAAGCTTCCATGATACTTTTGAAATGAGACATGTTGAAAGCACAAAACTCCAAAGCTTGATTCCTTGTCCAACTTCTCATGACTCCTCTTGAATCAACAATCTCCCTCTTTTTGGCTTTAGACATGCCAAATCTTCAAGTTGATTAAGCACTGAGACTTGGAGATTAATTGAGAATTTAGTAGATGAACTTCAAGCTTTTAAAACCTGTAAGTTTTCAATTGCCTTTGCCAAGATACAAGTGTTAAAGCATTTGTGATTCATGAAACATTCAATTAAGCATTATACAAACTCATTAGTTTCCATTTTATACAATTACTCCCCCTAAATTCCAGCAATCATTCATTTCAAATTTTTAACAAAAACTAAACCAAAAAACAGGGGCAAACAGAGTGCTTTTCAAATCACTCCCCCTTAATCAATTCTCCCCCTATTTGGCTTGTTAAAAGTCAAAAACAATTCATGCACAACGGATAATGAACTGGAAATGCAAATACAACTCATATTTAAGTATATAAGGGGTAGTACATCAAGAATTTTAAAACAAGCTTAAAATAATAAAAACAAATACAAGGAAAAAATCCAAACAATCCTAAAATTCAACTGAGGCAGTGTCATTCACGCTGGCCTTAATTAAATTCAGTCTCTCCCTAATATCTTCCAAAGCTTCATGGGTCTCAGACTTGAAGTCCTCTTGAAGCTTGAGCATGCTATCCATCGTTTGAATCATCAATGATTCAAAGTCAGAAAAGGCAGGATGAGGATGCTGTGGTTGCTCTTCTGCTTCAAAATCAGCAGCAATCTCTTCTCCTTCAGCAGCAGCTGCCTGTTGATTAACCATCACCCATCCATTGGGTGTTTTTCTCATACCCATTTTAGTGAGGTGTTTCTCCTTTATTTGGCTATTAGAGGAGTTTTTGTTGTCAATCACTTCATTCTCAACATCAATGTTGAAGTGATCAATCAGCCTAGAAACAAAAATAGGATATGGGAATGGGTAGTTCACTAGCCTTTTGGATTTGAGCATGATTTCTTCAAAGATAAGCACCCAATTCATGGGTATATTGTTTTTCAGCCCATAGACCAATTGGAGGTCTTCATCAGTTGCTTGGGCATGATTTGTGGCCCTAGGAGTGATAATATATGTAATGATATAATGGAGGAGTCTATCCTCAGCTGTCATAGGTCCTGTACCAAGCCTAGTCCTTAGCCTCATGTGAGGATCATGAAGCATCTCTCTATAAGTGTCCATTTTGCTATAACCCTCAGGGTCTTCATCAAACCTTCTAACACCCTCACATGCTACCCCAGCCACAGATTCCCACATGTCTGGAGTAATTATCATTTCAACCCCCTTCACTTTGGACTTCATGTCCCCTTGCATTGAACCTTTCAAGCAAGTGTAAAAGACTTTAACCAAATCAGGGTAAAAAGTACCCTTCATTTCTAAGAACCTTCTCAGCCCTTGGGCTTCAAAGAAGGCAGAAAATTGGAATCCCTCCCTAATGAACCAGTCTAAATCTACATATTTGGGAGAGGCAATAGGCTTGGTTGCATTGAACTGGAGGTAGTTAATTTTATCAAACTCAGTGGAGAACCACAAGTCAAGCCTATTGGTGGGTTGAGGAGGAGGTGGGTTAGAGGAAGATTCACCAGCTTTTCTTTTGGAGGTTTTAGTTCTCTTTGGTGTTGGGTTAGACATGATTATAGGATGAAGTAGGACACAGATAAGACTCAGAAATTACTGAAAATCCAGAGAGAGAGAGATAATGGTGCAATTTGTTTGATATTCACTTTCACTATTTATAGGCACAAATGAGGCTCCCAAACATCCATAATTTCAAAAAAAAATATAGCTGTTGGTGACAGTTTAATGACATAGGGTCAGTTTTAAAATGGATTGGGCAGTTAATTTTCCCATAAAAACCTGTCAGATTACGTTCAACAGCATGAATAATCGATTATTTCGTTATGTAATCGATTATTCCAGAGCAAATGATTCACAAAAAGAATACAATAATCGATTATCTTATTTAAGTAATTGATTATTTCATTCACTGTCAGAGGTTGAAGACAACTAGTAATCGATTCTATTGTAAAGTAATCGATTATTTGATAGCTTTTATGAATAATACAGGTATCAAAGCATGAGTAATCGACTATCCCGAGTGGTAATCGATTATTCCAGGGAGACTATCACTTCTAATGATGAAGGTAATCGATTACAAGTCTTTAGTAATCGATTATTCCAGTGAGACATGCAATCATTTAGAGAATTTTAATCAATGTAATTGATTATCCTGATGTGTAATCGATTATTCCAGAAATAGTTGAATTCTGGCAATATGAAGAATAATCGATTACCATATATATGTAATCGATTACAAGAACACAAACTTCATACTGATTGTGATTTTTAATGATTTTAATCGATTAACCCATGGTGTAATCGATTATTCCAGTACGTTTAACGGATACAGAGCATTTAGCAACTTTTATGCAAGGTTCTAAACAATCATACATACTTGTGACATTTTGGCTTTGATTCATCACACAAAACACATATAGAACAAGCTAGTTTATGTTACTTTCATCTAGAATACCTAGCATGTTTCTTAGTGTATAAAATCTATCCCTTGATAATGGTTTTGTGAATATATCAGCAAGTTGGTTATTGGTGTCAATGAATTCTACCTTTATGTTACCTTTTTGAA
>PYAF01001223.1:88923-99519 GCA_007407185.1 Glycine tomentella | reverse complement strand
AAATCCTTTTGAAGCAATTTATACTTATCAACATTGCTAGAGGAAGAAGCACACACACATCCATTCAATTTGTAACTTGAAACAAGTTTTTCATTTTCTTCTTTCAAGTTGCAAATCTCATTTTGCAATTCAGTAATTTTTTCAATATGCCATCTAAGATTTCCTCTGAGCCTATTATTGGATTTTGCAAGTTTTTGGGACTAGCCTCGCCCTCATGCGCAGGGGGTGTGGAAGATACTCTGTCATCCCTCCTAAGGTTCCTCACTTCATCTAATAGGTCCTGGTTAGCCTTCATCAAGGCCTCATTCACCTCTTGGGTGGCAGCCATCTCTCGCTGCATCTCCCCCTGAGTCTGTCTATTAGCAGCCATCTCTTGCTGCATATCTGCCTGTATCTGTCTATTTGCAGCTAACTCTTGCTGCATGGCGGCTAGTGCAGCCGCAACTGGATCAGACTGGGCACTGGTAGCCCCACTGGTGCTTCTAGGTCTCACCATAGAACTACACATGTACATCACATAGTGAGTTGATCAGGCCCACGGTTAATGTACCCCCATGCAATGCTCATGTCAAACAACCACAGACAAGCACCAAAACAAATTTCATACATAATGCTCTTATCAAGAAACCGCTCTGATACCATAAAATGTAACACCCCGTAGGCCTCCGGTGCGTTATCATTAATAATATCAATTTAAAACTCAGCGGAAGTACAAAATCGCTTTTCTTGATTCATTATGTATGGAATAGAACAGATAGAAAAAAACATTCATATAAGGCACATAAATCACGCCCCTGCTGATCCAGTTTCTCATACATAATCATAGACAGATAAACAACATCCACAATATACTCAGGAAGAAATTCATATCATATCATTAATAGTTTTGTACATGCATATACATTAGTGTCTTCATCACACCGTGGTGATACAAAAGAATAGCTGCCCTTATCGAGGGTATACAGAACTATACAACCCTTATCAAGGGTAGAAAGCATAAACAAAATCAAAACTGAGCCTTCAAGCTCCATCAGCTGCTCTCAGCTAAGCAGGAATGTCTCTACTCGGGCCTCCTGCCCTGAGACTGCTCTCTTCTGCCTGAAGAGTCACCTGAAATCATAAATCCCCACACGGGGTGAGATACATATCTCAGTAAGCTCAGGGTCCTTGGGAAATCATTCCCACCCTCGCCCACAATTCACAATACAAACATCAGACAAGCACATATATCAAATCTAGCCCAATGGCCCGGTCTTCTGACCCTCATATGCATAAACAGTTATCTGTTCCACATCCATGGCAGAGAACCCTCAATGCCGTTCCACATGGCAGAGAATCCCTCAATGCCCAGTACATGGCAGAGAATCCCTCAATGCCCTCAGTATATGGCAGAGAATCCCTCAATGCCCTAAGTACATAGCACAACCAGGCACAAATGCACACATAGTAATATGACTATGCGACAATCAATTCATGCATTATGAATATGATCACCACTCCCCCGAAGCGTGGTGTGCAACCAAGGGAAATCAATTCCCAGGGACTCAGAGAACTTACTGGCAAAGTGTCACTCTGCAGTTCTTTCCCTGGTCTGTGGCTCCCGCCACCAACAGGTTCAATATCACGCCCTAATCCAGGCATATACTGATATCATAACCAATTCACAGGCATTCCAGTACAAAACATATCATATACAGAATTCCTCTATCCTAGGGTTCAACCATTTCAGCCTAGCGCACACTAGGTCATCATAATCCGTTACAAGGTCTCTCAAGGCTGTATACCCAACATGTGAGTCATCCCAGACTCAATGCACAGCCTATAAATATAAGCTCTGGTCAACATTAGCCCCTAATTCAAATATCACTGGAACGGTATGAGTCTTACTCAAAGCACCATTCATCTAGCCTTTCAGGCTCAAAACAACATATTCAAGGCTCATGCATGTCTAGAGAACAGCAAGTGACTCATTCCACAGCCACACATGCATATCACAGAGCCAAAATTCAAAGTTCACCAAATCAAAAACTGAAAGCTAATCCTTCATCACTAGACAGTTCTAAACAAGTTTCTCTACAGGACCCTGGGCTCATTCTAGCCCCAGCTCAGTATGGGTCACAATATCCAGAAAACCCCAACTCTCAAAACCAACCGAAGAAACTCGAGTTTCTTACCTCAGTGGCGACTAGAAAAGCTGCAGGACTGCTTCCTCAAGCTCTGTTGTCCCTGCTACGCTTTGATTCCTCGCCAAACTCAAGTTTCAGAGGGTTCTCTGAGGGAAGGGATTTTGCTCACAAAAGGAATTTCTAAGAAAAGGACGAAGGATTATAGCTTTCTAATCGGTTCTCTCAAGTTTAAGGGTCATTGGGAGGTGTTTATGCTAGTATATAAGGTCCAAGAAAGCTTGGAGCTGCTTTAATGGAGGTCCAGGGCGTTGGAAGGAAGAAGAAGTTTTTCTTCTTCAGCAAAACGCGTTCTGCCCTTTATACTGGGCCTGCCCGAGGTCTGGCGTGGATCGCGCCACCTCTGGCGCTAACCGCGCCGCCATGGCGGTGGCTGTGGCGCCATCAGCGTCACTCCGGCGCTGATCGCGCCAAACTCCAGAACCTATGGCGCCACTCGCACCACCTTGGGGCCACTCGCGCCACCTTGGCGCCACTCGCGTCAAACTCCAGAGATTGTGGTGCTACTCGCGCCATCCTGACGCTAATCGCGCCAACTCCCAGTGGACATGGCGCTGATCGGGCTAGCCTGGCGCCATCCGCGCCACACTTCTACAACTGGTTTTCTGTAGAAAATTCTTCAGGAACCATGGTTCTCCGCAAAAATGCCTGCGCCATACACCGCAAACCCTAGGGTTATTATATTCACCCCTCCTTTTTAGGAATTTTGTCCGCAAAATTTAGAAACATACTTGTTAGCCAACTCGGGATACAACAGCAACAGCTCCTGTTCTCGCTTCCAAGTTGCTTCCTCAGGTGTTCGACCTTCCCATTGTACCTTGACGATGGGAATCGTCTTGCTGCGGATCTGCTTCTCCATTCTATCAAGAATTCTTAGGGGTCGTGTAGGACTTGTCAGATTCTCTCTAATCTGCACTGTGTCAGGTTCTACCACGTGTGAGGGATCAGCCACATACTTCCTCAACTGAGACACGTGGAACACATCATGTAAGCCTGACAACTGGGGAGGCAAAGCTAGCCTATAGGCCACTGGTCCAACCTTCTGAAGGATCTGATATGGATCGATGAACCTAGGACTCAGCTTCCTCACACCTAAAACGTGTCCTACACCCGTCACTGGAGATTGCCTCAGAAACACATGATCACCCTCCTCAAACTGCAAGGGTCTGTGCTTCTGATTATAATAGCTCCTCTGTCGACTCTGAGCTTTCATCAGCTTGTCTCTGATCATCCTGATCTGCTCAGAAGTCTCTTGAACCATTTCAGGTCCAAGGAGCTGTCTTTCTCCTACCTCTGTCCAACACACTGGAGTTCTGCACTGCCGGCCATACAAAGCCTCATAAGGCACCATGCCCAAACTGGCATGAAAACTGTTATTGTACGAGAACTCCACCAGAGGTAGATATCTGTCCCAGCTAGTACCTTGCTCCAAGGCACAAGCTCTCAGCATATCCTCTAGAGTCTGGATGGTCCTCTCAGTCTGACCATCGGTCTGAGGATGATAGGCTGTGCTGAGTCTCAGCTGGGTCCCAAAAGCATCCTGAAGAGCACCCCAAAACCTCGAGGTGAACTTCAGATCTCTGTCACTGATTATGCTGTCAGGGACTCCATGTAATCTCACAATCTCCCTGACATACAGTTGGGCCAACTTCTCTGTAGTGTAGTCAGACCTCACAGGCAAGAAATGAGCAGACTTGGTCAGTCTGTCCACTATCACCCAGATGGAATCACATCCACTCTGAGTCCTTGGTAGTCCCACCACGAAATCCATGAAAATACTGTCCCATTTCCACTCAAGGATCTCCAAAGGCTGAAGCAGACCAGATGGTCTCTGATGCTCAATCTTCACCTTCTGACACACTAAACACTTTGTCACATGTTCAGCTATGTCTCTCTTCATCCCTGGCCACCAGAAATTCCTCTTCAGATCATGATACATCTTGGTAGCTCCTGGATGAATGTTGAATTGACCCTTATGTGCCTCAGATAGAACGACATTTCTCAACTCGCCCTCAGGCACCACAATACACCCTTGGTATCTCACCAAGTCATGATCCTCCCAGGAGACATCCTGCTGGCCAATCAAGGTCCTCACAGCCTCATCCTGCTGTTGAGCTTCTCAGATTCTCTTGATCAACTCATTATCGACCTTGGTCCTGCTCAACTCAAGACCATGTGCACCTTCTGTCACCGTTAGGTGCATGTCTCTGAATTGCTCTATCAGCTTGCAATCAGAGATCATCAAACATGCAGCAGTCACATTCTTCTTGCTTCAGCAACCACATTAGCCTTGCCTGGATGGTATTTCTGCTCAAAGTCATAGTCCTTCAGGAACTCCATCCAACATCTCTGTTTCATATTCAACTCTTTCTGATCAAAGAGGTATCTGAGACTCTTGTGGTCATTGAACACGATCAACTTGGCACCATACAAATAGTGCCTCCATATCTTCAGAGCAAACACCACAGCTGCCAACTCTAAGTCATGAGTAGGATAAGACTCTTCATGAGGTTTCAGTTGCCTAGAAGCATAGGCAACCACCTTCTGATCCTGCATCAACACACATCCAAGTCCCCTCTTGGACGCATCACAAAACACCTCAAACGTTCCTTCAGGGTCAGGAAGAGTCAACACTGGAGCTGTGGTCAACCGCTCTTTCAGCTCTTGGAAACACTGCTCGCACTCATGGGTCCAAACAAAGGGAACCCCCTTCCGTATGAGTCGAGTCAGAGGTACCACCAACTGGGAAAACCCCTGAATAAATCTCCTATAGTAGCCAGCTAAACCCAGGAAACTCCTGATTTTAGACACGTCCTTGGGCCTCTCCCAAGACATCACTGCCTCTATCTTGCTGGGATCCACTGATACACCAGCTGCTGAGATCACATGGCTAAGGAACTTTACCTCTGATAGCCAGAATTCACACTTGGCCAACTTAGCATACAACTGCTTATCCCTCAGAATCTGAAGGACTATCCTGAGATGCTCGGCATGCTCTATCTCCGTCCTAGAGTAGATCAGAATGTCATCGATGAACACCACCACAAACTGATCCAAGAAAGGTCTGAATACCCTGTTCATATAATCCATGAACACTGCAGGGGCATTCGTCAGACCAAACGGAATGACCTGATACTCAAAGTGACCATACCTAGACCGGAAGGCTGTCTTAGGTATGTCTGCTGGCTTGATCCGAATCTGATGATATCCGGATCTCAGGTCTATCTTGGAGAACACTCTGGCTCCCCTCAACTGATCCAACAGATCATCAATACGAGGCAGAGGATACTTGTTCTTTACAGTAACCTTGTTCAACTGCCTGTAATCCACACAAAGTCTCATACTGCCATCCTTCTTCTTCACAAAGATCACCGGTGCTCCCTAAGGCGAAACACTCGGTCTGATAAACTGCTTGGATAGCAAGTCCTCCAACTGCACCTTCAGCTCCCTCAACTCCAGAGGAGCCATACGATAAGGTGCCACAGAAATCGGTCCCACACCAGGAACCAGATCAATGGAGAACTCTATTTCCCTCTCTGGTGGTAGCTGAGTTATCTCCTCAGGAAACACATCCATGAACTCATTCACCACAGGGATTTGAGACAAATCAACACCTGGCTTATCTTCCGTCACACCCAAGAAGATATAGCCTTGAGCTCCCTCCATGATCGCCTTGCGAGCTTGCAAGACTGATAACAATGAGGTGGAACTAGAACCTGTCTCGTCAGAAGGAACCACAACCCTCTTCTGACAACAGTCTAGCATCACGCCATACTTGGTCATCCAGTCCATACCCAAAATCATCTCAAGGGTAGGCATCGCTAGACAAAACAAATCTATCACATAGACTCTGCCCTCATACACAAACTGCACGTCCTTGCAGCACGTGCTCACCTGACATCTCTCTCTAGATGTCGTGGAAACCTCCATCGGAGGGGCAAAACTGAGCTTAGGCAATCTGAGCCTATCAACAACCACATTCTGAATAAAGGAATGTGTAGCTCCAGAATCAAATAATACTCTCACATCACAATCATCGATCAGAACTGTACCTCTGATCAAGTCTGGAGCTCTAGCTGCCTCTCTGGCATCTACTGTATACACCCGTCCTGCTGTGGGTGCCGTCATCTCCACTGAGCAGCCTGTGCCAGTCTCTCTATTTGAGGGCACTCTCTGGATATGTGGCCTGGTTTGCCACATCTGAAACAGATAATCTGGCCTGTAGAACATGCTCCCAAATGCTCCTTTCCACAGGCTGAACACTTCGGGATAGATCTTCCCCGAGCTGAACCCCTCTTGAATTTGTCAGAGGGTGCAGAGACTCTCAACATCTTGCCCTTACCCTTCCTGGATGGGCCAGAACCGCTAGGCCTTCTCCCTTCCTGTCTGTCTGAGGGAGCAGGCTGTCTGCCTTTCTGTCTCTCCAGGATACCTTCCACCTGGCGACTCGGTCTCACCAGGGTATCCATATCTCGTGACCCAAGACCAGCCACTAGCACCTGAATGTCATCTCTAAGTCCCCTCAAGAACTTAGCTGCTAGAATCTCAGCTTTAGGCAAAGGTCTCCTGAAGTGAGCATACTGGGTCAGCTCGTTAAACTGGGCCAGATACTCGTCCACCGTCAAGGTCCTCTGGACGAGTCCATCAAACTCCGCCTGCTTTTGCTCCCGGGCATCTATGGGAAAATACCTGTCCAGGAAGCAGGCCTCGAACAACTGCCAGGTAATCACCTCTCCCCGGCCTCTCAGAAGTGGAACTGTGGTCTTCCACCACTCGTAGGCATCACCCTGAAGCATATAGGTTGCATACAGCAACCTCTAGTGATCGGGGCACTCCATCACCTCAAAAATTTTCTCTAGGGCCTGCAACCACCTTGCTGCAGCCACCGGATCATAGCCCCCTGAGAACACTGGAGGGTCATGCTTCCTGAAGGTAAGCAGCATCTTCCCTCTGGCTGCTGGATCACTATCAGCCTCTATCTGAGACATCAGGTCCCCTCACTGGTGGCTCCCACCAGCCTGCTGGCGACTAGCCTCACCCTCATGCGTAGGAGGTGTGGAAGATACTCTGTCATCCCTCCTAAGGTTCTTCACCTCCTCTAACAGGTCCTGGTTAGCCTTCATCAAGGCCTCATTCACCTCTCGGGTGGTAGCCATCTCTCGCTGCATCTCCCCCTGAGTCTGTCTATTAGCAGCCATCTCTTGCTGCATATCTGCCTGTATCTGTCTATTTGCAGCTAACTCTTGCTGCATAGCGGCTAGTGCAGCCGCAACCAGATCAGACTGGGCACTGGTAGCCCCACTGGTGCTTCTAGGTCTCACCATAGCACTACACATGTACATCACACAGTGAGTTGATCAGGCCCACGGTTAATGTACCCCCATGCAATGCTCATGTCAAACAACCACAAACAAGCACCAAAACAAATTCCATACATAATGCTCTTATCAAGAAACCGCTCTGATACCATAAAATGTAACACCCCGTAGGCCTCCGGTGCGTTATCATTAATAATATCAATTTAAAACTCAGCGGAAGTACAAAATCGCTTTTCTTGATTCATTATGTATGGAATAGAACAGATAGAAACAAACATTCATATAAGGCACATAAATCACGCCCCTGCTGATCCAGTTTCTCATACATAATCATAGACAGATAAACAACATCCACAATATACTCAGGAGAAAATTCATATCATATCATTAATAGTTCTGTACATGCATATACATCAGTGTCTTCATCACACCGTAGTGATACAAAAGAATAGCTGTCCTTATCGAGGGTATACAGAACTATACAACCCTTATCAAGGGTACAAAGCATAAACAAAATCAAAATTGAGCCTTCAAGCTCCATCAGCTGCTCTCAGCTAAGCAGGAATGTCTCTACTCGGGCCTCCTGCCCTGAGACTGCTCTCTTCTGCCTGAAGAGTCACCTGAAATCATAAATCCCCACACGGGGTGAGATACATATCTCAGTAAGCTCAGGATCCTTGGGAAATCATTCCCACCCTAGCCCACAATTCACAATACAAACATCAGACAAGCACATATATCAAATCTGGCCCAATGGCCCGATCCTCTGACCTTCATATGCATAAATAGTTATCTGTTCCACATCCATGGCAGAGAACCCTCAATGCCGTTCCACATGGCAGAGAATCCCTCAATGCCCTCAGTACATGGCAGAGAATCCCTCAATGCCCTCAGTACATGGCAGAGAATCCCTCAATGCCCTAAGTACATAGCACAACCAGGCACAAATGCACACATAGTAATATGAATATGCGACAATCAATGCATGCATTATGAATATGATTACCACTCCCCCGGAGTGTGGTGTGCAACCAAGGGGAAATCAATTCCCAAGGACTCAGAACTTACCTGGCAAAGTGTCACTCTGCAGTTCTTTCCCTGGTCTGTGGCTCCCGCCACCAACAGGTTCAATATCACGCCCTAATCCAGGCATATACTGATATCATAACCAATTCACAGACATTCCAGTACAAAACATATCATATACAGAATTCCTCTATCCTAGGGTTCAACCATTTCAGCCTAGCGCACACTAGGCCATCATAATCCGTTACAAGGTCTCTCAAGGCTGTATACCCAGCATGTGAGTCATCCCAGACTCAATGCACAGCCTATTCATATAAGCTCTAGTCAACATTAGCCCCTAATTCAAATATCACTGGAACGATCTGAGTCTTACTCAAAGCACCGTTCATCTAGCTTTTCAGGCTCAAAACAACATATTCAAGGCTCATGCATGTCCAGAGAACAACAAGTGACTCATTCCACAACCACACATGCATATCACAGAGCCAAAATTCAAAGTTCACCAAATCAAAAACTGAAAGCTAATCCTTCATCACTAGACAGTTCTAAACAAGTTTCTCTACAGGACCCTGGGCTAATTCTAGCCCCAGCTCAGTATGGGTCACAATATCCAGAAAACCCCAACTCTCAAAACCAACCGAAGAAGCTCGAGTTTCTTACCTCGGTGGCGACCAGAAAAGCTGCAGGACTGCTTCCTCAAGCTCTGTTGTCCCTGATACGCTTTGATTCCTCGCCAAACTCAAGTTTCAGAGGGTTCTCTGAGGGAAGGGATTTTGCTCACAAAAGGAATTTCTAAGAAAAGGACGAAGGATTATAGCTTTCTAATAGGTTCTCTCCAGTTTAAGGGTCATTGGGAGGTGTTTAGGCTAGTATATAAGGTCCAAGAAAGCTTGGAGCTGCTTTAATGGAGGTCCAGGGCGTTGGGAGGAAGAAGAAGAAGTTTTTCTTCTTCAGCAAAACCCGTTCTGCCTTTTATACTGGGCCTGCCCGAGGTCTGGCGCGGATCGCACCACCTCTGACGCTAACCGCACCGCCATGGCAGTGGCTATGGCGCGATCAGCATCACTCTCGCGCCAACCGCGTGGAAGTCCAAAGACTTTGGTGTAACACCCCAAAATTTTGGAATTACAGTCAATTACTGGGGTAAAATGTTGATTAGAGGTAGTACAAAAGGATTCAGGGGAAAAGGACGAAAATGCCCTAGACATTTTGAAAATGATTAAAATACCCCTAGGTATTTTAGCAAGATATATTAAGGAGGAAATCTTATAAATACCCTTGGATGCTTTGGAAATAACCAAAATACCCTTAGGGTGACAATTATAGAGATATCCTGAACATTTTTTGAAATGACAATTATACCCCTAAGGTGAGTGGTGAAATTACCAAAATACCCTTTAGGTCAAAAATGACCAAGATGAATTTAGAAATTTGTGGGGACCTGAGTATTGGATAAAATACTTTTAGACAACAAATTATCAACATAGTTGGTGGCAAAGAACCATAAACAGTAATTTCTAGGAATTTTGGAAAATATTTTGAAAAGAGCTTAATATAGACTATCTCCGGTATCAGAAGATTATAAGAAAAAGTATGGACATAATCTATAGAATTTTCTCTTAATCATAGGAGAAATAGATCTTCCTAATAAGTTAGTTTAGTGATTTTACTAATTAAAGGCAAATTGGGACCAATAAGAAATTAGAATTTTGCTATTACAAGGAAAATTTGTTGATTTGGATCAAGCTTTGACCGTATGATACAATATCAAGGGAGAAAAGCTTTAGAAACATTCAAGAATGGACACATGGAGAGTTAAGAAGCCTAGCCATTTCCATTGGTCCAAATAGAAAGTTAATCATTAATGCTTAAGAGACATTTGAAGCAAATTTTATCTTGTCTCCTTTGGTAGAACACGTGGATATTTCTAAACATTATTTCAAAGATCCCAACGGTCCCAAATTAGATATGTGAGATAGGAGTGTACCTTTAAAATTTTAAGAAGATCCAACGGTTAACGAATCCAGAATCAATATTTTGCTAAAATAGGTTTTGAGGATGAAGAAAAA
>PYAF01001223.1:66712-77527 GCA_007407185.1 Glycine tomentella | reverse complement strand
GTTTAATTTCCTTACTTAATTCAATATAAATCATCCAACAAACTCTTGCGTATTCTACTGTTCTTGTTTAATCACAACTTTTATAATTATTGTGAATCTTTCCAATCCCTGTGGAGACGATACTTTACTTACCCCTTTATTACTTGTTAAACGATCGGTGCACTTGCCGTAAAACGCATTCGCGTAATCGCGCAACACTCCATCACATCTTTCATTTCTCTATTCAAGCCATGAAGGAATCTAGCCATTGTTGCTTCTTGGCTCTCCACAATTTCAGCCCTTATCATCATCAATTCCATTTCATTATAGTAGTCATCAACACTTTTATCGCCTTGGAAATGTCTTTGAATCTTGTTGCGGACTTCCCTTGCATAAAAAATGGGGACAAATCTTCCTCTCAAGCATGCCTTCAAGTCATCCCAATAATTTACTCTTTGCCTCCTCCCTCTCCCTATGTCCATTTGAATTTGGTTCCACCATGTCAGAGCATAGCCACCAAACCCTAGAGTTGCTAGAATAACGTTCTTTTCTTCCTCAAATTGTTGGCATGAGAAAATTTATTCTACTTTCATCTTCCACTCAAAATATTCTCCGAGATCATTATTGCAAGGAATTTTGGAACTTTTATTTTCACTCCACCCAATCCTCCATTCCTCCCTTCTCTTTCTTCTCTCCTCACCCTCCAATCTTCCTCATTTCTATTTTTCTCCTAGGATTGTATCTCCTATGTTCTCTTCTATTGTTTTCTCTCATATTCTCCCTCTCACTCTTATCATCATAATAATTTCCTCTATTAGAGGAAGCATACTCACTCAACCCCCTACTACCATGAGCCTCTCCATCCACACTACTGAAAACAATAGGAATACCCCCACAATAACCAAGAGGGGGGGGTGAATTGGTTTAAACTTAGTCTTTTAAAAATTATTTATAAAATCAGAATTAAAGGATCTTAATCACTTTTAAACCAAAAATGCTTTTAATCAATCAAATTGCTCAGCACAAAAAATGAATAGCTCAAAATAGAACTTATTGAGTAATGATAAAACCACCAAGAACAAATGAACACGATTACTTGAAGAGATAGAGATAAGAAAATCAACACAAGCAATTTATACTAGTTCACTTCTCAAGAGAAGCTACATCCAGTTTCTTCTAATCAACACTAGATTAGAGTTCCACTATTATAAAATTTTGTTCATACAAGCTTTACAACAAACTCTCTTTATCAACCCTGGAAAAAATAGAAATCTAAAACCCTATTAGACTCCTAATGATCAAGAACAAGAGGACACTACTCCGTTCTTTCCTAGAGAACACTACTCTAGAACAAGCTTCAAAGAACCCTTTACAATAGCATCAAATAACAGAAATTACAAAAATGAAATTACACTCAAAGATTAAGGAGAGAAACAATCTGATGATTGATAACCAATGTCATATCGCTTCAAAACAATTAAACTACGCTAATTCTGTAGCACAAGATTACCTAGGTAGACTCAGAGACATGATCAATATGGTTCCAACTTCAATTCACTAATAAACAGTTGAGGGTTTTTGTCAAACAGTTTGTATGTGTTCAATAATAATTGCAAAATTGTAGAAAAACGTATAAACTAATGCGAATTGATAAGAGGTAATGTAAAACAGATTAAAGAGCATCAATCCAATTCACCAACCTAGCAATGATAATTATCATAGTTCTCAGATAATAATTCTGTTATGAAAGTTCATTCAATTTCATTAGAAGTTGTTCAATCGAAGTAACACCTAAATTAATTGAAATCACAACCTAATTGAAATATCATTCAACTAATCTGTGATTAAAATTTGAAATTAGTAAATGAATCCATAACCTAATCCATTTTTAATCCTAACCACATTCATAATTATGAAAATTGAATAGATGGTTGAAGAAGAAAGTTAACATTCACACAGAATTTGAAATACTAACGCAAAACTCAAATTCCCTTTTGCTTGCACTGGATCCTTGGATTGATTGATTGTTTAGCCTCCCATGATCATCATCAATGAAAGCCCCATGAAATTGGTGCACAAAAATGGAAGAACAGAAAACAAAAATGAAGAACAGTGAAGAACAATGAAGAACAATTGAGAGAAAATAAGAGAAAGGGTTTTAATTCTGGAAATTTCTAAAGTGTAATGTCAATTTTGTTTGTGCTAAAATGTAATGTCATGTTTCACTAACTAATTCACTAGCATATAGTGACTAAGTCAGAAGGAAACAATGGACCATGAATAGGCCCATCTTATGCTATTTACACCAATAAAAATCCAACTCACAACCCAAAATTCAAGTGCAGTGGTTCTAACTTCCAAGCCTAAAATGACCCTCCAAATGACAGAATTGGCCTTGGTTTATCTCTGAAAAACTTGTAGATCTTTTCCTTATATTTCCAAGGACTACTCATATGCTCCATTCAGAGTTCTGTAGAGCTCTGTAGCTCCTGCATGAGGAAGATAGGTCAAGTGAGTATAAAATTCAAAAATAAGCAACAAATAGCAATTAAGCCCACTTGTTTGCCTAAGACAAAAATTGAATTAAAACGAGAAAATAAAAGTTCAAGAGAAGTCAAATAAGCTAAGAAGAATAGAAAAGTATTTAACTAAAAATGCCCAATCCATGATCTAATGCATATGAATGCATATTAGTTACCAATCAAGGTTGAATACAGAACAGATTTTCAGAACATGCTCTCCTTTATTCTTTAGAAATATCTTGCCCAAGAAATCATTCAATACCCATGAAGATTAAAGACTGGGACAAGAAGTTAGTAAACCTAGAGAATCACTTTAGAACTTAGTGAAGGCTTGTGTGTATTCAAAAATATTGAAGTATTCAAGTTATGTTCCAAGCCAAGCCTTCTTTCTATTTATAACATAGTTTTGTAACAGCCTGTAGTCGATTATATGCGCCCAATAATCGATTAAAATGAGTCATGTAATCGATTAAATTACCAACTTAATCGATTAAAGTGTTTAAGGTTGATTTCTGGGTTTCACAATGAACAAGATAATCGATTAAACCGAGCTGTAATCGATTAATGCAATGATGTTTTATAATAGAAGCCTCTTGTGTAATTGATTACAATATTTGGTAATCGATTAAGGCAGTGAAGCAAGCCTTTTCAAAATAGCCTATATAATCGATTACGAATGATGATAATCGATTAAATTAGTGAAAACATGATTTTCAAGATAGCTTGTGTAATCGATTACAGTAAATGGTAATCAATTAAAGCAGCAATGTATTACTTTTGATTTACACTATGTAATCGATTACAGATTTTTGGTAATCAATTAATATATTCATTAAAGTTTTTTCAGTTTTAAACACAAGCCAAATAATCGATTAATCCGTGATGTAATCGATTAAACTGTTCATCAAAGCTTTTATAGTTTTGAACATGAACTAAATAATCAATTAATCTTATGGGTAATAGATTAAAACAGTGAAATTACATTTTTCGAAAAACTTTATCCATTTAGATCTTTTTCGAAATAGCTTTGATTCTTTGATAAAAACTCTTAAGCATGTAAGTGATTATATGTATGCAAATGCAAGGATCAACATATTTGCTTCTCCTACACTTTCAATTTGGATTTCAATCTTCAAGGCATGTGAAAAGCTCAAAACATTCTTCTAAGTCAAAAGCTTCATTCTTCTTGTTGTTCCCCCTATATATCCAACAACTACCATTTGGACTACTCCTTCTTTGAGTCTTCTTTTGGAACTCCTCAAATTTTGCATTGATTTTGGCTTGCAAGTCTTCCATTTGTTTTGTCATTGCTTCCATCAACCTAGAAGTCCTATATGACAAAGCCTCATCTCCTATTGAGCTCGTCCTTCAAAATAAATGGTTAGCAAAAACACAAGTATATAAGAAAATTCTCACCCTCTTGAAGTGTTTATCACTCTCACTCGTGTTTGCACACTTTCTAGGCTCTTTCTATAATGTTCTCTCTTGCCTTTTTCCACTCTTATTCCTATCTATAGTTCTTAAGCAAAAACTTCTAATCAAATCAAGATTCTCTACTATAGTGAAATAGGAAACAATTCTAAGCTATGCTCAAGAGTCCAAGAACAAGAAAACTCTAAGACCAAACCTTGAAAAGCAACAAAAGATTTTTTTTTTTTTGGAAAAGCACAACTCAAATGGAATTGATTGAGACAACTCAAGGAAAACTATGGAATGTAGCCAACTGCACAAAAGGATATGCCAAGTAAATTCAATTGCTAGAAGCTAAATTTCATCACCTTTGCATGTCATACAAGTTCATGTAATTGTGTGGTTCAAAGAAAATTTGAACTTATAGCTTTTGTGACTTTGATTTGCTTCTAAATTCTGTTTTTCTTTCACTTTTTCCAGCCAGCCACCAATGAATAAATTCTTTGGCTGAAAACCAAAATGTTTCTCTTGATGTATTTTTTTTTCTTTTGCTTTTGATTGTTTTTCTTTAACAAAATTTTTGTAAGCTTTTGTTTTTCTTTTGCACAAGTTCAAGAATCTTTAAAGAAAAGATGAATCACAAAAATATGTTGTATAACAATTGTAAAATTTTCTTCTAAAAATTCAATTCAGTTTAGGCATGAGAGTAGAATCAAAACAAGTGGTCATACAACACAACAACACTAAAAACAAAAAAATTAACAAGAAATCAAGAACTCGTGAAGAACATGAAGACTTGAAATCACATGGAACTTGAAGAAAGACACAAGGGTTATGTGGTAGATCAATAAACAAGACCAACCCACCAATGATTTTCACAAAAACACAAGAGCATAAGGAAAAAAAGGATTTCAGATTTTCAAAATTTGCAGAAAATTACCTTTAAAGACTTTTAAAGCTGAACTTGAAGAAGAATTCCACAAAGATTAGGCTCTAGATACCACTTGATGTATGGTTGAACCCATCAACCATGAATTTTCCCAAATCTACATTGCATTGAAACCACCATATCCCATGAGGCTGAAGCAACAAGCACAGAAACAACAATATAATAAGTTTTTAGAAATGTTTAAGAAATTACATATAAATATTCCTTTTATTGAAGTTTTAGCTAATATGCCTAACTATGCAAAATTCATGAAAGAGTTATTGTCTAGGAAGCATAAATTGCAGGATTGCGAGACTATAGCACTTACTGAGGAGTGCAGTGCGATTATCCAGAGGAAGCTTCCACCGAAGAGGAAGGATCCAGGGAGTTTCAATATTCCTATTGCGATAGGTAATGTTGACGTTGGAAGAGCATTATGTGATCTGGGAGCTAGCATAAATCTGATGCCGCTGTCCTTATGCAAGTCATTGGGAATTTCTGAGCTGAAGCCGACTAGAGTTTCATTGCAGCTTGCAGATCGTTCGTTGAGACAGCCGACCGGAATAATTGAAGATGTGTTGGTAAAAGTTGATAAATTTATTTTTCTACAGATTTTATTGTGTTAGATATGGAAGGAGAGAGTGAGATACCTTTGTTACTAGGTAGATCATTTTTAGCCACTGCTAGGGCATTGATTGATGTAGAGCAAGGAAAATTAGAGCTTAGAATGGATAATGAATCTGTTGTATTTAATGTTTTGATGTAATGAAAAATCCTACTCACAAACATGATTGTTTTAGGTTGGATATTTTAGACACTTTAACTCATGCAGATCAAATAGATCACCAGAAGCTGGAAGAAGATCTTGAAGCCTTCAGTACAAAGGCAATACAAGAAGATGTGGAAGTAGCATGGGAAGTATTAGAGAAAGTGGATTCTGAGCCATCAACTAAAGCACAGAAGGTTGAGTTGAAGGAATTACCAGAGACATTGAAGTATGTGCTCTTGGATGATGACAAGACATTTCCCGTCATTATCAATAAAGGGTTGGATGTATATGAGGAGCAACAGTTGTTAAAAGTACTCAAAGAACACAAGACAGCCATAAGATGGTCAATTTCTGATTTAAAAGGTATTAATTCATCTTTTTATGGAAGATGATGTGAAACCAGTAAGGCAACCACAGAGGAGATTGAATCCTACCATGAAAGAAGTGGTAAGGAAAGAAGTTGTGAAATTGTTAGATGCAGGAATGATTTACCCGATTTTAGATACTGCTTGGGTAAGTCCTGTACAGGTTGTCCCTAAGAAAGGTGGAATGACAGTCATTCAAAATAACAATAATGACTTAATTCCCACAAGAACTATTACTGGATGGAGGATGTGCGTGGATTATAGAAAACTGAATGATGCCACAAGGAAGGACCATTTTCCATTGCCCTTCATTGATCAGGTGTTGGAAAGGTTAGCCGGCCATGAATACTATTACTTTTTGGATGGATACTCTGGTTACAACCAGATTCCGATGGCACCCGAGGATCAGGAGAAGACAACATTTACGTGCCCTTTTGGAGTATTCGCGTACAGAAGAATGCCATTTGGCCTTTGCAATGCACCAGCGACATTTCAAAGGTGCATGCTTTCTATATTTTCTGATATGGTTGAGAAATGTTTGGAAGTATTCATGGATGATTTTTCTGTGTTCGGTTCTTGTTTTGAGTCGTGTTTGGCTAATTTAGATAAGGTTTTAAAAAGATGTCAAGAAACGAACTTAGTGCTAAATTGGGAAAAATGTCATTTCATGGTTCAAAAGGGTATTGTTTTAGGTCATATTATTTCCAATAAAGGGATAGAGGTAGATAGAGCTAAATTGTTGCTAATTGAAAAATTACCTCCCCCTATTAATGTTAGTGGTGTGCGTAGTTTTCTAGGCCATGCAGGGTTTTATAGAAGGTTGATAAAGGATTTTTCTAAAATTGGAAAACCTCTTAGTCAGTTAACAGAAAAGGGAGTGGATTTTGTTTTGATAAAAATTGTCTTGATGCATTTAATGTGCTGAAAAAGAAACTTACAACTGCACCTATTTTGATTGCACCTGATTGGAATTTACCATTTGAATTAATGTGTGATGCTAGTGCTTATGCAATAGGTGCTGTTTTAAGACAAAGGAAAGATAAACGGTTACATGTAATATATTATGCTAGTAAAATTTTAAATGAGGCACAAATCAATTATGCCACTATTGAAAAAGAAATGCTAGCTGTAGTATATGCATTAGACAAATTTAGATCTTATTTAATTGGTTCTAAAGTGATTATCTACACTGACCATGCTGCTATTAAGTACTTAATGAATAAGCAGGATGCAAAGCCACGGTTATTGCGTTGGATGCTGTTGTTTTAGGAATTCGATCTGGAAATCAAGGACAAGGTGGGAGTAGAAAAAAAAAGTAGTTGACCATCTATCAAGGATTTAGGAGAATAAGTTACAGGATGGACCGGAAATAGTCATCAATGAATCATTCCCTGATGAGAAAGTTATGATGGTAATTGAAAACGGTCCTTAGTTTGCTGACATGGCTAATTTCAAAGCTTCAGGTTTTCTTCCTGAAAGTCTTACTTGGCAGCAGAGGAAGAGATTATTTCATGACGCACAAAGGTATTTATGGGACAACCCTTGTCTATATTATAGATGTACAGATGGTGTTATTCGCAGGTGTGTAGCTGAAGCCGAATGGCCGAAGATTCTTTGGCATTGTCATTCTTCGGATTATGGAGGTCATTTCGGAGGTAATCGAACAGCCCAAAAGATATTGCAGTGTGGGTATTATTAGCCAACACTTTTCAAGGATGCACGCGATTACGTGGAAAAATGTGACAAATGCCAGAGGACTGGTAATATCTAGCGGAAGGATGAGATGCCCCTTAACAACATACTGGAGGTGGAGACCTTTGATGTTTGGGGAATTGTCTTTATGGGACCCTTCCCTAAGTCATATTCCAACCAATACATATTAGTAGCAGTAGATTATGTCTCCAAGTGAGTGGAAGCGGTTGATTTGCCTACTAACGATGCAAAAGTAGTTGTGTTGTTTTTACAGAAACATATTTTTACTAGATTTGGAGTACTGAGAGCAATCATAAGTGATGGGGGTATTTATTTTTGCAACAAACAATTCTCTAGTTTGCTTGCTAGATATGGGGTCACTCATAAAGTGGCTACTCCTTATCATCCTCAAACGAGTGGACAGGTTAAAATTTCCAATAGAGAACTGAAAAGAATTTTGGAGAAGACTGTTGGATGTTCAAGGAAAGACTGGGCAAAGAAGCTAGATGACGCATTATGGGCATACAGAACAGCGTTCAAAACCCCGATAGGTATGTCACCCTTTCAGCTTTTATATGGTAAGTCTTGTCATCTTCCTGTGGAATTAGAACATAAAGCAATGTGGGCTACTAAGTTTCTTAATTTTGAACTGTCTAAAGCAAATGAGAAAAGATTATTGCAATTAAATGAGCTTGACGAGTTCAGGCTAAACGCTTATAAGAATGCTAGGCTTTATAAAGAAAAGACTAAGAAATGGCATGACAAGAAGATTCATCCAAAGGATTTTACACCGGGACAACAGGTATTACTTTACAATTCTCGACTGAGATTATTTCCAAGTAAACTCAAATCCCGTTGGTCTGGTCCCTTTATTGTAAAAAAAAGTTTTTGCATATGGGACAATTGAAATAGCCCCACAAAATTTTGATAACTCTTTTAAAGTAAATGGATATCGGTTGAAATTTTATCATGGAGGGGAAGTGGATAGGAATACTATTTCCATACCACTTGATTCCCCTGAAAATTAAAGGAGTCGGTGTTAGGCTCGTGACGTTAAACAAGCGCTACTTGGAAGGCAATCCAAGGGTTTTATGTTTCCCTTTGTGTTTTGATAATTGATTTAATTAATAGTTAGCATAATTTAATTTGAAGTTTACAGTTTTCATTGTTGAAGTATGCATCTTTTAAATTTACTTTAAGTGTTTTCATCCCATTATAATTATTTCCAAAAAAAAGGAAAAAAAGGATAAAAAAGAAAAAAAAAAGAGTTCACGCGGATCGTGTGAATCCAGCGCTACTCGCGCCATGCATTCTGGACATTGACGCGACTCGCGTGGGAAGTGGCGCGAGCCACGTGAGGTCACGAGGGAGGTTTTAAAATTTAAAATTTTAAAACCATAATTTGGAACCTTTCTAACTTCCCTCAGCAGCCACAACCATTCACTTTCCTCCGAAATGTTACCAAGCCATAAAAACTGCCATAAACCACCAATAACTTCTGTTCATTCTAAAGTCTATAAATACAAAGCATTAACCCCCTATCCCTATTGCATTTCGAATCCCATATTGCTTGTTTGGTGAAATTCATTCTGCAATTTAGAAGCAATTCTTGAGTCTTCAAGTTCTAGATTCTTCAATGGCAAAGGATAAGGTATGTTTCTTGTCTTTAATCTGTATATTTTCTATTCTTTAGGGTAGTTTAGAAAAGCATGTGGTTAGGATTGAAGTTGGTGTGGATTGATAGAGGAAATAAGGAAGATGCAGTTCATGATTCAGCAATATGCATGTTTTGTAGCCTGCGCGACCCGCGCGGAGACCAGCGCTACTCGCGCCATTGGTTCTGTGAGTTCATGCGAATCGTGTGAACCTGGTGCCAATCGCGCCAGCAGCAAAACCCTAAATTCTTTTTCCTGTTTTGAAATTGTGGGAATTGATTTGGAATGCTGTAATTCTTGATTTGTGATCTAATCTATAAATGAATGACTTTGGTTAGCATAATAAGTATGTTGGAATTAAGATCATTGTGAATTGAATGGTTAAAATGCTAGTTTTATTTAAATCAAATTGGATAAATTTGTGAGAGCAAGTTAAGATTATATTGGGAAATAAAATCTGGGAATGGTAGTTATATAAGATTGTATTATCCAATCAAGGATTTTATTTCCAAATTGCAAGAATAAGAGGATGTTTAGTATCCCTTCTAAATTTATTGATTCATATAGAACCAAATAATTCTGGAAATTGCTAAGAAGGATTTATTTGGAGATTAATGCTTGTTAAAGTTATACATGTTGATTCTATCTGATGCAAAATTTTGTTATTATCCTGAACTAAGAAATATTAGGAATATGCTTGCGAATAAATCTAGGAATTCATGATATCTATATGTTGTGGAAAAATTTTCTGAGTTTCAGGGAAAACAAGTGAATCAAGGAAATAAGAAGAAGGGTACTACATCGGGTACTAAAAGAGCAAGAACAACTTATTTTGATGAGGACAAATTCAGAACTATAGAGTGCCAACAACGGTATGAAAACTAGTACGCTCCAAAGAAGATTATCCTGGAGAAGAGAATAGATTGGGAAGATTTTCCTGAAGGTTCCCTGATTTTGGATGTCATTAACAGAAGGGACTGGAAGACATTGGTCAGTTTTGCTGAACCAAGTTCAAGTGCTATTCTAAAAGAATTTTTAGCCAATGTTAACAGAGAAACAGTTGAAAGGCATAGAGTCAGTTGGGTCAGAGGCATTGAAGTCCCATTTAACTCTAACACCATTGAGGAGTTTTTAGACACTGCTTATTATCCTTTCCAGTCTTGTGCTTTCATTAACACTTTTTACAAGATGCAACCTATCTCTAGTAGGAATGTTTACAGGGACGATATGCCTCAAATAGCAGATGAAATTAGGAAAAACATTACAGGGCTGTATACTGCATGGAAGCCAAAATCGGGAATGGATTATGTGCCGGAAAAGTTGAAGAAGCAAGATTTGACTGGGGAAGCAGAATTTTGGCATCAGTTTAACAATCACACAGTTATTCCATCGACAAATCTCACCGATGTGAATGTTGAGAGGGCCATCCTTCTGCATGTGCTGCTAGGAGATGATAACTTAGACATTGCAAGTATCCTGTCTGATAGGATATTGC
>PYAF01001223.1:43162-59458 GCA_007407185.1 Glycine tomentella | reverse complement strand
TTAAACTAGATTCAAGTTATTTATTCTAACAATTATTTCCTAAGCTAATTTCAAGTCACTTATTTAAATAATCATTCATAACACAAACTTTATTTCTTTGAAGCATTTCATCAAACACATGGTAAGCAAAGCTTAATTCTTTATGGAAATAAATGAGAATTTTAGTATAATTAATATCTAAACCATATTTATCATAAAGATTCCCCATACCTTATTTTCTTCTTAAAATTTTTGCAGCCTTCCTCCAAACACTCTTGCTTTTCACGTGAACTTCCTAAGGGTATGGGCCTTTGTTTTATTTTTAATTTATAGTGAAAAGGATGGAAGATGAAAGTGGGTTGCACGTGAACTTTGGGCAAAGCTAGCATTCATGTTTAGTCCCCACCAACCTTTTTATATGCTTGTTGATTTGGCTTTTGTTACAAATATCTCCAAGGCTTATAATTGCTTAACTTTCCAATTGGTCTCCTTTTATTGGCTAGCATTTTCTTACCTTACAAGTGTCCTAGTTCATGAAATTTCTACATCTTCCTCCTTGCTTCTTGCTTTGCACGTGGACTTGGCCAAGCTAAGGGGTATATCCTTTGTTTTTCTTCCTTCACGTGGAATAGCTAAGCAATTGTAGATTTTTATGCTTAATCATGACATTATCTCCAAAGCCATGATTATTTCTCTTTCCAAATGGTCCAATCACATGGTTCTTAATTTTTTAACCATACAATTGTCCTATGTCTTGATTTTTCTCAAGTTTTCTCCATTCCTCTTGATTCTCATGGCCAAGCTTGTTTTGGAAGCAAATGTTTTTTCAATTTTGCTTGTTCACGTGAAATAGCTAAGGTTTTAGGAAATTTTATGCTTTGTTCTACTTAACATATGTCTTTAAATTGAATAAAAATTGTTTCTTATTATTTATGAAAGCCTAATTCTAATTGATTTCTTAGGAATAAAATTCTAAAATTATTTAGAAACTAACTTAAGTTTTAGTAGCAATTTTAGGATGTTATTTAAGCTTTTCTCAAGTTGCTTTATCTTAATTCTTATTGGTTCATTTTGCTTTTAATTAGTAAAATTTCTAAACTAACTTATTAAAGAATCTATTCTTCCTATAATTAAGAGAAATTCCACAGATTGTATCTTTCCTTTTTCTGTGTTTTTCTGAGACTTGAGTTAGTCTAGATTGAATTCTTTTCAAAACTTCTTCCAAAATTCCTAAAAATTCTAATTTATGGTTTCTCTCTATTAACAATGTTAGTAATTCATTATCTAGGAGCATATTGTACTTTTATCAGAGGCTTATAGAATTACTGAGGCTATCTAACCTTGTCAGGGTTAAAGGGTATTTTTGTAATTTTTAAAATATCCAAGGGCATTTTCGTCATTTGTATATTAATAATATTATAAGAAAATTTACACATATATATTAAAATATGGGGGTGTTACAATGTACATATTCCCTCTGTTATTCCCCGGATGAGCCTCGTTAAAACCTTTCAAGCCAAAACCCAGTGGGACAAAAGACTTGAATAGTAAAAAGAGTACGTCATCCGGTCTTGAACTCCTTAGCTGAAGTAGAACTTCAAGTGGGTAGAATTCCAAGTTCTTGGAATGTCTTTACCACTGAGTTCCTATAGTTTGTAGGTGCCATTGTTCAGGTTGGTGATGACTCTGAACGGGGCTTTCTAGTTTGGTCCAAGCTTGCCTGCACGGGGATCCTTCCTAGCTTCACCTCAGACACGCCAAACTAGATCGCCTGGTTGGAAAGTTCGAGGTTGAACATTAGAATTGTATCTTCTTGTCCTGCTGAGCTTGGCCGCTTCTTCATTAATTATGGCTATGTCTCGAATCTCCTCATTGGTGTCCAGCTCGACTCTCATGTTTTCCTCGTTACACTGTTCCTGAAAGAGCATCCTTCTTGTCAAAGGTTCCCCTAACTCAACGGGGATCATGGCGTCAGTGACATATGTAAGGCGGAAAGGGATTTCCTTCGTAATGCTTTACGGTGTGCAATAGTAAGCCCCAAGTATGCTAGAGAGTTCTTCCTTCCAGAGTGTTAGTATGTAGGTGTCTTAGAGACAATCTGATTCATCAGTTGAACACCTTGTACTATTTATTATTTCATGATTAATAAGAGGAAACTTTATCTTTATAATTTTATGTCTCACCTATATTTATAGTAATATGCATTTAAAGATAAAGGCCCTAGGAATAAAACAAGTGCGGATCGTCCTAGACTTGAGGATTCATCGAATACTGTGTCCTAGGGTTATACTTTGACTATACGACTCTATCCGCCTGAAAATGGGGAGAACAGTGTACTCTTAGGTATAAACTGAATACACGAGTTTAAATGGACATGCCGAAAGGACTCACAATCCCTTACAAGGGATTAGTCGTTCACAAAACCGGTAGGGCTTGGATGACTTCTAATTGACTTAGGAATCTATGCATAGTAAGAGATCATGAGGAGTCATGATCTATCTTAGAGTCAATAGAAGAAGATTCCTAGTTCCTATGAAAAGCTATATTTGGCTTAGTGTTTTAGCTTTTTACATGCCCAATCATTTTGATGGCATTTGTAATTGTCTAAGTGGTTCAAGTACATAGCCTGGTGATCCTTGCATTGCATAAATCATTCACATGCATTCATATGTAGGATAAAAGTTTAAAATGCTTGCATCAACAAAGAAAACCTCATGGCTTAATGTTTTGGAAAAATCATCTTTTGCACTGCTTTAATCGATTATCATTCCTATGTATGTAATCGATTACATGCTTGTGTTTATTTCTGGAAAAGCCATGTTGAACACTTTAATCAATTATCTCTCTTGTGTAATTGATTACTAAGTGTTATTTTAAAATATGTCTATTTGTGTTAATCAATTACAGATAATCGTAATCGATTACTTAGTTCATTTGATTTAAAATTATAAGACTGCCTTAATCGATTACAATAAGGCGTAATCGATTATCAAGGCTTATTTACAGTTTGAGCTTATCTGTGTTAATCGATTACATCACGTATTAATTGATTAAATTGTTCGTGAAAGATTTCCAGAAAGCTCAAGAACAAATTAATCGATTAAATGATGTATTAATCAATTACATATGTTGAATT
Organism: Glycine tomentella; assembly: GCA_007407185.1. NCBI lineage: Eukaryota > Viridiplantae > Streptophyta > Magnoliopsida > Fabales > Fabaceae > Glycine > Glycine tomentella. Next base: position 56,343 of record PYAF01001223.1, on the reverse strand, counting down.
AATCAATTACACTTATGGTTTAATCGATTACATTCTGTTAAATCTGTTTTTCTATATAAAAAAAAAACTTATGGGTCTATGATTTTAATAAGTCTTTAGAATTCATTTCTGCGAAATACATAATACTCCCAAAGCTTTAGAAGATGAGAAAAAGTTAGTTTTGAGTGAATAACATTCTACATCAAAACTTAAGATCCACTATTCATTGATGATGAAGTTTTGAGCAAAGTCTTAACAAGAGTCTTCAAGAAAGTTGTTCTCTGTAATCCATACATTCAAACTCTGATTGATTGGTTGTATTCATCTCATTCATATGCTAACGATCATGAGGTGATATCTTTCTTGAACTCTAGATTGTGATAGTTTTTGTTTGTTTAAAACTTTAAATATTTTCCTAAGAGCAAATAGTTTCTTTAAAGTTGTTTTTGTAGAAGGGTTCTCTAGAGGGTAGAACAGAGTAGTGTTCTCTGGTTCTTGATCTTAAGAAATATACAGGGTTTAGATTTTGATTCTTTGTCTGGGTTTGACAAGGGAGATCTATTGTAATATCCTGTAAAGAATTATATTTGTTTTAGTGAAAACTCTAACCTAGTGTTGGTTGAAAGTCACTGGATGTAGCCTTCAAGTTTGTGAGGTGAACTAGTATAGACCGTTGAATCTTTTATTCTAATTCTGTACATTTATCATTGTTTGTTTTTGGGTAATCAAGAAATTGTCAACAAAACATATTTTCTAGCATTACTTGCATAACAAAGGCAATCTTGGTTTAGAGAAAAGTTCTGGTTTGAAAAAGATTTTAAGTGATACGATCTTGATTTCAAATTCCACAAATTGTTTTAAGTAAAATTTTAAATACCTGGTTTAAACCAATTCACCCACTCTTGGTTTATTTGAAGAGTGTTCATTGTATTTTCAATTGGTATCAGAGCTGGTTCTTGAAAGTTATTCAAGATCACTTTCTTTTCAAAGAAAATGGATACAAATCAAATAAGTTTTAGAAAGGGAGCTTCTCTCAATCATCCACCGATGTTTGAGGGTGAGCATTTTAGTTTTTGGAAAAAATCGCATGCAGATCTTTATTCAATCCAATGATCCTGGAGCTTGGAATGCCATTGAGAAAGGTCCATTAGTTCCAATGAAAACTGTTGATAACAAATTGATTCCCAAAGAATGGGATGAGATGATAGATGCTGAAAAAATAGTTGTGCAATATGATTTTAAAGCTAAAAACATGATTACATCTGCCTTGTCTTCTGATGAATTTCTTAGAACTATGAGATGCAGAAGTGCAAAAGAAATGTGAGAGATGTTGAAGGTAACTTATGAAGGAAGAAATGAAGTAAGGAGATCAAGGAAGCATTGATTCATGAATATGAGATGCTCAAGATGAGCAATACTGAAAACATATCTCAGCTACAAACAAGATTCACACATATTGTCAATCATCTTCTTGGTCTTGGAAAGACATTTGATGCTGAAGAATTGAACATCAAAATACTAAAGTGTCTATCAAGACCTTGGCAACCAAAAGTTACAGCAATCAAGGAATCTAAAGACCTACCTAAGATATCCATAGCTGCACTATTTGGTAAGCTACTTGAATATGAACTTGAAATGTCACAACTAACCAATGCAGAAGATGCAGAAAAGAACCATAAAAGCATATCTTTGAAAGTTGCATCCTCTAAAGTTGAGAAAGAAGAAGATTCAAGTGAAGAAGATGAAGATGATAACATGAATTTAATTGTCAAAAAGTTCAGCAATTCATGACAAGGAACAAGAACAGAAAGTTCACAAAGTTCAACAAGAAAAATGACAACAACAACAACAACACCACTACTAACTTCACTTGCTTTAAATGTGGAAAGCCTGGACACATTTAATCTGAATGTCCAATATTCTTGAAGAAGCAACAAGGTGAGAGGAAGAAAAAAAGGAAGGAAAGACAAAGAAGGCATACATTGCTTGGGAAGATAATGAATCAACTACTTCCGGATCAGCTAATGAAGATGAAGAAGAAGCTAATGTTTGTCTCACTTCAACAGTAAGTGATGATGAAGAATTCTCTAGTGCTGAATGTGAGGTAAATTCTGAATATGATAATATAGTTGATGCTTTCCATGAAATGCATAATGAGGCTCAAAAGCTAGCAAAGTCAAATAATAAGCTGAAAGGAGATCTAAGATGTCACATCACCAAACTTGCAGAAATGGAAAGTGAATTTTGTAAATTGAAAGAAGAAAATGAAAAACTCCTTTCAAGTTACAAGGCCAATGGGTGTACATGTTCATCTTCATCTTTTAAGCTAGATAAATGCAAATCGTTACAAAAAGAGCTTGATGATTTCAAAAGAAGTCAAGGAGAAAAGTACATGGTACTACTATCTAAAAATAGTGATTTGATTGATCTTTTGAGAAAGCTTTATAAAGGAAGATGCAACTTAGCTGAAATGATAAGTGTGCAGAAATATACTGGAGATACTTCTGGTTTGGGTTACAAACAAGGTTCAAAATCTTTTGGCAAAACCATATTTATACCAACAAAACAGAAGAATCAAAGGAATTTCTATGATTCAAAGATCAATCAAAATACTTACTTTAGGAATTCATCAAAAGCTATAACTTGTAACTATTGCATGAAGAAAGGGCATACATATTTTCAATGTTATGCTAGAAAATATTATGTGCCTAATGGAGAATGTATTTGGGTGCAAAAGAAGAAGAAAATAACTAACCCCTAAGGACCCAACCTCAATCGGGTACCTTTCCTTGTTACTTGATTTGAATTTTGCAGGTGTGCCTAAAAGCAAGATCATCATTATGGTATCTTGATAGTGGTTTCTCTAGGCACATGACATATGACATATCCATGCTTACAAATGTCATACTAAGAGATGGAGGATTTGGCACTTATGGTGATAATAACAAAGGGAAGATAATTGGAGAAGGAAACATAGGAGACAACCTTAAGACTATGATCAGAAATGTCTTGTATGTGGATGGTTTGAAACATAATCTCCTAAGCATAAACCAACTATGTGACAAAGAGTTCAAAGTTTCTTTCAACAATAATTGTTGCTTGATTTGTGAAAGTAAAAATGGTGAAGTTATCCATGTTGGTAAGAGAAAGGGCAACATTTATGTGTTGTCCATTAACCATGCTTTCATTAAAAACACTAGCTGCCTTGTGAGTAAAACTAATGAAACATGGTTATGGCATGAAAGAGCAAGTCATATAAACATGCATCATTTGAACAAGCTTGTAAGAAATGACTTGGTAATAGGGCTGCTTAAGCTTAAGTTTAAGAAGGATAAAATATGTGAAGCTTGTCAAAGAGGTAAACAAACAAAAAATTCTTTTCAAAGTAAAAATGTTATTTCTACTTCTAGACATCTTCATATGGATTTATTCGGTCCTTCTAGAACCATGAGCTTGGGGGGTAATTTCTATGGGTTTGTTATTGTATATGTTTATTCAAGATATACATGACTTTATTCATAAGATCCAAGAGTGATGCATTCACAACATTTAGAAAATTGGCAAAGATTATTCAAAATGAAAAAGCTTGCAATATTGTTTCAATTAGAAGTGATCATGGTGGGCAGATTTACCAAAGAGGGGTATTTTTTTTGCTTAATTACTGACTGAGGTATTTTTCAAATTATTTACGAAAAAAGGGCAAGTCGTAACAGATTTTACGACTTCTATAACAAAAGTCGTAAACAAATTTACGACTTTAATTTTTCTTATTATATTAAAATGAAGTCGTATATTTATTTACGACTTTTTTGAAATTATATATGATAAAAACACGACTTAGAAATCGTAAAATAGAGTGGTAAATAAATATACAAACCTTACATATTTTTCTTTTATTTGGTATACGACTTTAAAGTCGTAGTTGAATTTTTTTATATGGAAGTCGTACATCCTTATACGACTTCCTTTTTATTTTTTTAATTTTTTTTAAAAGTCGTAAGGTAATGTACGATTTTTCTTTTTGATTTGTTTTTGTTTTGTTAACGTTTTCTTCTTTTGTTTAATTTTTTTTAATTATTTTGTTTAGTAAATTTATGTTTGTGGTTTCTTACTTTTGTAAAAGTTTTATTTAATTTATTTAATTCTTTTGTTAAGTAAATATTAATAAAAATAATTTATTTTTATTTAAGAATTTACTAATTAATATATGTTTAATATTTTTCTTTGATTTAATATTTTGTATATATTTTTTTATGTTTTTATTTAATATTAACATTAAAACATAATTTTTTTTGAAGTTTCTATTTTGTTTTGTTATTTAATTTTTTTTCTTTGTTTTGAATGTTTGTTTCATATTTTTATTAAAAAATTGTGTTATTGTATAATTTAGAATTTTACAAATTAATATATGTTTAATTAAGGTATTATATGATTTTATTTAAGTTAGTTTATAATTGTCGTATTTTTATTTAAGATTTTTATTTGAAAACAATTAAATTAAGATTTTTATTATAATATTCAATTATTGTTAAGAAAGTTAAATATTTGAGACAATCAAACCTTATATTTTTTGTCTCAAATATTTGATGATATTCTCAAATACATTTAATATTTTAATTAATTTTGTAAACTTTTGTAGTAATGTTAAAATTTAAATTTTGAGAGATTTTTTGTTGGATGAAAATATTTTGGTAATAATTTTAACTTGTAAAATATGACATAACATATATTTATTTTGAATTTAATAATTAAATATATTGATTTTGTTGATGAATTAATTATTTTTACTTTTGTTAACACAATGTGATAATTATTTGGGGTATATTTCAAAAATATTACCATTGAAAATTTAACATTTAAAAGAAAATATTGAACTATACTTAATAAAAACGGGGTGTAATTAGCAACTTTAAATTTTTATGGATAAATTTATCAAAAATGGGAGGTGCAGTTAGCAATTTGGGTCTACACGACTTTGAAGTCGTGAGCAATTGCACGACTTTAAAGTCGTGAGGGGTGCAGGAAGCAAAAAAAAAAAAGGCAAAACGACTTTAAAGTCGTGAATATATATACGACTTCAAAGTCGTATATATATTTAATACTTTTGAGTGTAAGAAAAAAAAATTAAAAATTAAAAATAAAAAATTCCAATTTGAAAGTCGTAAATATATTTACGACTTTAAATTTTGTAAATACATTTATGACTTTTGAATGCGAAGTGGTAAATTTATTTACAACTTCACTTTAAAAAATGAAAAATATAAAGATCGTGATAGAGGATACGACTTCTGATTTAGAAGTCGTATCTCATGTCACGACTTACCTCCAAATGGCAAATAATTTGAAAACTACCCCCATATGGTAATTAATTTTTTTTACCCCTTTATGGTCGAAAAACCGATCATGGTGGAGAATTCCAAAATGAACATTTTGAAAAGTTTTGTGAAGAACTTGGAATTAATCACAATTTTTCAGCTCCAAGAACACCCCAACAAAATAGTGTTGTGAAGAGGAAAAACAGATCACTTGAGGAAGGTGCAAGAACACTTCTAAATGAAACAATCTTGCCTAAGCACTTTTGGACGGATGCTGTAAGTATGATATGTTATACTTTGAATAGGATTCTCATAAGGCCCATTTTGAAGAAAATCCCTTATGAACTATACAAAATAAGGAAACCAAACACATGTTATCTTAGAGCTTTTTGGCTGCAAGTGTTTTGTGTTAAATAATGGCAAAGATTCTCTTAGCAAATTTGATTCTAAAGCTGATGAAGCAATTTTTCTTGGTTACTCTTTGCAAAGTAAAGCTTGTGGGATCTTTAATAAAAGAACATTGTGTGTTGAGGAATCTGTCCATGATATATGTGATGAGACTAACCCTTCCAAGGAGGATTTGGAGTGTGAGGCTGATGCAGGACAAATTGAAGAATCTCTGCAACTTAATGACTTGAATGAAAAAGAAAAAGTTAAACCAAATGATGAGATGGAACAATCAACTCCTTTACAAAAGCACAAGGATTGGAGAATTACTAAAGATTTTTCCCTTGACAACATAATTGGGGAAGTATCCAAGGGCGTTTCTACTAGATCTTCTTTAAGAAATCTTTGTTGTACCATGGCTTTTGTCTCACAAATTGAACCAAAAAGTGTTGATCAAGCTCTCCTGGATGAACATTGGTTAATAGCTATGCATGATGAATTGAATCAATTCAAAAGAAACCAAGTTTTGGGAATTGGTTCCTAGACTATCTACTCATATTCCTATTGGCACAAAATGGGTTTTTTCAAAACAAGCTAGATGAAAGTGGCATCATAATAAGAAACAAGGCTAGATTGGTTGCTAAAGGTTACAACCAAGAGGAAGGCATTGATTATGATGAAACTTATGCTCCATTTGCTAGATTAGAAGCCATTAGGTTATTACTTGCATATGCTTGCTTGATGAACTTTAAGTTGTTTCAAATGGATATTAAAAGTGCATTCGTAAATGGTTACATTGATGAAGAAATATATGTAGACCAGCCTCCTGGATTTATTGATTTCAAGCATCCTAACCATGTTTTCAAATTAAGAAAAAGCTTTATATGGTTTGAAACAATCACCAAGGTCTTGGTATGAGAGGTTTAGAAAATTTCTACTTGAACAATCTTTCATAAGAGGACAGGTTAATAAAACTTTGTTCATCAAGAAAACAGAAAATGATATCTTGTTGGTTCAAATTTATGTGGATTGTGGTATCCAAAATGTACATCTATCAGCTTAATTGGATATTTTGATTCTGACTTTGCGGGGTGCAAATTGGATAGAAAGAGTACCAGTGGTACATGCCACTTGTTAGGAAGCTCTTTGATCTCTTGGTACTGCAAGAAGCAATCATGTGTTGCCTTATCTACTGCTGAATACATTTCTACTGGACGCTGTTGTGCACAAAGTCTTTGGTTAAAGTAACAACTTCAAGACTTTGGTGTTTAGATACATAAGATACCCTTATTGTGTGATAACACAAGTGCCATCAACATATCCAAAAATCCGATTATGCACTCAAGGACAAAGCACATTGAGATAAGATGTCACTTCATCAGAGATCATATCCAAAAAGGTAACATCAAAATTGAATTTTTTGATACTAACAATCAATTAGCTGCTATTTTTACAAAACCTTTGGATAGAGATAGATTCTTCACACGTAGAAACATGCTAGGAATTCTTGATGAATCTAGTGTATTCTAGCATGTTGTTTATGTGCTCATCTACATGTAATTGTATCATTTATTGGCCATTTATTGCAAACTCAAAATATGTTGCATATTCATTGTTCATACTGCATAATCTTCTGGTTTAATTGATTACCCATCGGAATAATCAATTATTTAACACTTAACCTTGATTTAGAGACATTTTAAGTGACATGTAATGGATTACACAAGCATATTAATCGATTACGCTTCACAAAAATTGAATTTTGATTCCTGTCTCTCTCTGCTTTAATCGATTACATTGCGGGATAATCAATTACAACTCATTGAGAACTCATCTTTGTTCATATATTCTCTGTTTTAATTGATTACTATTATTTTGTAATCGGTTACGCTTTTAAAAATTGTCTTCTATTTCAAGCGTGGTCTGCTTTAATTGATTACTTCACGGAATAATCGATTACTGCCTTGTCATTTGCCTTTTTGAAGAACGAATTAATCAATTACGTTGCTTATGTAATCGATTATTAATGAAATTACTGAAGTTCTGCAGAAATTTTTTGAAAATTGAAACTATCAGATTTTATTCAAAATTCTAAATTTGAATCCAAAAACTGAAAATTTATGGCCTAGGAACGTGTAGTAACAGTTACATTGTTCAAAATTCAAATTTGAAACACAAAACTTCTCTATAAATTTAGCTTTCCTCAAGAGAGAAATTAACACCTGAATTTCTTCTCTCTTCTAGGCTGTTCATTGAGTTTTCTGAGCCTTTCTTCTCTTTTTCTTCTAGCCTAGTTGTCTAAATACCTTTCAAACACAATGTCTACCTCCAAGAGAGTCAAAACTGGAAAGAGAAAGGTTGATAAGTCATCTAAATCCTCCGAAAACATATTACATTCTTGGTTCCTTGAAGAAAAGGATAGAATGACTTATACCTCGTTTAATGCCACCAAATTAATCATGCCCCCCAAATATCTGAACCTTGACTAGTTTGTCAAGGAAGGTTTTCAATTCCCTAACCTTCTTGAAATTCAGGGATTAAAGAAATTCGTAGAACTTCAGGGTACCTTTTACCCTGAGTTGGTGAAGGTGTTCTACACCTGCATGAAGGCCACCATGGAAAGGGTTATTCACTTTCAAGTCAAGAGTGTTCCCATTATGATTGATGAAGAGGTTTGACAGGCTATTGTTGTCATTACTCTTGATGGAGCCAGAAAATTTGAGGAAGAAATAGGTGGATACAATAGGATTGACACCTTCAGAGGGATGCTTCAAGACCCTCAAGCTAGGTTGAAGCTTAGGCTTGGCACAAGAAACATGACTAGTGAAGGAAGACTTTTTCACTATATTATCACATATATCCTCACTCCTAGATCCACAAATCATGCACAAGCCACAGATGATGACCTACAGCTTGTGTATGGCATCAAATCTGCAACCCAAATCAACTGGCCATTGGTGTTTGTTGAAACCATGTTGAAGGCTAAAAGACTAATCAGCTATAGTTTTTCCTATGTTGTTTTAATCTCTAGGTTCATTGATTTTTTTCATGTTGATGTATCTGATGAGATTGTTGACAATACCTCTGATATCGTGAGTCTCATCAAGACCAAGCATCTTCAAAAGCTTGGTCTGACCAAGACACCTCAAGGATGGCAAATGGTGGGTGAGATGCAACAACCAGAAGGTGCTAATGGAGGAGGAGGTAATGAAGATAAAGAAGTTGAAGCTAAAGCTAGACAAGGAGTTGTTGAGTACCAATACTCTCCTTTTGAATCTCTAATGATTCAAAAGATGGATGGTTTACTCAGTCTTCATCATGAGCATAGGGCTGAAACCAATTCATCTTTGGAAGAAATGAAGACTAGGCTGGAAAATATAGAAGCTAGGCTTGTTTTGGATGATTTTCACAAGCTTGTCTAGATTTTCATATTTTTTCTTGCTTATGCTCCGTTTTTAGTTTTGGCTTGGTTACTATTACTCATTTTTTGTTTCAATTGATTAATGTACTGTCTTTATTATAAATGAAGTTTCTTTTCCAAATTGATATTTTCTTACCTCTATTTAAACATTGTTTTTGTCTTTAATCTGCCAAATAAATCAAAAAATTGATGCTCTGTTTTATTGTTTTATGCTATGTTTTGCTCTACTTTTAAATATGTCTAAGGGGGAAACGAGTTTTATATGCAACAAATGATTATGAAATGCACGGATACTTGAAACTTAACACTTGTACTTGTCAAAAGGTTAATTTGTTTCAGGATACTTAAGCATAAAGCTCATTCCCACCTTCTATCCTTCAAGAAAGCTAAAAGCTCTCTTTCTCTCTCTAGGAAATTAAAATGCTTACAAATGATCAATTGATTTGAGTCAAATTTGGCATGCTAAAAGTCAAAAAGGGGGAGATTGTTAGATACATGGGGAGTTGGAAGAAGGAGCTGCAACCAATCATGACAGGACTGAAGTATTTGGCTTGGTGTTTTAGCTTTTTACATGCCCAATCATTTTGATGGCATTTGTAATTGTCTAAGTGGTTCAAGTACATGTTGAACACTTTAATTGATTATTTCTCTTGTGTAATCGATTACTAAGTGTTATTTTAAAATATATCTATCTGTGTTAATCTATTATAGATAATCATAATCGATTACTTAGTTCATTTGATTTAAAATGATGAGTCTACCTTGATCGATTACAATAAGGCGTAATTGATTACCAAGGCTTATTTACAGTTTGAGCTTATCTGTTTTAATCGATTACATCATGTATTAATCGATTAAATTGTTCACGAAAGATTTCCAGAAAGCTCAAGAACAGATTAATCGATTAAATGATGTATTAATCAATTACATATGTTGAATTAATCGATTGCACTTACAGTTTAATCGATTACATTCTGTTAAAACTGTTTTTCTATAAAAATCTTATGGGTTGGTTTTAATAAGTCTTTAGAATTCATTTCTGCGAAATACCCAATACTCCCAAAGCTTTAGAAGTCAAGAAAAAGTTAGTTCTGAGTGAATAATATTCTACATCAAAACTTAAGATTCACAATTCATTGATGATGAAGTTTTGAGCAATGTCTTAACAAGAGTCTTCAAGAAAGTTGTTCTTTGTAATTCATACATTCAAACTCTGTTTGATTGGTTGTATTCATCTCATTCATATGCTAAGCATCATGAGGTGATATCTATCTTGAACTCTAGACTGTGATAGTTTTTGTTTGTTTAAAAGTTTGTGTATTTTCTGTTGATTCAAGATGAGTCATGAGAAGTTGGACAAGGAATCAAGCTTTGGAGTTTTGTGCTTTCAACATACCTCATTTCAAAAGTGCCATGGAAGCTTGAAGATCAATTTCATTCTTGTAAAAGGAAAGAAGTGGTATTTGATAATCCAGTGTGCGTATCATGCATATCATTCATTTAGGATTGTTAGATTGAAGGCTAATGCAAAAGCATTTAATAAATAAGGCAGATTAAAATCAAGTTTTTGGAAAAATGAAGTTTTCCTGTTTTAATCGATTACAGATATGTTGGCATCGATTATTTTGTTCTTCGTGCCTTCTGGAAAACAAATTAAGAACATTGTAATCGATTACATATCCAATTAATCGATTACCTAGGCTAAAATTGAAATAACAATTATTCTTTGTGGTTGTAAATCTGTTATTTGATTTCTGTAAAGATTGGCTTATTGTAAATGGGTTTCTTGCATGATAACTAGAGATAATGTTTCTCTAGGGGTTGCTGAGTAGTGTTCTCAGTGGGTTGGTATCTAAGAATCTAATAGTGTTTTAGATCTCTGAACTTTATCTAGGTTGATAAAGAGAGGCTTGTAATATCTTGTAAGAACATTAATTTGCAATAGTGGAACTCCATTCTAGTGTTGAGTGGAAAAACTGGATGTAGCTTCCTAGTGTTTGAAGTGAACCAATATAAAAATTGTGGTTGATCTTAATTCTATTCTCTTCATCTCTTTATTGCTTTGATTTCTGAATCAAATTATTTGCACAGAAAGATTTCAGTTGTCTATTGATTTTCTTGACTGAGGAATTTGATTGAATATAAGATTCTTGGTTTCAAAATAATTTTTAAAGTGATAAAGATCCTGTGGAAACTCTGATTATAGAATTTTTAAATATCAAGATTCATCCAATTCACCCCCCTCTTGGTTGTATTGATGTATTCCTATCATTTTCAATTGGCATCAAGAGCTGGTTCTTGAAAGTTACTCGAGATCACTTTTTCATTTAAAAAAGAAATATGAATACTTCACAAAATAACCTTTAAGGAGGATGCCTTTTTAAATAGACCTCCTATGTTTGAAGGGGAACACTTCAATTTTTGGAAAAATAGAATGAAAATCTTTATTCAATCAAATGACCCAGGAGCATGGAATACAATAGTGAAGGGTCCTTTTATTCCAATGAAAACTGTAGCAAATGAATTGATTCCCAAAGAATGGGATGAGATGACTGAGGCTGAACAAAGGGCTGCACAATATGATTTTAAAGTTAAAAATATGATCACCTCTGCACTTTCCTCTGATGAATTTTTCAGGACTGTGAGATGCAACAGTTCAAAAGAAATGTGGGAGATGCTTGAAATTACTCATGAAGGAACTGAGGAAGTTAGAAGATCAAGGAAGCATGCTTTGATCAATGAATATGAAATGTTCAAGATGAACACTAATGAGAGCATTTCTCAGCTGCAAACCAGATTTACTCATATTGTAAATCATCTTTTGGGTCTTGGAAAGGTCTTTGACACTGAAGAATTGAACATCAAAATATTGAAGTGTTTGACAAGACCTTGACAACCAAAGGTTACAGCAATCAAGGAGTCCAAGGATCTATCAAAGATCTCTATGGCTGCATTGTTTGGTAAGCTTCTTGAATATGAACTTGAAATGTCTCAACTAACATCTTGTGAAGATGCAGAAAAGAAAACAAGAAGCATTGCCTTGAAAGCTGCAACTTTAAAAGCTGAAAAAGAAAAGGAAACAAGTGAAGAGGATGATGAAGATAATGTGAACTTGGTGGTCAGAAAGTTCAGCAAATTTCTGAAAAAGAACAAGAACAAAAGGTTCAACAAAGGTAGCAAAAACAGCAACAGCAACAATAACCTCAACAAGAAGATTGACAACAATTTCACATGCTTTGAATGTGGCAAGCCAGGCTATATCAAATCTGAGTGCTCAATCTACTTGAGGAAACAACAAGGAGAGGACAAGATGAAAAAGGAGGGTACATAGCTTGGGAAGATAATGAGTTAACAACTTCAGATTCTTCCACAGAAAATGAAGAAGCTAACATGTGTCTCACTTCCACTATCAATGAAGATGATGATGATTTGCTAAGTGATGAAGATGAGGTAAATTTTGAACTTGATCAAGCTATTCATGCTTTTCAAGAAATGTATGAGGAAGCCCAAAAACTTGCAAAATCCAATAATAAGCTCAGAGGAAATCTTAGATGGCATATTGAAAAAATTATTGAATTGAAAAATGAGAATTGCAACTTGAAAGAAGAAAATGAAAAACTTGTTTCAAGTTACAAATTGAATAGATGTGTGTGGTTCTTCCTCTAGCAATGTTGATAAGTATAAATTGCTTCAAAAGGATTTTGATTAGTATAAACAAAGTCAAGGTGAAAAATATATATTGCTTTTAGCCAAAAACAGTGATTTAATTGATCTCTTGAGAAAGTTTTACAAGGGAAAATGCAACTTGGCTGAAATGTTAAGTGTGCAATGAAACGACCGCTTCTACTTCGCTTTATTTCGTATTTATTTTATTCGTTACGGTTTTTTTTTTCGAAAAGAAGAATGAAGGCCCAAATTAATTTTAATTGAGTTTGAAAACGATTTTAGAAATTATGAAAGTTTACGCGTTATCTGAATGACGTATTTAAGGACGTTCACGTTTACATACCGTACGGTTCATTATTACAAATTCACAGTCCAATACATAAACAGTCCATGATACATAACAAAGTAGAGAT
>PYAF01001223.1:23296-37592 GCA_007407185.1 Glycine tomentella | reverse complement strand
GATTGGAGAACAACAAGAGATTTATCACTTGATAACATCATAGGTGAAGTTTCAAAGGGAGTATCTACTAGATCCTCATTAAAGAACCTATGTTGTGATATGGCTTTTGTTTCTCAAATTGAACCTAAGAACATTGATCAAGCCTTGAATGATGAACATTGGATGCATGCAATGCATGATGAGCTTAATCAGTTTAAGATGAATGAAGTTTGGGAACTTGTTCCTAGACCATCTTCTCTTAAACCCATTGGCACAAAATGGGTTTTCAGAAATAAACTTGATGAAAGTGGAATCATAGTAAGAAATAAAGCTAGATTGGTTACTAAAGGCTATAACCTAGAGGAAGGCATAGATTATGAAGAATTTTTTGCTCCAGTTGCAAGATTGGAAGCAATCAGGTTATTACTTGCATATGCATGTCTCATGGATTTCAAACTTTTTCAAATGGATGTTAAAAGTGCATTTTTGAATGGATACATTGAGGAGGAGATATATGTTGAACAACCTCTTGGTTTTACTTATTTCAAACATCCAAACTATGTTTATAAACAGAAAAAGGCACTTTATGGTTTGAAACAAGCTCCTAGATTGTATGAAAGGTTAAGCAAATTTCTGCTTGAACAATCTTTCACAAGGGGCAATGTTGATAAAACCTTGTTTATCAAAAGGCATGGCAATGATTTCCTATTGGTTCAAGTTTATGTGGATGATATAATTTTTGGTTCTACTAATCACTTGTTGTGTCAGGATTTTTCATCAGCTATGCAGAAAGAATTTGAGATGTCAATGATGGGTGAACTAACATTCTTCCTTGGACTTCAAGGATGCTGCAACTCCTATGGCTACATCAACATATCTTGATTCAGATGAAAGTGGAAAGAAAGTTGATGAGTCTAAGTACAGAGGAATGATATAATGTTCAGTGTTTGCTTATGTGCAAGATATCAAGCAAATCTCAAAGAGTCTCATCTTACTGCTGAAAAAAGGATCCTCAAATATCTCAAAGCTACACCTAGAGTTGGTCTTTGGTATCAAAAAGGTGCTTCTATCAATGTTATTGGTTATTCTGAGTCTGATTTTGCAGGGTGGAAATTAGATAGAAAAAGCACAAGTGGCACTTGTCATCTTCTAGGAAGTTCATTAATCTCATGGCACTGCAAGAAACAATCTTATGTTGCATTATCTACTGCTGAAGCTGAATACATCTCAGCTGTAAGTTGTTGTGCACAAAGCTTGTGGCTAAAACAACAAATGCAAGATTATGGAGTAGAACTAAATGAAATTCCTCTGCTATGTGACAATACAAGTGCTATAAACATATCAAAAATCCAATAATGCATTCAAGGACAAAGCACATTGAGATCAGACATCATTTCCTCATGGATCAGGTTTGAAAAGGTAACATAAAGGTAGAATTCATTGACACCAGTAACCAACTTGTTGATATATTCACAAAACCATTATCAAGGGATAGATTTTATACACTAAGAAACATGCTAGGTATTCTAGATGAAAGTAACATAAACTAGCTTGTTCTATATGTGTTTTGTGTGATGAATTAAAGCCAAAATGTCACAAGAATGTATGGTTGTTTAGAACCTTGCATAAAAGCTGCTAAATGCTCTGTATCTAATAAACTGACTGAGATAATCGATAACACCACATGTTAATCGATTAAAATCATTAAAAGTCACATTCAGTATGAAATTCGTGCTCATGTAATCGATTACATATATATGGTAATTGATTATTCTTCATATTGCCAGAATTTAACTATTTCTGGAATAATCGATTACACATCGGGATAATCGATTACATTGATCAAAATTCTCTAAATGAATGCATGTCTCACTGGCATAATCAATTACTAAAGACTTGTAATCGATTACCTTCATCATTAGAAGTGATAGTCTCCCTGGAATAATCGATTACCACTCGGGATAATCGATTACTTATACTTTGATACATGTATAATTCATAAAAGTTATCAAATAATCAATTACTTTACAATATAATCGATTACTGGTCGTCTTCATCCTCTGACAGAGAATGAAATAATCGATTACTTAAATGAGATAATCGATTACTGTGTTCTTTTTGTGCTCATTTGCTCTGGAATAATCGATTACATAACAAAATAATCGATTATTCATGCTGTTGAACATAATCTGACAGGTTTTTATGGGAAAATTAACTGCCCAATCCGTTTTAAAATGAACCCTATGTCATTAAACTGTCACCAACAACTATATTTTTTGAAATTATGGACGTTTGGGAGCCTCATTAGTGCCTATAAATAGTTAGAGTTCATATCAAAATAAATTGCACCATTATCTTTCTCTCTGTCTCTGTATTTTTTGTCATTTCTGAGTCTTGTTTGTGTCCTAAACTTCATCCTGTAACCATGTCTAACCCAACACCAAAGAGACTTAGAACCTCCAAGAGAAAAGCTGATGAGTCCTCCTCTAACCCACCTCCTCCACAACCAACTAATAGGCTTGACTTGTGGTTCTCCACTGAGTCTGACAAAATTAACTATCTTCAGTTCAATGCAACCAAGCCTGTTGCCTCTCCCAAATATGTAGATTTTGATTGGTTCATTAGGGAGGGATTCCAATTTCCTGCCTTCCTTGAAGCCCAAGGGCTGAGAAGGTTCTTAGAAATGAAGGGTACTTTTTACCCTGATTTAGTTAAAGTCTTTTACACTTGCTTGAAAGGATCAACGCATGGGGACATGAAGTCCAAAGTGAAGGGAGTTGAAATGAGAATTACTCCAGACATTTGGGAATCTGTGGCTGGGGTAATTTGTGAGGGTGCTAGAAGGTTTGATGAAGATCCTGAGGGATATAGTAAGATGGACACTTATAGAGAGATGCTTCATGATCCTCACATGAGGCTAAGGACTAAGCTGGGTACAGGACCTATGACTGCTGAGGATAGACTCCTCCATTATATCATTACCTACATTATCACTCCTAGGGCCATAAATCATGCCCAAGCAACTGATGAAGACCTCCAATTGGTCTATGGGCTGAAGAACAATATACCCATGATTGGGTGCTTATCTTTGAGGAAATCATGCGCAAATCCAAAAGGCTAGTGAACTATCCATTCCCATATCCTGTCTTTGTCTCTAGGCTAATTGATCACTTCAACATTGATGTTGAGAATGAAGTGATTGACAACACAAACTCCTCCAATAGCCAAATAAAGGAGAAACATCTTACTAAGATGGGAATGAGGAAAACACCCAATAGATGGGTGATGGCAAATCAACAGGCAGCTGCTGCTGAAGGAGAAGAGATTGCTGCAGATTATGAAGAAGAAGAGCAACCATAGCATCCTCAACTTGCCTATTCTGACTTTGAATCATTGATGATTCAAAAGATTGACAGCATGCTCAAGCTTCAAGAGGATTTCAAGGCTGAGACCCATGGAGCTTTGGAAGAAATTAGGGAGCGACTTGATTCAATTGAGGCTAACATGAATGACAATGCCTCAGTTGAATTTTAGGATTGTTTAGATTTCTTTTTGTTTGCTTGTATTTGTTTTTATATTTTAAAATTTCTTATGTACTGCCTCTTACATACTTAATATTAATAGTATTTGCATTTCCAGTTCATTATCCGCTGTGCATGAATTGTTTTTTACTTTTAACAAGCCAAATAGGGGGAGAATTGATTAAGAGGGAGTGATTTGAAAAGCACTCTGTTTGCCCCTGTTTTTTGGTTTAGTTTTGGTTAAAAATTTAAAATGAATGATTGCTGGAATTTAGGGGGAGTAACTGTATAAAATGGAAACTAATGAGTTTGTATAATTCTTAATTGAATGTTTCATGAATCACAAATGCTTTAACACTTGTATCTTAGCAAAGGCTATTGAAAATTTACAGGTTTTAAAAGCTTAAAGTTCATCTGCTGAATTCTCAATTAATCTCCAAGTCTCAGTGCTTAATCAACTTGAAGATTTGGCATGTTTAAAGCCAAAAAGGGCGAGATTGTTGATTCAAGAGGAGTCATGAGAAGTTGGACAAGGAATCAAGCTTTGGAGTTTTGTGCTTTCAACATGCTTCATTTCAAAAGTGCCATGGAAGCTTGAAGATCAATTTCATTCTTGTAAAAGGAAAGAAGTGGTATCTGATAATCTAGTAAGCATATCATGCATATCATTCATTTAGGATTGTTAGATTGAAGGCTAATGCAAAAGCATTTAATAAATAAGGCAGATTAAAATCAAGTTTTTGGAAAAATGAAGTTTTCCTGTTTTAATCGATTACAGATATGTTGGCATCGATTATTTTGTTCTTTGTGCCTTCTGGAAAACAAATTAAGAACATTGTAATCGATTACATATCGAATTAATCGATTACCTAGGCTAAAATTGAAATAACAAACTTCCTGTCTTAATCGATTACAGAAGCTTGCAATCGATTACATATCATGCTTATGGCTAACATGTTTTGCTAATTTAATCGATTACATATCGGTTTAATCGATTACATAGTGCATTTGAAAATATTGGTCTTCCTGTTTTAATCGATTACCAAAAACAGTAATCGATTACTCAGTGTATTTGGAAAATCATGAGTTCCTGTCTTAATCGATTACGTGATGGGATAATCGATTATAATGTTCATAGCTCAAACCTAGAACGTATTAGAAACACTTTAATCGATTACATTCTTGAATTAATCAATTATATATGCTAAATAATCGATTACAGGTGTTTAATCGATTATTTTCAGTTAGAAAGCTGTTATAAATAGAACCCATTGCTCTGTGATTTTAAGAGTTGAACAATTTGAATTCTGGGCAGTCACAAACATTCATGAGCTTTCATTAGTGAGTTTTCTGAGTTCAAAAATGTCTTAGCTTCACCAAAATTCATATGGGTTTTTGATTTGATGAGTGAAGCATCATTGAATCTCAACGAGTAAGGAAAAGGGATGCATTGAATCTGTTATTCTTTCTTTCAACCTGGTGAATCATACATATGCATTTTGTTCATTGGATTATCAGGTGAATTCGTTCCGTATTCTTTGTGGTTGTAAATCTGTTATTTGATTTCTGTAAAGATTGGCTTATTGTAAATGGGTTTCTTGCATGATAACTAGAGATAGTGTTTCTCTAGCGGTTGCTGAGTAGTGTTCTCAGTGGGGTTGATCTCTAAGAATCTAATAGTGTTTTAGATCTCTGAACTTTATCTAGGGTTGATAAAGAGAGGCTTGTAATATCTTGTAACAACATTAATTTGCAATAGTGGAACTCCATTCTAGTGTTGAGTGGAAGAACTGGATGTAGCTTCATAGTGTTTGAAGTGAACCAGTATAAAAATTGTGGCTGATCTTTATTCTATTCTCTTCATCTCTTTATTGCCTTGGTTTGTGAATCAAATTATTTACACAGAAAGATTTCAGTTGTCTATTGATTTTCTTGATAGAGGAATTTGATTGAATATAAGATTCTTGGTTTCAAAACAATTTTTAAAGTGATAAAGATCCTGTGGAAACTCTGATTATAGAATTTTTAAATATCAAAATTCAACCAATTCACCCCCCTCTTGGTTGTATTGAAGTATTCCTATCATTTTCATTTTCCTAAGAGCAAATAGTTTCTTTAAAGCTAGTTCTCTAGAGGGTAGAACAGAGTAGTGTTCTCTGGTTCTTGATCTTAAGAAATCTATAGGGTTTAGATTTTGATTCTTTGTCTAGGTTTGACAAGGGACATCTGTTGTAATAGCTTGTAAAGAATTATATTTGTTTTAGTGAAATCTCTAACCTAGTGTTGGTCGGAAGTCATTGGATGTAGCCTCCGAGTTTGTGAGGTGAACTGGTATAGATCGTTGAGTCTTTTATTCTAATTTTGTACATTTCTCATTGTTTCTTTTCGGGTAATCAAGAAACTATCAACAAGACATCTTTTCTGGCATTACTTGCATAACAAGGGTGATCTTGGGTGAAAGAAAAGTTCTGGTTTGAAAAAGATTTTAAGTGATACTATCCAAAGATTTCAAATTCCATAAATTATTTTAAGTAAATTTTTAAATTCCTGGTTTAAACCAATTCACCTCTCCTCTTGGTTTATTTGAAGAGTGTTCATTGTATTTTCAGAGTATGGGTCTTGGGCCTTTGTTTATGAGATAATTTGTTGATAAGATAACAGATAATAATAGCTAGTTATATTTGAATTAAAGATAATGTGTACGTTGTAGATATGTTGTTATTTGTAGATAAATAACATCTTGTAGATAGTTTGAGAGACATTAGGAGATAAGGTGGTTGCACTATCTCAAATATATATACAAATATAACGTTGCGGTCCAGGAGCTTCTGGAAACTGGGTAGATAGATGTTCGCGTTCCTGTAGTAAGACAAACTCAGAGGGTGGACAAGTTATACTTACTGTGTCCGGGTTGACACTTAAGGCGGAAATGTACACGATTACTGTAGCAAGGCAGACATGGAGGATGAACACGTGTACAGTGACCCCATAGTAATATCCACGTGTAATTTCACCAATATATACAGTACATAAGCCCCCCATAGTAATGTCCTCGTGTGCATCACAGTCGTAGCATTGGGTCGCCTACTACTACTCCGACCATGCTTGGCTTCGAGTGGGTGAGAGAAAATGTTCTGCTGAAACTGTCAAACCCAATAAGGGAGACAAATGTGCAGAAGCTCGTCCTCAACATCTCTGTTGGAGTAGGTGGAGATCGTCTCACCAGGGTTAAGTAGGGATCGTCTCACCAGAGCCGTGTGGAGATCATCTCACAAGAGCCGCCAAGGCGTTGGAAAACTTAGTGGCCAGGTTGTTGTGTACCAAGAGTGATAGTAATGAGATAATCACCTTAAGGTAGAGCTTTGCTGAAAGAGAAGATAGATCTGGCAACCAAGTTGCTATCAAGGAGATTGGTCCTTGTTGAAGAGAGTTTTCTAATGGGACCATTGTTTAGGCTGCCATGCTTTGTATTTTCTGCTTTTGTTTTGTTTTAACTTTTGGTCGTGGAGGCCATGCAAAGCTTTAACAAATTAATGAAAGTATTCTCCTTATCTCTTCAACTCTTATGTGTCTTTAATTCTTTTCTGTTTTCACTTTACATACTGTCTTCAATTCTGTGAATATTTGTGTTGATGGATGCAAGCCACTTGACTTGTGCATTTTCATCATAAGCATTGAGATATTGTAGTTGTAGCATCCCATTTTACTTGAGACTTAGAAGCAAATGAATCACCAATAATTTAACTTGGGTTGGTAATATCAAGCATGGTTCTTGAACTGATATTGGACTTCTATTTTTGCAAATGACTAAGTGTGTAGTCTTGCTTGTCGAGATTCCAAAGGAGCATGTATACCAAGAGCATATCCTGGGTTTGAGTTGTCAAGGGTGGACCTTGGACAGTTATCTTGGATTCCTTTTTTGCTAGTGCCTGAGTCGATAAAATCGTTTGTCTAGGTTCCAAGTGAATGAAAATACCAAGAGAATTGTCTTGGGTTTGAAATTTCAAGGGCGTTCTAGTGCGTTGTAGATTCTTATCCAAGACTTAGTATACCAAGAGTAGATCTTGGGTTTAGTAGCCATAGGTAGCTCTGGACTTGATATACTAAGAGTAGATCTTGGGTTTTATTTTTCCGAGAACGCTTAATCCTGCAAGGATGAAATATAAGAATATATGTCAAGGGTCAACCAAAGTCTGGAATTACGAGCCTATAAGTTACCAAGAGCTTGTCTTAGGTCTTCATGCCAGGAACTTGCCCTAGGCTTTGTAATGTACCAAGGGTAAACCTTGGGTTTTTTATGGAGGTTGACCAAAGCTTTAGGCTTTATGAACCTTGACGGTTTACCGTAGTTTAGGTTTACAAACTTGTAAAATTATCAAAAGCTGGTCTTGGATTTTCATGCCAGGACCTTGTCTTAGGCTTTGTAAGGTTGACCAAAACTTTAGGTGTATGCCTTGACGGTTTACTGTAATTTGGATATACAGACCTGTAAATTACCAAGAGCTGGTCTTGGGTTTTGTTGAAGGTCCTCTTAGGGTGCTACCAAAGGCCAACCCTAAGATTGAAGGCCTGTCAAGTACTAGTAGTTGGTCCTAGGTTTTGTAAGGTTGACCAAAACTTTAGGTTTTATTAACCTTGACGGTTTACCGTAGTTTGGATTTACAAACCTGTTGGGGGTTGACCAAAGCTTTAGGTTCATAGACCGTAGTTTAGGTTTACAATCTGTTAGGGGTTGACTAAAGCTTTAGGTTCATAAACCGTAGTTTGGATTTACAACCTGTTGGGGGTTTACCAAAGCTTTAGGTACATAGACCATAGTTTGGATTTACAACCTGTTGGGGGTTGACCAAAGCTTCAGGTACATAGACCGTAGTTTGGATTTACAACTTGTTGGGGGTTGACCAAAGCTTTAGGTACAAAGACCGTAGTTTGGGTTTACAACCTATTGGGGGTTACCAAAGCTTTAGGTTCGTAGATCGTAGTTTGGATTTACAACCTATTGGGGGTTGACCAAAACTTTAGGTTCATAGATTGTAGTTTGGATTTACAACCTATTGGAGGTTAACCAAAGCCTTAGGTTCATAGACCATAGTTTGGATTTACAACCTATTGGGGGTTGGCCAAAGCTTTAGGTTCACAGATTGTAGTTTGGATTTACAACCTATACGTTACCAAGGACACGTCCGTCCTAGATTTTTGTAAGGGTTGTCAAGGGTTTTTGTCGAAGCTGGACCTGAGATAATGATTAGGCGATAGTTCCTAAAAATGATTATGTTCCTACAAGGTGGACATAAGTAAAAGAAAAAGAGAGTACATTTTATTAATGTACATATTCCCTTTGTTACTCCTCTGATGGGCCTCATCAAAACCTTTCAAGCCAAAACCGAGTGGGAAAAAAGACTTGAATAGGAAAAAGAGTGCACCAGCCGACCTCCAATTCTTCAGCTGTAGTAGAACCTCAAGTGGGTAGCATTCCAAGTTATTGGAACATCTTTACCATTTAGCTCTTGTAGTTTATAGGCACCATTGTCCAGGTTGGTGACAATTCTGAATGGGCCTTCCCAATTATGTCCAAGCTTGCCTGTGCGGGGATCTGTTCTGGCTTCACCCCGGACACGGTTCGTGGTTGAACCTTGGTATTGTATCTGAGTCATTTGACATTTCATAGCTTCTTCCCTGATCCTGGCCATATCTCTAACCTCCTCAGCGGTTTCTAACTCAACCTGCATGATCTCTTCATTATGTTGTTCCTGAAACAACATCCTTCTTGCTGATGTTTCCCTTACCTCGACAGGAATCATGGCGTCAGTGCCATAAGCAAGTTGGAAGGGAGTTTCATGAGTAGTTGACTGCGGTGAGCAATGATAAGCCCACAAAATGCTAGGGAGTTCTTCCTTCCAGAGGCCTTTAGCCTTGTCAAGTCTAGTTCATAAGGCTCGAAGGATGACTCTGTTGGCAGCTTCTACTTGACCATTTTTTTGATGATGCTCAATAGAAGTGACCAAGTGTTATATACTTAGTCGTGTAAGAAAGTCCTCATAGGTCTGTGCCTTGAATTGCGTATCTTGTCAGTAACGATAGCATAGGATAGACTGTACCTACATATAAGATATTTCCAAGTAAAGATTTCAACTTCACTGGCAGTTATCTCTCGTAGTGGTTTTGCTTTAATCCACTTGGTGAAGTAGTCGATAGCCACTAACAGAAACTTGACTATTCCTGGAGCTTTAGGAAGTGGTCCCAAGATGTCCATCCCCTACATTGCAAAAGGCCATGGAGAAGTGATAGTATGAAGGTTGTCAGGGGGAATCTGTGGGATGTTCGCAAGCTCCTAACACCTTTTGCACTTTCGAATGAGTTCGAAAGTGATAAGTGCCCTATCTTAGAAAAATTAGGGATACAATGCTAGAGCACTTATCTTTTGATCATAGTAAATTTGGTTATAAACTTACCCTAAACCCAGTTGATTTGTATTTAGTACCTATGTAAATGTTGTTTTTCATATTTTGGAAGATTAGTCCAATCATGTTTTGTATTTTGATAGGTCTGGTATCCGAAGCATCCAAGCAAGCAAGGCAAGCAAAAGGGGCATAAATGTCAAATTTGGAAGGTGTTAAAAGCAAAATCCAGAACTCGCCTGGGCCAATGACCTTTCTTCTCCATTAAGGCTTTAACTCGCCCAGGCGAACATCCTCAGTGTATTTCATTTCGCCCAGGCGAGCTTCAAGTTCCAAGAATATGTGATTAGCTTGCCCAGGCGAGTAAAAACAGGCAAAAACACTCGCCTGGGCGAGTGGACTCAAGCAGGAGGCCAATTAATAGCCATGCAAATTTGGAGC
This sequence comes from Glycine tomentella, assembly GCA_007407185.1. Classification (NCBI taxonomy): domain Eukaryota; kingdom Viridiplantae; phylum Streptophyta; class Magnoliopsida; order Fabales; family Fabaceae; genus Glycine; species Glycine tomentella. The sequence goes on along the minus strand of PYAF01001223.1, from coordinate 27,253 downwards.
AAAGACATTCCATTTTCGAATTTCTTAGCTTAGGAACGTAAATTAGCTTAGGATAGCATAAGAGATGTGAGAGAAGTGAGGATTAGTGTGGAGACTTTGCCGGAAATAAGTGGTGATAGTTCACTTCATCAGTTCTTCCATTGAGGAGGTGCTCTCCACAAAGATTAGCTAGCTTCACTTAAGGATTGGATGTAATCTTCTTACCCCTATGTATCTCTTTTAATATTTATTTATGCATAAAGCTTTTCTACTCCTTATTGGTAACTTCATTTTTTTCCCTAATGCCTGATTCTACTTGATCACTAGTTTCATGAAATTAAGTTCTAAGCTTGACTGGAAAGTATCCTTAGAATTGGAACTGAATGATTTTACTCTTTACGTTACGTTGCTAGGAATAGAGCATAACGTTTAGATTGCAATTAGCACGTGATTGTGATTATAATGTTGGGGTATTTACTTCATATGCGAGGGATCGATATTCAGTACGGGGTGAAATAATGTGTGCATCAATAAGGATAAAAAATGATTTATCCATGGTAAAATTAATTGAATACTGAGGGTACGAATGATGAAACCCAATCCCAATTTCTCATAAATATATTTCATTTTACTAGTTTCATAATTTTCCGTTACTTTCATAATCACATGAAATTCCGCTTATCCTTATTGTACATAACTATTGAAATGTTGAGTTTTATTTGGAAAACTGAGTAGTTCAAGTCCCTATGGAGACAATATTTATAAATTTTGTAACCTGCAAAGACAATTGGTACACTTGCCAAAAGTCTAACATAAAGCACCGGTCCTGAGTGTTGGCCAGTAATATCCTGCTCAAACTACTTTGGTAGCAAGGGAGTGTCCTCCTGTATAAAGACCGTAGATCCCTTCATGAAGTTCTCTCAGGACGTAGTTTGCTTGTTGGTTGTCCAGGCACTTAAGTAGAGGTGCAGCCAGCTCTCTTTTAAACAGTCGCCATCAAGGATGATGTAGTAGTTGGCTTTTCTCTTCAGTCGTCGTGCCTTGTTCTCATCAGTCGGAAGTGTCCCCTTAGTGAAATAGTTTTTGTAAGGGGTCATCTAGTTAGGTTCTTTCGTATCGGTTACCATTACCTCTTGGGTGTCAATTGTGGGATTTTGGAGTGTTTCCTGAATGATTGTTTTGAGGTGCCCGATCTTCTTACTACTGGCCAGCTTAAAGAGTAGGTCAGCCCTAGTGTTACTCTCTCGCGGTATATGGTACATCTCAAAATAGTCAAAGTTGTCAATGAGTGTCTTGACCAGATGATAATATTGGAGGAGTACTGCTTCTTTGGTCTGGAATTTGTCGGTAACCTGTCCCTGGACGAGTTGCGAGTCAAAATAGCACCTTAGATACTTAGCTCCAACTTCTTTTGTTAGCCTTGTTGGATAAATGAGGAGCTGAAGAAGAAGATCAAGGATAAAGCCCATGTCACTTGAAGGTTTTAGCTTTTTACATGCTATTCAATTGAAGAACTTAAGAGCTTATTTGTTCATATTCCATGGCGTTGTCTGCTTTAATCGATTACACAAGGATATAATTGATTACCAGCTCTTGTTTGATTATGGAAAAGCCATGAAGAATACTTTAATCGATTACTAGCTACTCGTAATTGATTACATAGCATATACAAGACTGACTGGTTTAGTCGATTACTTTGTTCGTTAAAGGTTTCCAGATTGTCTCAAGAACATTTTAATCGACCACTTGGTTAAATAATCGATTACATATATTAAAATAATCAATTATACTTGCATAATAATCGATTAGTGTCTGTTAAAACTGTTTTCTATATAAATTTGTTTGGATCTGCGATTTCAAGAATGATCATTTTTCATCATATCCTTCAGATTCGAAATCCCAAAACAAGCAAAAGTTCTCATTGTCCAAGAAACAATTTTCTGAGTGTTAGATTTCTTGCTTGAGATTAAAAGATAATTTTGCTTTGTAGTTAAAGATAAGTCAAGATTTTTTTTTCAAGAGAGTTGATTCTGAGCTTTGATATTCATACATCCTGGTGTTGATTGGTAAAATCATTCATGCATTCATTCATCCATTGAGGATCACTGTAACACCCTGAAATTTCAATAACTTAAAATATATTTGTGATGTATTCCTTGTATTATTTGAATTATTTATTAATTAGGATTATTTGAAATGTTATGTGAATTATCCATGTGCCATTGCTTGGTGTAAATGTCAAGTATCTGAAGTTTGTTCGATTTGCGTTGTAATTGAGTGATTTTGAGTTTGACCCGAAAACCTATTTTAGTAAAATTACCATTCTGGATAAGTTAACCGTTGGATCGTCTTCAAACTTTAAATATAGGTTCCTAATCCATATATATAACTTTTGACCGTTGGGATTGTCAAAATAATGTCTGGAAAGTGAGAAATTAATTTTTCACTGAAGCAAAAAATTCTAGAATTGGGTCAGCTCGCCCAGGCGAGTTTTGCAGGCATTTTTGGTCGCCTGGGCGAGTGGAGGTGGTGCTGAATACGTTTTTAAGCTTCCAAGTCACGAAAATGGAGGTTCTTCCTCCTCCAAACAGCCCCAAGCTCCCCTACCACCCTCCTCCACCACCCATAGCCATCAGAGACACCCACGAACCGCCGTTGCTTGCCACGAGACCCCGGCACGGAGAAGAACCCTTTAATCGGAGTGAAATCTTTGAAACTCTTCTCAAAGTCTCAATAGAGAACGGAGCTCCCAATCCTCTTTTCTTGGTTTCCTTGAGGTAATCTTAGTTTCTTTTGTCTTCTCCTAGCTAGTTTAAGCTTTTATTAATGTCTCTTGTGTTTTGGGTACCGTTGTTGAGAGTTTTACACTTCCTTTGAAAAATCCTTTGAAAATGAGATGTTATAAAAGTCTCTTTTTTTATGAAACTAATATCATTTATGTGATCCTTGTTGAGCCTTGGTCACATTGGTGTGATCGGAATTTCAAAATGATGTCTTTTGATGTAAACCCCCAAAATACCCTTTTAGCCTCTTTTTAAATTTGAGTGGGTATTTGACCCCAAATGTTAATATTGATATTAACTTGGAAATCTATATTAAATTTTCTTCGATTTGGTATATAGAGCTCTGCATTTGGACCAAAACACGCGTTTTGAAGGATCGTGAAACAACTCCGCTAGGCTGTAATAGGGAGAACTCCTGGTTAGGTAAGGGGAGTTTATTATTTTGGTGATAGTTTAGATACCATAGTTGGGGGCCAGGGAGTCCAACTATAAACCTGCTGTGTGCTGGTTTTCAAGAAAAACTACGTTTTTAACTAATGGGATGCGATGTATTTATGATTGATATGTGTTTGTTCTTGTGTGTGCTGGTTTTCAAGAAAAACTGTTTTTAACTAATGGGATGCGATGAATTGGCTTGTTGATGGATAAAACTGTGAATGATATTATTATTGTGATGATTGGATTTTTTGGAAAAGTCTTAATTACAGAGGAGACTCTGCCCAAAATTTTATAACTTGTTTTCCTATTTAATTCTTTATTAAATTTTTACATGGGCAAAAAAGTGGATTTTCTATATTGCAGTCCTCCTCTTTAATTTAGAATTTTCCTAAAATACCAGTCTCGTGGTAATATGGATTGTGAATGAATGAAGTGATATTGATGTCATTGATAATGTTGAAATGATTATTGATGTGTTGGTGATGATTGAATGAGACATTGATGATGTATAAATGATATAATGATGATGTGGTTTATGATGTTTAAATGAGATGATGGTGAAATGGATGTTGATGTTTAAATGAGATAATGTTGATGTAGTTGATGATGTTCAAATGAGATGATATTGATATGCATGATGATGATATTGAGATGATATGATGTTGAGGTTGATAATGACATTGATGAGAGATAATGTTGATGTGAACAATGTCATTGTGTGTGGATATACATGGATACCCATGGGGGTGTATGACGG
>PYAF01001223.1:12664-23196 GCA_007407185.1 Glycine tomentella | reverse complement strand
ATCACCATGGGGGGAGTGACCAGTGCACAACAGGGTGACCTCGACGAACTACTGCATCATTTTCCTGAGAAAGACTATTTCCATGGGGATGGTACCACATTGCATGCTAAGTGATGAGTCAGATGCATACATTATTCTGAGCATGACTATTTGAGTTGTGGAATGCATTGGATGATTGTTTTGTTGAATGTGTAATGGAATGATGGGTTTGTCGAGTGTGTATTGGACTGATGAACTTGTGGTAATGATAGTGATTGTTAATGTTGTTTCCTTTCCAATTGTTGTTATCTGATGCTTGTTGGTTTTATATAATAAACTTACCCTTGCATTTGTTGTGCCGTGTGGTTGGTAACTGTGATGATCGCGAACTTTTGTTCGTGGGAGCAGATGAGCAGCAGTGGGTGACTTTGGAGAGAGATCTTCTTTTTGTTGGAGCCGCTAAGCCGACGTGATGACGTTGGATTCCTTTTTGGAGAAAGAGTTGTGTTTTGTTAATAAACTCTCTCTTAGTCTTTGACTTTTTGTTGATATGTAATTTCAGGTGTATATACACGTAAAGCTAAAGGAAGTTCTGATATGTGGATGACATGTACTAATTTAATATATATGTATAATGTGTTTAAATATGTAATTGTAATATGTGTATGATAATTGTATTATCGCGAAAAATTTACCATCATCTTCATAATCAAACTAATGAAGTTTTTATTAAAAATTGAAGTTGCACGATTAAGAGTTAGTGATATCGTAGCGACGAAACAGGTCGTTACAATCATAGGTTGTGTCTCTCTTAAACTTTCTTGTAGATTGTTTTAAGTTTCAAAATACTTTTGTAAGGCTAAGTTCAAAGAGTTTCTTTCAAGCTTTCTAGAGTAGTGTTCTCTAAGGGTCAAGATCTGAGTAGGGTTCTCAGGATCTTGGTGATTTGATTTCTAATAGGGTGTTAGAACTCTGATTCTTTGTTTACGGTTGATAGAGAATATCACTCGTAATTGCTTGTAAATAATATTTTCTGAATTAGTGGAACTCTAATCTAGGTTGATTAGAAGAACTGGATGTAACTTCTCTTGAGAAGTGAACCAGTATATGTGCATGTGTTAATTTCTATTTTTCTATATCTTCTTGCTATCTTGATCTCTCAGCTATTGTGATTTCTTTATTACTCAACAAGTGTTGGTTTTGTGATTGAAATCTTGGATTGAGTGATTTGATTGAATTAAGGTTGTGTTGGTTTTAAAAGTGATTAAGATCCTAAACTCTGATTTCATAAAGAATTTTAAAAGGTCAAGGTTATTTTAATTCACCCCTACTCTTGGTAATTGAGTGTATTCATTGTTTTCAATTGGTATCAAGAGCCGATTCTTGAAAGTTATTCAAGATCACTTTTTTTCAAAGAAAATGAATACCACACAAATAACTTTTAAAGAGGGAGCCTCTCTCAATCGTCCTCCGATGTTTCAGGGAGAGCATTTTAAATTTTGTAAAAATCGTATGCAAATCTTTATTCAATCAAACGACCCAAGTGCTTGGAATACTATTGAGAAGGGTCCTTTGATCCCTACAAAAGTTGTTGATAATGAAAGAATTCCCAAGGACTAGGATGAGATGACGGAAGGAGAAAAAAGAGTTGTACAATATGACTTCAAAGCTAAAAACATGATTACATCTGCTCTTTCTTCTGATGAATTCTTTAGAACTGTCAGGTGTAAAAGCACGAAAGAAATGTGGGAGATGTTGGAAGTAACTCATGAAGGCACTGACGAAGTTAGAAGGTCAAGGAAGCATGCCTTGATTCATGAGTATGAGATGTTCAAGATGAATTCCACAAAAAACATTCAGCTGCAAACAAGGTTCACTCACATTGTGAATCATCTTCTTGGTCTTGGAAAGACCTTTGATGCTGAAGAGTTAAACATCAAAATCCTGAAATGTCTTACAAGACCATGGCAACCAAAAGTTGCAGCAATCAAGGAATCAAAAGATCTATCTAAGATGTTCATGGCTTCACTTTTCGGTAAGCTTCTTGAGTATGAACTTGAAATGTCACAATTAACACATTCTGAAAATGCAGACAAAAAGCAAAAGAGTATAGCCCTGAAAACTTCATCATCAAATGTGGAAAAACAAGACTCAAGTGATGAAGATTAATGTGATGAACATATGAACCTAATACTAAAGAAATTCAGCAAGTTCATGAGAAAAAACAAGAACAAAAAGATGTCAAACTTAAACAAGAGAAAGGACAACAACAACAACAACAACTCCACCAACTTCACTTGCTTCGAATGTGGTAAGCCCGGACGCATCAGATCTGAATGTCCTATGTTTTTGAAGAAGCAACAAGGTGAGAGGAATACAAAGAAAGAAGGGAAAGCAAAGAAGGCATACATAGCATGGGAAGACAATGATTCAACAACCTCTGAATCAACAAGTGAGAATGAAGAAGCAAATGTTTACTTCACTTCCACACTAAGTGATGATGAAGAATTCTCAAGTGCTGAAACTGAGGTAATTTCTGAATATGATAATATTATTGATGCTTTCCATGAGATGCATGAAGAGGCCCAAAAGCTTACACAAACCAATAATAGGCTAAAAGGAAATCTCAAATGGCATGTTTCCAAAATTGCCGAATTGTAATCTGAACTTTGCAATTTGAAATAAGCAAATGAAAAGCTTGTTTCAAGTTACAAAGCTAATGGATGTGTTTGTGCCTCGTCATCTTTAAATGTTGATAAATGCAAGATGTTAAAAAAAGAATTTGATGATTACAAAAGAGTCAAGGTGAAAAATATATGATTTTGCTTTCAGAAAATTCTTATTTGGCTGATCTTTTGAAAAGGCTTTATAGAGGTAAATGCAATTTAAATCAAATGCTAAGTGTGCAAAAATATGCTGGAGATGCTTCTGGTTTGGGATACAAACATCGATCAAAATCTTTTGGAAAAACAAGGTTTGTGCCTCCAAAACAAAAGTATCAAAAAGGCCTTTCAAAAACAAAGAATTATCAATTGACTCATTTTGAAAGTGCATCAAAAACTATAACTTGCAATTATTGCATGAAGAAAGGTCATACATCCATTAAGTGTTGTCCAAGGAGATTTTATGTGCCTAATGGTGAATGTATTTGGATAACTAAGAGAAAAAGGAAACCAACTAACCCCTATGGACCCAACCCACATTGGTACCTTTCTTTGTTACTTAAATTGACTTTTGCAGGTGTGTCTAAGAGCAAAATCAACATTATGGTATCTTCATAGTGGCTGCTCTAGACACATGACAAGTGACATGTCCATGCTCACAAATTTGACACTTAAAGATGGAGGATATGTCACTTATGGTGATAATAATAAAGGAAAGATCATTGGAGAAGGAAATATAGGAGATAATTTTAAAACAAAGATAAAGAATGTGCTTTATGTGGAAGGTTTTAAGCACAACCTCCTTTGCATAAGCCAATTATGCGACAAATGACTCAAGGTCTCCTTCATTGACAATTGTTGTTTAATTTATGATGGTCAAAATGGTGAGGTTATCTATGTTGGTAAGAGAAAGGGTAACATATATGTTCTGTCCATTGAGCATGCATTCATTCACAACATTAGCTGCCTTGTAAGTAAAACTAATGCGACTTGGTTACTCTTTGCAAAGTAAAGCTTATAGAATCTTTAATAAAAGAACATTGTGTGTAGAGGAATTTGTCCATGTCATATGTGATGAGTCTAACCCCTCTAAAGAGGAAAAAGAGTGTGATATTGATGCATGACCAATGGAAGAATTTTTGCAACTAAATGATCTAAATGAAAAGGAAAAAGCTGAACCAAATGATGAAGTGGAACAGTCAACACCACTACAAAAGCACAAGGAATGGAGAACAACCAAAGACCTTTTCCTTGACAATATAATAGGGGAAGTATCCAAGGGAGTTTCTACTAGATCCTATTTAAGAAATCTTTATTGTAATATGGCTTTTGTATCACAGATTGAACAAAAGAGCATTGACCAAGCTTTGCATGATGAACATTGGTCGATGGCCATGCATGATGAATTGAATCAATTTAAGAGAAATGAGATTTGGGAATTAGTCCCTAGACCCTCTACTCATAAACCTATTGACACCAACTGGGTTTCTTGAAACAAGCTTGATGAAAGTGGTATCATATTTAGGAACAAGGCTAGATTGGTTTCTAAAGGATACAACCAAGAGGAAGGCATAGGCTATGATGAAACCTATGCTCCAAGTGCTACGTTATAGGCCATTAGGTTGTTACTAGCATATGCATCTTTAATCAACTTTAAATTGTTTCAAATGGATGTTAAAAGTGCATTTTTGAATGGTTACATTGAGCAAGAGATATATGTTGATCAACCCCCTGGATTTATTGATTGCACACATCCTAACCATTTTTTCAAATTAAGAAAAGCTTTGTTTCGTTTGAAACAAGCACCAATGGTATGAGAGATTAAGTAACTTCTTGCTTAGCCAATCTTTCATAAGAGGACATGTTGACAAAACATTATTCATTAAGAAGAATGAAAATGATATCTTGTTGGTTCAAATCAATGTGGATGATACTATATTTGGTTCAACTAATCAATCTATGTGTAGAGAATTTTCTATCTCAATGCAGAGTGAATTTGAGATGTCAATGATGGGGGAGCTCACATTCTTTCTAGGACTACAATTTAAGCAAATGAAGAATGGAACTTTCCTTAGTCAAGCCAAGTATTGTCTGGAGATGATCAAAAAAATTGAAATGGAGAAGAGCAAGGATGATACAACTCCTATGGCTACATCAACTTATCTTGATTCAAATGACAAAGGAAAAAGTGTTGATGAGTCTAAATATAGAGGAATGATTGGATCTTTGTTATACTCAACTGCAAGTAGACCTGATATTATGTTAAGTGTTTAATACTTTTGAATTAGTGGAACTCTAATCTAGTTTGATTAGAAGAACTGGATGTAGCTTCTCTTGAGAAGTGAACCAGTATATGTGCTTGTGTTAATCTATATTGTTCTATCTCTTCTTGCTATTATGATCTCTCAGCTGTTGTGATTTCTTCATTACTCAACGAGTGCTGGTTTTGTGATTGGAATCTTGGACTGAGTGGTTTGATTGAATTAAGGTTATGTTGGTCTTAAAAGTGATTAAGATCCTAAACTCTATTTTAATAAAGAATATTAAAAGGTCAAGGTTATTCCAATTCACCCCCCTTTTTGGTATTTGAGTGTATTCATTGTTTTCAAGCCTAAGTCCTACAATTAGTGCTTCGTACTCAGCTTGGTTGTTGAAGGCTTCAAAATTAAACTTGAGGGCTTGTTCCTACGTAATGTTGCCAAGACCCTCAAGAATATTCCTACTCCACTTCCCCACATGTTGGACGCTCCGTCCACATAGAGGTTCCACCTGTCTGGGGTGGATTTTTTGTCCCCTGCAAACTCTGCTAGGAAGTCCGCCATGAACTGTGACTTCATGGGACAACAGAGCTCATATTGTAGGTCGAACTCTAACAATTCAACCGACCATGCTACCATCCTACCTGCCAACTGTTCGACTATTGGCAAGCCTACCAATTGTCATTGCAGGTTATAGAATTCATAAAAGATTGTCTCCACAGGGACTTGAGCTACTCAGTTAATTTAAATAAAAGTAACAATTTAATAGTTTGTGTACAACAAGTGTGTTCGAAGTTTGATGGTTTTACGAAAATAACGGAAATAACAGAAATAGTGCGCCGAAATTTAAGGAAATAACAGAAACTAATAAAATGAATTTAATTAATTGGAGAGAACGTAGGATTTGGTTTCATCATTCATACCCTCAGTATCCAATTAATATTATCATGTATAAATAATTTTCTATCATTACTGATGCACACATTAATTCACCCTGAATCGATCCCTTGCATTCGAGAATCCTAAAGATATTTAACGATTATCGATCCTTCGCATACGAAGTAAATAACCCAGCATTACAATCATAATCTCATGCTATTTGAAATCTAAATGTTATGCTCTATTCCTAGCAACGTAACATAAAGAGTAAAATCATTCAGTTCAAATCCTAAGGGCACTTTCTAGTCAAACTTAGAATCCAATTTCATGAAACTAGTGATCAAGTAGAATCAAGCATTAAGAACAGAATGAAATCACCAGAAAGAGTAGAAACGATTCATACATATTTCAAATATTAAAAGAGATACATAAGGGTACAAAAGATTACATCCAATCCTTAGGAGAAACTAACCGATCATGGTGCAGAGCAAGAGATCAACAGAAAACATGACGAAGGTAGGGATCCCCGGCCCGTTCCTGCAGAGTTTCCACTCCTTTTCTCTCTTCTCTCACCTCTCTCTAAGCCTTTGGTGTGTTTCTCACGTTCTCCCTCCAAAGTTTATCCTAAGCCTCTTTTTCCTTCACCTTTGCATGGCTATTTATATCCATTGTGGTGCTGCTTGTGTCCACTCGCCCAGGCGAGTGGTTTTGCCTTGCTTTACTCGCCTGGGCGAGTTAATTACTTAGTGGCCGGGAAAGCCACTCGCCCAGGCGAGTGTTTTGTTCCTATTTTGCTCGCCTGGGCAAGTTAAAAACCCAGCAATGAAGAAACATTTTCATCTGGGCGAGTTCTGGGCGAGTTGGCTTATGAAATCTTCCTAATTTTGACATATTTTCCCCTTTGTGCATCTTGGTTGCTTAGAAGTTATGGATATCATTGAAACCTATCTAAACACCGATTTTGAGTGGATGAATCTTCCAAAATATGATCAAGAAATTTACTAAAATCAAAAGATACATGCCAGCATTAAAACCTTGATTTTACTAAAATATGGCACTTATCACCACTATGGTTTCCATAGTACCTGCTTAATAGGGTAGTTAGTTTTCACTATTACCGGTGACAATGGAAGTAAGCTCAGAGGCGTTTAGCTGAGGTGACAAGTGTTAAGGCTATCTTCTCAATCATTTGATATCTTCTTCGCATCATGTAGCATACGACTGGTGAAATAGATAGGGAGCTAGTGCTTCCCTTCTTCTTGGACAAGTGCTGAGCTAACAGCCTCGTCCGTAACTGAAAGATACAAAAGTAAAGGTGCATCTGGTCTAGGTCGACTCAAGACTGGTGGTGCAACAATAGTCTTTTTGAATGTTCAAAGGCCTGCTCACAGGCTTCATTCTAGAGGAATGGTTCAGTATTGTTAAGTAACCTATAAAAGGATTTTGCCTTCTCGGAAAGCTTTGTGAGAAATCGTGATAGAGCCGCTAGTCTTTCGTTCAGTCTTTGAACTTCATTAAATTTGTCGGACTATGCATTTGTAAGATGGTTGAGCATTTGTCGGGTTGGCTTCTATTCCCCGGTGTGTGATCATGAAACCCAGGAACTTTCCTCCCCCCACCCTGAATGTACACTTTTCGGGGTAAGACGCATATCATACTTTCGTACTTCTTCAAATACTTCCTCCAAATCTGCCACATGATGTGCTATGCTTTGAGACTTGACAACCATGTCATCAACATAGACCTCAACATTGTGTTCGATCTGTTTTCTGAAGACACGGTCCATAAGTCGTTGATATGTGGCCCTGCATTCCTGAGGCCGAAAGGCATGACTCTGTAGCAATAATTGGCATGTCCAATGAATAATGTCATTTTTCTTCATCTGAAAGGTCCATCCTGATCTAATTATACCCAGAGTACACATCCAAAAAACATAGGACTTGGAACCCGGACACACCATCGACCACGACTAATCTGTCTATGTTAGGCAACGGGTATGCATCTTTGGGCATGCCTTGTTAAGATTTGTAAAATTTGTGCACATGCGCCACTTGCCACTGTTTTTTTAACCATGACATCGTTGGCAAGCCAAGTAGAATACCTGACTTCTCTGATAAATTGGCTTTAAGCAATTTGTCTACTTCCTCCTTCACTACCCTTTGTCTTTCTTATCCCATATTCCGTTTCTTTTGAGCTATCAACTTAGCTTGTGGACATATTGCCAGTTTATGGCATACGATGCTAGGATCAATGCCCGGCATATCGGATGGTTTCCAAGCAAATAAGTCTGCATTTTTGCGGAGAACGTCAGCTATATGCCTATATTCGTGTCTAGTAAGGTCCTTACTTGAGCTGTGTACATTGCCCAAGTTTAGGTCCGAGTTGAAGTTTGACGAGTTCTTCAATCGGCTTAGGTCCTTTATCAATGTTGTTGCCACGTGGATCCACATCTAAGCTATCATCATGGTGAGCTGTATAGATAGTAAGAGTGTAGAAGGTGGACCCTTTGTCTATGCTCATTACCTGACTAGTACCCCCAAAGAAAGACTGTGTCTGCTCGGCTCCCTGCTAGAAGGATACAATGTCACTTTCAAGCTTTCTGCGTAGCACTATCGGGCTTGCTTTTGGTTTGTTTTGATGGTAACAATTTCTCCTGTCACAGTGGGAAACTTCATTTTCAAGTGAGGCGTAGAGACAATGGCTCCAATCTCATTCAAAGTTTTCCTGCTGATTAAAATGAAGTAGGCAGTGTCGGCCTCTACTATCAAGATCTACATATCCTTGGGTGTCTACCCTTTCTCCTGTGAAGCCCAGTAGAGGTCCACGATGAGATTGAATCATGTGTGGTGAGATTTCTAGCTTTTGAAATGCTCTCCAATACAAAATGTTAGCAGAACTACCTTGATCAATGAGGACCTTGGATACTTTAAAGTTGGCGATTAGGAGGGAAACCACCATTGGATCATCCTGGTTGACAAGATTAATTCCCGCAAGGTCAGCATCTATGAAAGTAAAAGGAGGAAGGTTTCGTGGTGAGGGAACGTTGACACAATTAATGTCAATGTCCTGTATGGCATGCAAGTGTCTCTTTTAGAACTGACTGGACGAACTGCCATATGCGAATCCACCCGCGATGGTGTCAATTTCACCTAGGATGTACTGGGCAGGTTCGTTCTGTTGCTGGGGAGGAGGCTGACGCTCCTGTCTATATTGTTGTTGTCTCTGCCTCCCCCTATCTTCAGGCCTTCTATCAGCATCTCGGTTCCTATACTGATTTTCTCGTCTACCCCCAGGTCTGTTTCCAGTAGAGAGATTGTCAGGTCTTTTCACAAACCATGCCAAATACCCTGCCTAAACGAGCTCTTTTATTTTGTCTTTGAAGGCCCAACATTTTTTCGTGTTATGGCCGCTACCACGATGAAATCGGCAGTATTTATTCGGGTTTGACCCCTATTTGAAAGACGATGAGGGATTAGGTGGTACCACATATACCTCCGTGTTGAATGCTTCCTCCATAATCATAGCCCGATTGACCGTTAAAGGAGTATATCTTTCATACCTAGGTCCTCTTGGGAGAGGCTGGTAGCTGTCCATCCTCTGTCTTTTGTTCGACCTCTGCAAATCAACCTTGATAGCCATATCCTGCTTCTCCCTTTTCTGTCCTACCTGTCTAACTTCATTCCAAAACTTAGACATCTCATCCATCTATATGTAACCTACATCCCATTCGTGTATCTCGTCCATGTTAGAAGGGGGTTTCTTGCACAAACTATCTGCGAACTTGTCAGGCTAGCATCATCAAGTGTAATGCTACCTCATAATTGAGGTTCCTGATTTGAACAGTGACCAATGAGGTCGTCCGCTTGACGCAAGGTAGCCAATGCGGCTGAGATTAGCCTATGAGGTCAGCTAGTTCCATATTGTGCTTTGAACTTTTGGACCAAAGTGCTGAAGCTGTCGATGGACTTTGGAGGGAGTCCATCATACCATGCCAAAGCTGCTCCCTTTAAAGAGGTATGAAACACTCGACATAGTATAGCGTCGTTGTTCGTGTAAAGGTTGACCTGAGTCAAATAGGCATTCAGATGTTCGTCTGGGTCTGTGGTGCCGTCATACCTTTCTAGATGAATAGATTTCCACCCAGGATGAAGGTCGACTTCCATAATGTGGTCAACAAAAGGATGTATCTCCATGGTCAGCCCTTCATGATGATATACTCGCATTGAGCTAGGGTCGTCTGGAGGGTTGACATGTTGTCGGGGGTGCGATTCACCTTGAGTTGTCTCATTCCGCATAGATTGCGCTTGTTGGTCTCCCAATTGGTGTCGCCTTCTGGTCTAGTGTTGATCACGATCGGCTTTCAGCCTTCAGTTCTCTTCTTTATACCTTCGTTCCATCTTTGCTATACGGTTTTGAAGTTGTTGAATGGCGTTAGCATTCGTCACGGTCGTCTGTGGAGGGTTAGACGCCTCCTCAGGAGTGTCACGTCTAATGCTGGAGCGTGTACTAACCATGAATGCCTTCTGGTGATTTGTTTGGGTGCGAGGCCGCAGGGTATGTAACACCCCAATATTTTTATATACGTGTTAAATGTGTAATTTAGGAAATGTTTTAGATCAATTAGTAATATGTGATTAAAGGATTTTTTTACCTAGAATAGAGATTAGAAAAATTTCAATACAATACTCCTAGGTAATAAATTACTAATAGGTGACAAGAAAATCTAGAATAGAATTTCTAGGAACTTTACTAC
>PYAF01001222.1:20593-48396 GCA_007407185.1 Glycine tomentella | reverse complement strand
TGCATGTTGATGCTTCAGTACCTGGGCATATACTCATTTCTTAAATGCTATAGAGGTTCTACCAAATATGACTTAAATTTGCACGACACTACATTATTTGCCACCATGAGGTTTAATAGCAAGTATATGCTGTATTCTTTGCATGTGACAATGTATTATAATATTTCCATTAGGGTTCAAATAGTGCCTACCATGAGGTTTGGATTCCCCCACAGATGTTAGAAACCATTGAATTCCAAAGAGAATAATACATAAAGTAATGGCTGTGTCGATGTTGACGTTTAACGTGAAATATAACTAGATTAGCTACTATATGTCGGGTTAATTTAATTTAATTTCTTAAGCCCAATGATGCATAATGTTGGCGAATATAAGCCTAAATTTCTATGAACTTATAAAACTGGCTATTTGAGCACATGACATCAGTTCATAATTTATTTATGCTTGTAAAGATTTTGATTCGCTTGGCGTTTCGAGAATCATAAAAAAGAAAATAAAATAAAATAACAATTCCAAAGTTGAGAGATATATAGATAAAACAAAACGGTCCAAGCCTAAAGAATCTCATTTAAATCATCTTGTACCTACCACATGTCACATAGAGATCTACTCGAAAAGACGAAAACAATGGAGAAATTAAGTGTAAGTTTAATCTGTATATTCCCACCGCTTGAAATTTCTCAAGAACATAAAGATAGGGCAAAAATTAATAAATAATATAATTTAATTATAAAATTAGCAAAATGGGGTAAGGGGTTACTTATTTAGGGATATGGTGTAACCCAACACGCCCTAGCCAGGCGTGTTTGGGCCATCATATTGCCTATATAAACCCCACAAATTTGACAGGGTGCTACCATTATGGGTTATGTGTAAATGTGATTCTGCTTTGTCTGAGGTGAAGCGCTGTTTGGGATACCAGTTTGCCTATATAAAGCTCAGTAATTTGTGAAGTGAAGCGCTGCAAAGAAGTAAGTTGTTCATTAAACAATTTTACATATTATTTAGTGAGTTAAATTTTTTTAATTAGAAAATTGTTAAGGCCATATGAACTTGTTATCGACATACATGTTATGTTTAATATGGTTTAGGGCTTGGTTTAGTGTGTTGTGTTTACATTTTAGGGTTTAGGTTTAGGGTTGACATTGTGATTGGGGTTTAGGGCTTGGGGAACAGACGTAGGGTTTAGGGGTTCTGGCTTAGGATTTAGGTCGTATGTGGTGATTAGGGTTTAGGGCTTGGGGAACAGACGTAGGGGTTAGGGGTTCTGGCTTAGGGTTTAGGGCGTATGTGGTGATTAGGGTTTAGGGCTTGGGGTACAGACCTAGGGTTTAAGGGTTCCGACTTAGGGTTTAGGTCGTATGTGGTGATTAGGGTTTAGGGCTTGGGGTACACACTTAGGGTTTAAGGGTTCCGGCGTAGAGTTTAGGTCGTATGTGGTGATTAGGGTTTATGTCTTGGGGTACAAACCTAGGGTTTAGGTTGCTGTGTAAACAAGACCACTTCTTTATGCTTTTGTGCCTTTGACAATATTGACTTTCTTTCACCATCTGGTGATTTACTGGGACTAACTACATCTCTAGAAATCTCAGTTTTACCAGTTTGGGTTAAAGATGTATGGTCTACGGAATTCAGTTTAGTTTTAGGGTTTACTGTGTTAGTGTTCAGTTGTTAGGGTGTGTGGATATATGGGATAGGGTTTAGGGTGCGTTGATAGGTGGGATAGGGTTTAGGAGGTGCGGTTATGTGGGTTAGGGTGTATGGTGATTGTATTATGGCTGTTGGTATAGGGTTTAGGGTGTGTTTAGTGTTTAGGGTTTGTGTTTCATAATTTAGGGTTTTGGGTGTTTGTGTGCTCCAGACGTTTATTTATGTTGATGGCAGGAAATGAGTTCAAGTGATGCAGAGGTTGTTCGTGTTGTGCTATTTTTCAATGGAAGGAAAATTGAAAGGGGAAGAGGTGTTTTCTTTGAAAGGGTGAAAAGGATGACACAAATTAACCGAAATGCAACATTGGGTGATTTGCATAAGAAGATACGTCCAAAATTAGGTCTGGATGACAACACATGTATCACTTTGCTGACGGCAAGAATATGGCAGCAAGATCAATACATGGGGTTTCCAATACAGGATGATGAAGAATTGGAAATGGTGATTGAAGAATTTTTTAATCAGGCACGGAAGAATTTTTTAGAGTTGTATGTGGATTACACCATAGTACAGGAAGCTGTTTTACCCAGGAGGTCAATTGCTTGTAATTCTGCACATATTGCATCATCATATGGTGCTGTAGGTGCAAACATCTCTCAGGAAGATTCACATGACCCAACTTGGGTTATGGATGACGATGAAGATGATGACGATGATGAAAATATAGCGATGGAAGATCGTCTTCTTCAGGAGAATGTCACTGCATTAGATAATGATGAAGATGTTAGTGTGGATGCGAATGCATTCCAACAACACACTGATGTGGGGTCTCTGAAATGCGGTACCGTGCGGGTGTTGGACCGACACAATCAGAACAACCTGTTGAAGGTAAGTTACATGACTTAAACCCTAAGTGATTTCGTATAATAGTTGTTCATCTATATATTATAGTATTTTAGTTTGCAAAACCATGCTTATTCACCTGTCTTGTATTTAAAGGCGGTGCGGTTATTCCTTTTTGGGACGAAATTCCACATTACACATATATCGATTGGAATCACCCAAGCAAAGAAGATTCTATTGCCTGTTCAGCTTCAGGATCGGGTTCAGTCCAAGGTCCCTGGCAAATAGGGGACGATTTATTTGTTGAATAGGAATTTCCATCCAAAAAGGAGGCACAAATTGCAATTATGCGAAACCTAATGAGGGAGCATCAAGAAGCATTTGTGGTTGAGAGCAAGCCTGACAGGTTTTCCATGAAGTGTGTTGCTCACAAGGATGGTTTCCCTTGGAGGGTTAGGGTGTATAAACCAATGTACGGTGAGAAGTGGGTGGTTTCAAGATGGGGTGGAAAACACAAATACCTCAATGACCATATATCACAGGATCATAGACAACTTGATGTTGATGTCATTGCTTCACTCGTAGTAGGTATGAACTCAGAATTTGTGCTTTATATGAAAAATATTAATTTGTGTTAAGGTTTGTTGTTAATGTCCATGTTACAATGTCATTTTTAGGAATGGTTAAGGAGGAACCGGGCGTGTCCATTGCGTTGGTTCAGGAGAGGATCACCAATAGCTTTGGATTTAAAGTTTCCTATTGTAAGGCATGGTATGCGAAGCAGAGAGCGATGGCAATGATTTATGGAGATTGGGAAGAATCTTATGCATATTTGCCGAGGTGGTGCAACTACATGCTTCGTTTTTCACCAGGTTCTTTTTTTGATATTCAAACCAATGATTATTTTGTGGCACATCGACTGGTCCGAGGGAAGCGTGTGTTTTAGCGAATGTTTTGGACTTTTAGACAGTGTTGCGAGGCTTTTAAATTTTGCAAACCCGTCATTCAAATTGATGGGACTCACTTATATGGCAAGTATAAAGGAAAATTGCTGATCGCCACGACTCAGGATGGAAATAATGAATGCCTGCCACTGGCATTTGCCATTGTTGAGGGGGAGACGTTGGAAGCTTGGGAATATTTCCTTGCTAACATTCGCTTCCACGTAACCCAAATGCAAAATATATGCCTCATTTCAGATCGGCACCGGAGCATTATATCTACAGTGCAGAATCATTCCGGTTGGCAACCGCCTTTTGCTCATCACGTTTTCTGCCTTCGTCATATTGCCAGTAATTTCAATCAAAGATTCAAGAGTGCAAGATTGAAGAAGAGCCTCATGACTTTGGGTATGTTCACAATTATTTGTAATTTAGTAAGATTCAAAAATGTCTTACCCACCTAACGTTAATGGTATTATAATTGTGCAGGTTATACTCCCTGTATGGCCGAATTTGGCATAGCGTATGAACGATTCCGCGATACCAGTGCTGAGGTTGCATAATGGATTAACAGCATTCCTAAGGAAAAGTGGACTCGTGCATATGATGTCTAGGGGAGAAGATATGGACATATGACAACAAATTTGGCTGAATAAGTGAACAAGGTGTTCAAGGGAGCAAGGAACATGCCTATCACTGCTTTGGTGAAGCACACATACAGTCGTTTGGTTGAATATTTTGTGAGAAGGGGTCAGGCAGCTACTTCACAGCTGCGGCAATCACAACGACATTGTAAAAATATGGTTGATGCTGTGAGGCATAATCAGAACGTTGCTACAAGGCACAATGTACACACCTATAACCTTGAGCAAACATCGTTTGAGGTGGCCGATGGCTGGGAAAGGTCATATTTAGTAAACCTAACCGAGCATTTTTGTCAGTGTGGGAAGTTTAAGGCCTCAAATACCCTTGTAGCCATGCCGCAGTTGCTGCTTTATACATCCGTCAGAATCCTTTGCAATATGTGGATGATATGTTCCTGGTAACCAACTTGGTTGAGGCTTATTCATTACCTTGGCAGCCTATTGGTAATGAACTTGCTATTCCCCCGAGTGAAGATCTAGTTATCATCCATGACAAGGCAATGTTGCGTGCGAAGGGTCGTCCAAGGTCAACTAGAATACGTAACGAGATGGACGAAGTCGAAACATCTCAGAGAGCTCGTAGATGCGGTCTGTGCAAGCAAGTTGGACATAATCGTACAGCTTGTCCTACTCGGGGTGGTGTTTCATGATTCTGTTATTATGTTTGCTTGATAAGTGGTACGTTAAATGTATTTGATTTATAAAAAATGTTGTGTAACATGTATGACGATAATGTTTTGGTTGTGGTGCACATCAATTTCCATTTGTTACTAATTATTTATTTATCATGATTTATGTTACACGTACAACGTTAATTGAACACACCTAACTGAAGACGCCTAACAAGGGCGTGATTGAACATGCCCAACTAGGATGTCGTTGAACACGCGTAACTACCGCGTCACTAAACACGCCTAAGAATTCTTTAGGCGTGACTGGACACGCCCAACTTGGGCGCGATTAACCCCTATATAAGGTAGACGCTCGGACACAACATGTCTCGCCCCGCAAATTTGATTTTGCATACCATGGCATTCTTAGGAGAAACAAGCAGCAACACCGTTCGTAACTCCAAATTAGCATTCATTTATCCAAATGAATCAGCGAAGCACAATGAGATAGGTGTTTGTTTTCAGTGTGCTACTCCAATAGCGATGCTAGTTCCTAATGAGTGTTCATTTCAGATGCTTAAGAGTAGGATGCACCACATCCTTCTACTAACCGATGACCATTTCGTGGATAACATCTACTACCGACAACCATCCCTAGACGTAGGTCAGCACTATTTTTTTCATTCTATCGCACTAACAAATGATGATGATGTTTGCAGAATGTTAAGGTGTCACGACCAAATGTCGACTGCTGGTCCTATAGAAATATTATGCACCATAAATAGAACAACCGATGGGATAATCAACCTACTTCAGTCGACAATCGTCCCCACACATGATGCAATGTTATATTACAACGAAAGTTGGAACATACCACGGAGAGGCAATTTTGTGGGTTATTCCTTAACTGGAACAAACCTAATCCGATTTGAAATTCCTGCTTCATGCACCATTTAAACACTGAAGGCCGTCATCAAGCAAGTTGCGCTTGTTGGGGTTCCCCCTAATGGAATTCACATGTCCCAGGTGGTAAGAAAATTGTTTTTTCGTCATCCAACACATGCACCATACTCAGACACCACAATCCTGTATGACATAAAAGAGTTGGTAAGCGATGAAGACGTTTTGAGGATGCTAGCGGAATCCAACTACTGGAGATGTCTTTGTCCAATTCAAATTTTAGCCATTTTTAACAAACCACAAATCCAGATGGAATAAGACATGTACGCCGAAGATGTTGTTTTTTAATTATCCTTTTAATTAAAAATCTGTTATGAATTTGTGGTGTTGACAGCGTATGTAATTGTTAGGGTTTGCGGGGTTAACGTCGTTAAATAATAGTTAGACCGAGCATGCTTAACATAAATGTCACAAACAAGTGTAGGGCAAAAAAATTAAATAATTGCAGTTTAAATAAAAATTTACGTAAACATTGCACCACCAAAACTTATTCACGGAAAGTTGTGGATGTTTGTTATATCATTTGTAAAGCTCTGAGTCAAGTAAGTGATGCTATGCTGAAACATGATTTATTTTGTTAGAATATTATTAGTTAATTACGTAGATTATGATCTAGATTTTCGTTAGTTAGTTATGTAATGTATGACCTAGGTTTAGGTGACATAGTTGGTGACCTAGGTTTTATGACCCTAAAGATGTTGTTAAGTGGTGCAATCCATAAGCCCTAAAGATGTTGTTAACTGGTGCAATCCATAAACCCTAAATGGGTACACAAGCAGAGCGTGTCTTTACAAATGCAGTTTTTTGTGTGACTAGACAATACACATGCATTTATTAATATACGATGAAATCTAACCAAGAAATTGAAATCTAACCAACTAAGATGTTACATCGACAATTTATTCAACTTATCAATATTCTTCAACATAGTTTACATAATCAAACGAGAAAAAAAATGTTTTTTAATCTTTCTTTTAAACAACCTAAAAATAAGCTATCCTTTTTTTTCTCCTTTATTTTTCTTTTCACTTTTTTCCCCAAAATAAAACAAATAACTAAATAGTCAATTTAGTCTAAATTTGTGATTTGGTTTCACTTTAGCCCTTAGAATTAAGGGAATTTAAAAAGTTCTCAAAATTATAACTTGTCACTCATTTTAATCAAAAGTTATATGTAATGTTTATCTTAAGTGATAATATGAACACATGTTAGAGACCAAAATAACATTAGGTAGTTAAATTTAAGGACGCAGAATAACCCTCAACCTAGATCTAAACCCAAAACCTATGTCATCAACCCTAAACCTAGGTAACCAACTATTTGTTTCTTAAACCCTAAATATATGTCATAACCTACATACCCTAAACTAAGTAACTAACTAACCTACTAATATAATATATATCATGCAATTTCAAAAACTAACTAACCTCACCCACTACTTGTACCCTAAACCCTAAACCTATTACATAATCTAAGACAATAACTAATAATCTAAGACACTAACAATTTAAGTCACTAACTAATAACATTGTAACCCAAATAAAATAAAAAATATTTCAACATGACTTACGAAATACAATCGATTACAATACAACAAAAGAAATTAAAAAAACTAATTGCGAATAAACCAGAGTGACGGTGGTGGCCACGGCAAATGACGTGCCTGACGATCAGGTTGCCTTCATCTTCGTGGTCGCTGAGAACTGCCTGGCTTGGACGGGGCTGCCTGAGAAGGGCCTGGCTGATAAGGGTCTGGCTGAGACGGGCCTACATAAGAAGGGCCTGCCTCATACGAATGGACATAAGGAGAGCGACATGTTGTGCCCTGCTCTGCATATACCGGCATAGGATGCTCAGTAGCTTCGGTGACATATGGTGAATGTGGTTGCCAAGCCGCACAGGCTGATGCACTATAATCCATCTGCGAGAGCTTGTCGTCGATGTTTGTATTAGTCCAGTTGGGATCAATGTTTATCCCAACACCTAACCCAACATCTACATCTGCACATGTCATCGCAGTAGTACCATATGCGGCATGGGTCTGCGAGTGGCCCGGTGGAGGCATTTGGGCTTCGGTACTGAAATCGGCATAGTCCATGCCCCCATGCCCCCCTGCGCAGTAGCCTAGTAATATACGGGCTGTGTCTCATATGTCGATGCAATAACAGGAGGTCTATAGTAACCCTCGGTGCGCGGCCTGGGTCGAACAATGGGCTCAAGAACCTGCTGCAGCGGTCTCTGTTGACACTCTAGCCCACGACCCTCTTTTCTTCGACGGCCAACTGCAACTGAAAGTTCTGGGTCTTCTTGAAGCTGGGATTGGGAAGAATGTGGGCCTGCCTCCTCCACGCGATAGCTCTCAGTGAAGACAGACATTAAGCGACTGACCTCCTCACTCGCCCAATCGAAATCGAAGTCCTCCTCCCTATTGGGGCTACTTGTCGTGAAGTACAACGCCTCCAGCCCATCAACCTACAATTTTAAATATACACACATAAGTGTCAAGTATGTCATGTACTATAATTAATTTAAATAGACAATTGAGGATGTGAAAAAAACTTACACCACGACCGGTCTTCGCGCCCTTCTTTGTGATGAACCGCTTCTCGTTTTCTCTGTACCAAACCATGTACTCATGGTGTGGTGACAGCAACCCCTGAATCAAGGGTGGAAGCTCAATGTGCTGGTCCCTAGTCTCCCATCGCATAATAAATGGTCTGAGTTTACGAACCCAGTTGTCTTCTCGTTTATCGCAAAGCGAAAGGTCATGCACACCCTTCAGCTTCTTGGGAGCACGTGGGATTGGCTGATCCCTCCCGAATTGGCGCATGCATCTATCCGGCTGAGAATATTCAACTATGTGGAAGCATATAATAGGAGTAGTTGCCATCCACAGCAGTCGCTGATGGTTAGATGCACCAAGAAAGTCGTAGTCCCCATATGGTTGCCATACGACTTGCACAGAACAAAATAACACATCATTATGTAACAACATGTTCCACAAATGCAAACGTACAATAATTGAAAAACTACTAGATGTACCTCGTTTCGAGTAAGGGAGTCGAATGCCATCCTATACAAGACCAGTTCATGCGGTTTAAACCGGCCTAAAACGTTAAACCTAATTTCCAAATAACTAATGTTAGTATACTATAAGACTTCATTGTTACAATTGTAAACAAAAACAACATATTGTCACACATACCGGTGTTCGAAATGCCAATCCAGCTATGTAGGCAGCTGAATAGCTAGAGCAATTGGTGGGAATCTCACCCACGCCCACACCTGAAGAAGCATATGACACCCACCAATGTCACTCCTGGCTAGATCTGTACACTCACACAATTGTCTAAACAAATGTGCAAGGACAGCTGAGCCCCAGCTATATCGACCGATGTCCACGAAATCCCCTGCAAGCAACGACATATATCGTGCTGTGATCATGCTACCTCCAGATCGGTTGCTCAGCAGCCATGATCCAATATGCCGTGCAATGTGGGTCTTCGTGAACCACGTCACGTGAACCAATTCGGGAACCACTTCACCCAATGCGCAAAATGTCTATCAAAGAAAGACATGCGCAAATATTTACCTCTCAACTCGGTGTCCTCCTCAGGTTCGTGACCAAACACCTCCTCAATGACGGTCGTCCAATCGGCATTTGTCACTCCAGTAACCACATTGCCCTCCGTGGGCAATCCCAGAATACCAGCCATGTCTTCCAACGTGATGGTCATCTCACCCTGCGGCATGTGGAAGGTGTGAGTCTCTGGCCTCCATCGTTCAACCAGAGCAGTAATAAGTGCAGCATCCATCTAAAAAAAAATAGTAATTATTAAACAAGTTCATTTATGAAATTAACCAGTCTTTACTCATTTCATAATTGCATGGTTGCATACCTGAATATGTCACATGGTACGACATGAAGAAACCCAGCTTCTCGCAACATGTCACAAATGACATCGGGTATATCGTCTGCATCTGGTCCACCGGTCAGTTTACCACGTCGAGTCTTCAATACTCAAGGTGGGCCACCGTTCCACACAACTTGTGAAACGTGCGTGTGCTGAATACGCCTACGCAAAGCGCCCCACTTGTATGGGGGTAGGGACAACATAGGCAGTCGGATCCATGGGCTCACACTCATGATCAGATGCAGATCACGATGAAGATGTGGAGGATGAATCAGCCATCTAATCAGTATCTTCATGTACAAAAATTTAAAACCATGGTAAACAAAATATTAACGATTAACAAATCATTCAAACAAAATTTTCTTATATATCAAAAAACATTAAACCAAAAACCCTAACACAACATAAGCCCTAAAGCTAAACCGAAATCCATAAACCCTATGTAAAAAAACATAAGCCCTAAACCCTAATCACAACATAAGCCCTCAAACTAAACTGTAATCCAACACAAAGCTTGAAACACCCCACACCTCATCCCTTTTTCTGTTGTGAGTATGATTTCAATTGTTTTATGTGTTTGTGTCCACTTTGATTTAGTATTATTCAGGTTGATTCTATCTGTCATCATCATAGGCGTTTTCCTATCCTATAATCCAATAATTGTTCCTAAACAGACAAGTATTCCAAATGGTCCTGTTCAATGTCACCAGCTTGCTATCAGCAGAGATAATCAATAAACCCAACTTTTAACTGGTAAAACTGAGATGTCTTTGAGGAGGAGAAAATGAGTTTTGCTCAACTCCAAGATGACTATGTCAAGACCGAAGCTTTGCTTGAAACATCATATCGGCATAGACAATTGCTATGTGAACAGGTCTCTAATGTCAAGGCCATGCTCAATGAAATACAAAAGAAATTAAAACATCGTGAGTTGGAAACCTTGAAGATAGAGACTCATCTTCGTCATTTCAAAAGGAATATATTGGACACTGATACAACGTTCAAGGAAAGAGCTGAGAAAACAGAAGTGGCAAGGAAGCAAAGTAAAGAGAGAAAAGCAAAGAAAATTGCAGCTAAGGAAGTGCTTGCCAAGGCAAAACTTGAATTGGAAAACTAATTACTTAATATTAGTGAAGTCTATGTAATACTCATTAGGTTATTCACTGCCATAAACCCTAAACCAGAATCCATAACCCCTAAGTCTGTAACCAAAGACCTAAACCCTAATCACAACATCAGAGCTAAACCCTAAACTGGAATCCATAAACCCTAGGTCTGTAACTCAAGCTCTATACCCTCATCACAACATAAGACCTAAACCCTAGACCGAAATCCATAAACCCTAGGTCTGTAACCGAAGACCTAAACCCTAAACATGCCATAAGCCCCAAACCCTAAACCGGAATACGTATACCCTACTCACAACCCCAGACCCTCAACGCTAATCACCACATAAGACCTAACTCTAAACCGAAATCCCTAAACCATAGGTCTATACCCCAAGCCAAAAACCCTAATCACCATGTAAACCCTAACCCCTAAACTGACATACGTAAACCCAAAACCTAAACCGGATTACATAAACCCTAATCGCTACCCCAGACCCTCAACCCTAATCACAACATAAGCCCTAAACCCTAAATCGACACCCATAAATCCTAGGTCTGTACCCCACGCCATAAACCCTAATCACAATGTAAACCCTAAATCTAAACCGGATTACATAACCTTAATCACTAGCCCAGGCCCCAAACCCTAATCACAACATAAGCCCTAAACCCTAAACCGGAACCCCTAAACCCTAGGTCTGTACCCCAAGCCATAAACCCTAATCACCATGTAAACCCTAATCCGTAAATCGGAATACGTAAACCATAATCCCTACCCTAAACCCTCAACCCCAATCACACCATAAACCCTAATCCGTAAATCGGAATACATAAACCATAATCCCTACCCCAAACCCTCAACCCCAATCACACCATAAACCCTAAACCCTAAACCGGAACCCATAAACCCTATGTATGTACCCCACGCCATAAACCTTAATAACAATGTAAAACCTTAACCTAAACCGGATTACATAACCCTAATCACTAGCCCAGGCCCTAAACCCTAATCACATTGTAAACCCTAAAACTAAACTGGAATACCTACAACCCTAATCACTAACCTAATATCTATCACTAACAAGTTCATATGGCCCTAACAATTTTCTAATTTAAAAATATAACAAACTAAATAATATGCACAATTAGTTAAATCGACTTACTTGTCGGCAGAGCTTCGAATTCGGCAGGGCTTCGCTTCAAAGGAAATCAACACCTAGGCTAGAGAGAAGGTGGAATGGTAAAATGTCATTTTCAGGGGCTATATATATAGGCACTGGTGCACCAAAACATGCTTGGCTAGGGCATGTTTAAACACCCCTAGCCTGGGCGTGTTTAAACACGCCTAGCCTGGGCGTGTTTAAACACGCCTAGCCTGGGCATGTTGGGTTCCACCATTTGCCTAAATATTACCCCCCTTGCACCCTTTTGCTAATTTTTAATTAAAATTGTATTTTTTTTTTAATTTTTTGCCTAAAGATAGCCATGTTGATGCATCGCGATCGTGGTTCCATAAAAATGGAAGCTAAAACGAATGGTGAAGATGATGTAAGTTTTTGCATCAAAATATGACTACATATTTAACTCAATAACAAGCCGAATAATAATGTAATGTGTTTTGGACTGAACTCAGCCCAACAACGGTCTTAAGGTTTGTAATGTAGGTTGGTCCAACATATAATATATATTATAAGGGTAAATGATCATCATTGTCTCTCAACCTGTAGAACATAATAATTTAATCTCTAAAAAATTTAATATTCTGATTTAATTTTTAAATGTGTAAAAAGTATAATAGTTACATTTTATTATTAAGTTTCGTGTGACATTTGTTGTCATTAAGTTAGGCAAATGTTATATCTACTACTTTTATTTTAATTTAATTTTTTACTATCATTAATGCTCTCTATACCCAAATTATTATCCTTATATTTTGGAAAGTAGTTTCAAATGATTGAAACAACATTCTCCAAATTACATTCTGGAATACAACAACAAAGTTCAAAAAATAATTTTCAGAATATTGTTTTAGATTTTATATTCCGAAAAGTATTGTCCAAAATTAAAAAAAAAGTATCATATTTAATTAATAATATTCTTTCCTTCACGACTTTATTTCTTTTAATTATGCATAAATCCTAAAAAAGGAGTGCAAACATACCATGTTTGAGCTCTTGGAAGATGAAAAATACTAATGTTAGATTGATGCATTAAATATATAAGACTCGCACAAGAACAAGTGTACCCTATGCAGTAATGGTAGTGGATTCGAAAGTTCAGACATCGAACTCAAAGGACCAATCATATTTTCAAATAGTCAAGTTTATTAAACTAACAGCTGAGGTGATTAAAAAGAGGATTTAAATACTTTTATGGTTTTGGTTTTCAGAAGAAAACAAATAAACTAATGCAAAGAGAGATTTGAGTGATGATAAGAGTGATTAGGTATTATGATTCACTAGTACCGATTTCCCATAATCCAAATCTCAATGAAATACCTTCCTCGGTTAATTATAGATTTCAAAAATTAACCAAAGTCTATGATTAAGGTCAGAGGATGCTCTTTGCCTTAAATCAATACCCCAATGATCCTGGGTCTATCAATTTAATTCAAAGGATATAACCAATTCTAGGGATGATCAATTAAAAATTAACTAATCTATCGAAGATTACCCAAACAATTTGATCATGCAATTTGGTATAAAAGATATTCTACATAGATATATCAATTACATGCAAATTATCACTATTATCCAATTGATTAAGTATTAGAATGGTCGGTTCCAAATAAAAAATAAAGATATGGAAGAGAATTAATAAACATAAAACAATGAGGAATTCCATTAAGAACATGGAGAATGGTACAATTTGACAATTACATCATAACCCCCAAAATAGGGGACTACTCCCTTATGATCAAAGTAAAACTAACAATCATATACCAAATAGATAGACATACTAATAAAACAGAAACGAAGATCACGAACCGTCCTCATGGTGTTGTCCACACTTCACAACTCTCAAAAGCCTTCAAGGTTCTCTCAAAAGATAAAAGTGAACAAAAGATTGTTTTTACAAAGTCTAAAGACCTATATATACCTTCCTAAAGATATTAGTCTGAAAAGACACACTATGATCGTGATAAAATCTACCACGGTCGTGGTCAAAAGTGACACTGAAGCTCTGGGGCATTGTGGATTGACAACAACTCTCATGGTTGAGCATGACCCTCATGAATTGACCATAGTCGTTGTCGGATCATTGATGTTATTCTAGAGCATTGTTATCATATATTGTGGTTGTACTACTTACTACGGCCATGGTATATGTACCATGACCATGATCAAGTGTAGGGTCTTCAAATCTTCATAAAATCATACAATTTCTAACTCTTTCACTCAATTAAGTGGTTGTACTTCTGCAATATAAAACTAGTGTACAAATGTGTGTTCTATCAAAATAATGCTTGCAAAATGACGCAAAAAATCACATAAAATAACACTCAAAAAGTGGTTTATCTACCTCCCCACACTTGAGCATTGCTTGTCCTCAAGCAATTATGCCAGTTCCCAATCAAAACAAATTCTCCTAAAGTCATAACTCATGCAACATAAATTCTCATTTATTCAACAAGTAAAAACTCACATAATGGGGATAAAAAATTCACTCAAGAATCCATTAAGCTTATAATTAACATACAAATAGTCTTAAAGTGCTTCAAGTTCACTTTGATCACCACCTCTCAGTGTTTTACAATGTTATATAGATAGACAGTTACACTGAAGATCACAATTCAAAGAACAAGTCCATAACTCTGCAGATCAATCAACTCAACTCAAATAAATCCAAAAATTCCAAAAAAGTGAGACATGTTAGGTTGTAATGAGATCAGACATGTAATGTAAGGTATGTACTGAAAGAAATAGACTAACAAAGGGTTCCACTTAATCATATGAAAACACTCAGAAATAATAATTTCTACCTGTTTTTGCATCTTTCTTTTTCATTTAACTTTTGATTCATTTTTTCATCTCTCTTTTTTATTTTCTTTGGGGTACAATAATTCATATATATATATATGTATATATATATATTTTTTTTTCTTTGTCATTTTTGTTTGTGTTTTCTCTTTTCTTTTCTTTTTTTCCATCAACCCCTTTTTATCTTTGATTTCACTTGAGAGAAGGACTTAGGATTTATTCATTAGCACAACCTGCAATGTGTATTAGTTCCCCCTTTTTCCTCACATCAACAATTCACACAATATAGTTCAAGGACCACAATGAAATAATCAATCAGGCTCAAAGTGGTCAACTAGGGGAAAAACTAATCAAAACAATTGATAGGTCTCAAGAAAGCCTATCAGAGTCTCATCTTTTCAAAAAATTCATAATTTATTCAAGGATATGCATGTGAAAACATAGAATAGAACAATGTTATGAAATAATCAATTCACCCACACTAAAAGAATCAAAGCTCAATACTCACATTTATGAGGGTAGCTCTAAGAATAATTCACAATTATGCATGCTAATGTTCCTTTCCTAAGAAAACTTCCAGTTACCCTAGTATACACACACACACACATTATTTTTGTATTTTTTTTAACAAGGGAATAAATGAAAACACAAAATTCTAAACTCAAGAAACTTTTTACATTGTGATGGAACTATAATAATATAAGAGATCATGTATATACTATGACATCAAAATTAGGGAAGTAATGATACCCCTCCCCACACTTACTATATGCAATACTCTCAATGCATAAAAAATAAGAAGAAAAAAATAGAATGAAAGACTACATTGAAATAAACTAAACTAGGTGTTGAAATACAACTAAAAGGAAAAGCTGAAACTAAAATAATATAAAAGAAATGAAAGGAAAGGAAATGAAAAGAAAAAAAATCTCCTTCAAATGAAGGTGGATCCTGGAAAAAGTGATACCGAAGCTGTTACAAGAAGTTCATATGGGCTACAAAAGAAAAGAGACACATGGCAGCTAGTTGACAGACCCCAAAACAGAAAAGTCTGTTGATTTGAGAGGGAGCTGAATGAAGATTAAGTGAAGATTCAACCAAGGTTCAAGACTTGGAAGTTTTGGCTTTCAACATGGCTCAAGCTTTGAAAATGTAGTTTGTGATTTAATGTAAAAAGGATTGAAAGCATCATGATGATCCAAGCCTTGATTACATAACATTCATGTATCATTTAAGCATTGCATCATAGAGAAGCTAAGTAATTGGTTTAAAACTTAAGAAAAAGCTAAGTAAACAGCATATAGTCGTGATAATCGATTACTGGCTTATCATAATTGATTATTTTGTTCATAAACTTTTTGGAAAATCAAATATGAACATTTTAATCGATTACCTTATCGGATTAATCGATTACACGCAACTCAACATATTTGTAATTTGGCCTTGTGACTGTTTTAATAGATTACCATAGTGTTGTAATCGATTATATACTTATTTGGAAAACTCAGTCACTCTGCCTTAATCGATTACCAATGGATGTAATCGATTATCCTTCACAAACACGATTTTAGCATAGGACTGCCTTAATCGATTACCAATGGATGTAATCGATTATCCTTCATAAGCTTAATTTTAGCATAGGTCTGGATTAATCGATTACAATTGAATGTAATCGATTACTCTTCACAATCAGGATTTTTTGCCCAGACTGGTTTAATCGATTACGCATCGGGTTAATCGATTATTTCACCCGTTAGTTGAAATTTTGATCCTGCATTAATCATTTTAATCGATTACAGGAGCGTGGGGAGCGCATTTAATCGATTAAATCCGTTACGATTTCAACTATAATTGGAGTAACAAAGCCTAAAACTGTGCCAATTTTCAAAATAGATAACTTTAAATCAGGAAAGCAAATCTTCACGGCGTTGATGGCGCGGGGTCCCGTGCTAATCGCGCGGGCCTATCGAATGGACGACACTGATAGCGTGAAACTCCACGCTGATCGCATGAAGTCTGTACAAGGAAGGGTTGATCCTGGGCTTGTGGCGCGAACTTTGGCGCGGATGGCGCGAGGCTTGCGGCTTGGTCACGCTACTAGCGTAAACCTCCAAGCTGATAGCGTGGAGTCTTCGAAACTGGACCTTGTATTTTAACCTCTGGCACGACTTGCGCGGATCCTGGCGCGATCCGCGTGAGACCTTGAACCTTGTTTTCTTCTTTCTTTGCTTGAATCTCCTCTTTTTGGCCCTGAAAAGCAACAATGGTAATGAAATGAGATTAAATTAACTATAAACAATAAACTAACCTATTCTATTCTATTTTATTAACTATTTAATTAAATTATAACCTAAATTTAGCCTAAAACTATTATGTGTTTGCAACACATCAGGAAGATTGCAAGTCAGTAAGCAGCCCATTGAATCAAAAGGAAAGGCTCTACAAGGAAGATGGATCTGAAAAGGTGGATGAAGCATACTTTAGGAGTTTGATTGGATGCCTAATGTAACTTACAACAACAAGACCTAACATCTTGACTGTTGTAAGTATTTTATCTCGTTCTATGCATTGTGCAAGTGAAATACACTTGAAGGTTGCTAGAAGAGTGGTTAGATACATCAAAGGCACTATCAACTTTGGCATCAAGTTCAAAAAGAGCAAGGAGTTAAAGTTGTTGGGTTTCTTTGATAGTGATTGGGTAGGGTGCATTGATGACATGAAAAGCACCTCAGGATACTGCTTTAGTGTGGGATCTGGAGTTTTTTCATGGAGTTTTAAAAAAAGGAAATAGTGGTTCAATCTAATGCTGAAGCAGAGTTTATTGCCGCAACTACTACTATGAATCAAGCTTTGTGGCTGAGGAAGATATTAAGTGATCTTACTCTTGAGCAGAAAGAAGACACTAAGATCTTTGTTGACAATCAAGTTACAATAGCTATTTCTCACAATCCAGTATTCCATGGAAAAACTAAACATTTCAACATCAGTTTTTCTTGAGAGAAGTATAGAAGAATGGTGTTGTAAGTCTTGTTCATTGCAAAACAGAAGAGGAAATTGCTGATATTTTTACTAAATCCCTACTAACTAGCAAATTCAAGATCCTAAGAATGAAACTTGGAGTTTGCAGTATCTAAAGCAAGGAGGAGTGCTAAGAGTTGCTTTAAGAACTGTTGTCACGTTGCAAATTATCAATTTATTTTATTTTTAATAAAAATTCAGTCTATTTTCATGGTTGATAAGTGTCATATCTTAGTTAACATCATGTTTTATGGATGACACTTATCTTTCGATTCTAGTAATTTTGTTTATAAACTTGTCCTAAAACCTAGATGTTTTGTGTCTATTACTTGTATTAATTTTGTTTTTCACATTTCAGAAGATTAATCCAATCATATTTTGTATTTTCATAGGTTTCGAGGATTTCGAACAAGCAAGGCAAACAAGAAGGGCTTAAAAGATTAAACCTGGGAGGTGTTACAAGCAAAATGGCCCAAAAACTCATCCAGGCCCAAAGCTTTCTTCAGGACTAAGTCTTTAACTCGCCCAGGCGAGCCTACCTAGTGCAATTCAGTCGCCCAGGCAAGTTAAAGTTCCAAAAAGATAACATTAACTCGCCCAGGCGAGTTAAAACAGGCAAAAACACTCGCCTGGGCGAGTGAAGCTGGCAGGAAGCACAAACTATAAATAGACCACACATTTGAGAAGAGGTGCATGCCATTCTTCATTTTTTTTTCTTGCTTAGACTTGTTCTTTAGTCTTAGAAACTTAAATACTAGTAGTAGGTAGGTTAGGAAAGTGAGAGAACTGAAATTTAGTGTGGAGACTCTGTCGGAAAGAAGCGGTGACGGGGCCCTTCATCAATTCTTCTCTTGAGGAGGTTCTCTCCATTATGAGTAGCTAGCTTCTCTGAGGATTGGATGTAATCTTCTTATCCCTATGTATCTCTTTTAATATTTATTTATGCATTAATCTTTTCTATTCCTTGTTGGTAATTTCATTCTGTGCTTAATGCTTGATTCTACTTGATCACTAGTTTCATGAATTAAAATCCTAAGCTTGACTGGAAAGTGCCCTTAGGGTTTGAACTGAATGATTTTACTCATTACGTTATGTTGCTACGAATAGGGCATACCGTTTTGATTGCATAAAGCACGTGGTTATAATTCTTAATGCCAGGGTATTTACTTCATATGCGAGGGATCGATATTCAGTAGATATTCTTAGGATTCTCGAATGCGAGGGATCGATTCAAGGTGAAATATTGTGTGCATCAATAAGGATAAACGATGATTTATGCATGGTAATATTAATTGGATATAAAAGGATCAAAATGATTGTAACACCCTGTATGCATCCGGTGTACTAACATATTACTTAATCAGATACGTGCAGTAATTACTTTAATTAAAAAGCAGCGGAAGCGATTTACAAAAAGACCATATTCCTTGATTCATTATGTATGGTACTTATCAAGACTTAACAAAAACCAGCCAACCTCATAGATCCAAAACAATATAAATAGTGGCAGAAGCATAAACAATATCTCTACAAATATATCAGGAGGTAAACAAAGATATGTATATACATCAACTGACACTCACAGTGTCTATACAAAAGAATAAGCACCAAGTGCTCTGATCTCCAAGATCACTTCCTCACACGAGCATACAAAATATACAGTCCATGTACAAATATAACATAACCACCATATATGCACACACGCATATATCTTCCCTCTATAGGGGTACAAGGTATGTCAACATAAACAAAATGAGCCTCCCAGCTTGCAAAATGCTGCAATAGCTGTCCCTACTGGGCCTTTTGCCCTGGGAACAATCATCTCTGCCAAATGAGTCTCCTGCAAAACATAATCGCAACACGGGGTGAGATACACATCTCAGTAAGCTCAGGGTCCTTGGAGGCATCTCCTC
Source organism: Glycine tomentella (assembly GCA_007407185.1). NCBI lineage: Eukaryota > Viridiplantae > Streptophyta > Magnoliopsida > Fabales > Fabaceae > Glycine > Glycine tomentella. The sequence goes on along the minus strand of PYAF01001222.1, from coordinate 28,813 downwards.
CACCCTGGCCCACTTTCATGACACACGACATCAAAGGCATCACAAACACTGGCCTCCCGGCCCTCATAACAATACACAGCTAATCATCTAGCTCTAATGTATAACTGCGGAACTATGCCACCACGATGCATCATCATCAGCATCAGGACTCTCAGTCCTCATGTGAGATCGGAACTCACACCCGTGCCATCCCATCGGGAGCTACCCCTTACGCATGGACGCACGTATATGGCACCTCCGAGAATAGGCTTCAACTGCGACGGGACCACCTATCTCTTGGTCTTAAGGGATCATCATCACCCTTTACATGAGCAAACCAAACTAGGAGGTGCGCTCTTCTCCTAGGGAGGACCATATCTATCTAACTGGCCAGAAGATCTATTCAATAGGTATCCATACATACAATGAAAGGAAGCGTCATTCCTTTCCATATCAACCTCTAAGTACTCTATCTTAAGGTTATAGAATTAACCAATCCAAAGCTATACAAGCCCAAAGTTCAACAATGAATAATATGTCTACACGGCTTCTTCAACACAAAACACCGTTTGTATAGCTTCCAGAGCACATATAGCTCCAGTAACAAGGCTCCTGCATGTTCAACAATCACCAATAAACTAACATACTAATTACACATGCATTTCTCAGAGCCAAAAATCAAAGTCCATGAAACTAACATTTGAAAGCTAATCCTTCATCACAACAACATTCTTAAACATACTTTTCTAAAGGACCCAAGCCTAATTCCAGCTCTAGCTCAAATGGGTCACTATTCATCCCAAAAGCAAAATCACAAATCAAACGGTAAAACTCGAGTTTCTTACCTCTAAGACGACAAGGAAGACTAGTGGACCACCTCCCCAAGCTTGGGTGTCCAAGAATCGCTTCCTTTCCTCGCCGAACTCGAGTTTTGGGAAGCTCCCTAGAGAACACGATCTCTCCGTTTGATGATTTTTAGGGAAATGTGATGAAGGATTCTGGCTCATAGGGGGATTCCCTACAAGTTTCATGTTTGAAGGGAAGTGTTTTGGTCAAAGGATGAAGATTTGTGAAGCTCACAAGGTTCAACAATGGCAGAACGTGCTAGGAGGAAGAAGAAAGCAAGGATTTTGGGCCAAAACTCGTAAAATGACCCTTTTATAGTGGTCCAGGTTGCGTTCTGGCGCTAACCGTGCCACTCTGAAGCCATCCGCGCCAAGTTCCAGTGAAAAACAGGCTTTCTAGAGCACTTATGGCGCTAACCGCGCCACTCTGGAGCTAATCGCGCCAACTTCCAACATCTGTGGCGCTAACCGCGCCGTTCTGGCACTAGTCGCGCCAACTGGCAGAACCTGTGGCGCTACTCGCGCCAAGCTCACGCTAACCGCGCTAGGACCATTTCCGTCGCTAAATCAATCGCTAATTTTGTCGCTAATTTAATAATTATTTTTTTTTTAAAAAAACTTGGTTATTATAATGATGAAATCCAATCCCACTTTCTCATAAATATATTTCATTTATTAAAGTTTAGTAATTTTACGTTACTTTCACAACTAAAAGAAATTCCGCTCAACCTACTTATACATAACTATTGAACTGTTAAGTTATATTTGGATTAACTGAGTAAGCTCAAGTCCCTGCGGAGATGATCTTATAAATTTTTGTAACTTACAACGACAAATCGATACTCTTGTCGAGAGTCTAACAATGGTCTTAGGAGGTTGTTCAATTTGTTATTTATCATGACCTGATTAAAGGGCATAATATTAGTAGTTAGTTATATTTTCAAGCTTTATATGTACACTTTGAATTCAATGAATATTTATTCTTCCCTCATACTCTCTGTCTTTATTCATTCTCTACCATCATTAAAACCAATAGAGATTAGGCACATTTTGGTTAGAAGAGAGATGTAATTTGTTAAGATTGATCATTTGCCTGGAAGCTTCCTTGTAAAACTTAAGGATTTGAGAAATTGGGTTGCAAATATCAAGCAAAGAAAAGGTGTGAGACTATAGATTCTCTGGGAGCCATCTTTATACCATGAATCAAACCTTGAGACACTCCTTTAGTCAACATAGCAGACAAAACCTCTGCACATAGAGTGAATAAGTAGGGGGATAATGTGTCTCCCTGTTTTAGACTTCTTTTTGACTGAAATTCAACATGGATGTTCCTATTCAACAAGACATAAAAGGATTATAGATTGAGCACACCTCATAATCAAAGAAATACTTTTTGATGGAAACCCCATAGCACATTTAGGAAACTCTAACTCACCTCTACCCAGAGGTGAACCTACATGTAAGTTTATGTCCGCAAGTGCAGACATAAACATTTGGTTTTTTTTTAATATCTATTAAAGGTAAAATAAAAAAATAAAAATGCTACCTTTTTAATATCTGTTATGGCTTTTCAAATGCTTCCTCAAAACAGTTGCTACACAGAGTAGAATAGAATGCTATAAATGATGATGTAAACAATCAAAAGACCATAGAAACAATCAGGATAAAAATTGACAATAGCTCTCTATCTGTGCAATTAGGTTGAAAGTAATGGCCTTTTAAATAAAAGGTTGAGAGTAATGATCATGGAAGCCAAAATATTAATGAAAGAAACATAACAGATAGAACTAAAGTCAAATTGTGAGGATTGTGTGTGCATGCACACAGTGAGGGGGAGAGATAGTCTTTGAAAACAGAAATATATTGAAATTTTTTATTATAAGCTGCCTGTGGGATCTAATGAGTGGTAGTGAGTGGGTTATTGGGAATCAATAATATATTTTAAAATTCGTAAGATCTTTGTCTCTCCTGTGATAAAGTACATAGTGCTAGTTCATAATCCTTTTCTTCTGTCAACAAAACACACTTTTTTTATAAGAAAAATTCTCAGTTTTTTGCAGTTTCATTTTCCTTCCATTGATATTTACTGCAGTTTCATAATCAAATATCAAAATCACTTCACCTAAAATCCTAAACACAAGACAAAGAAAGTTAATATTAAGAAATTAATTGGTAAAAAAATTAACTAAGAAAGTGAGAGTGAGTAAAAGTCTTACATGTAAAATTAACAAGACAAACTATTACCTGCATTTTGTTATAAAAACAACTATATTTTGAAGCGGTTTTATAACCTTGTACATAAAGTATCGATTTAAATTTTCTTTATAAAAAAAATTTCAGGGGCGCTGCCCCCGAACCCTCGCCACTAAGTGTGCACACATAAACTAAAATTCCTGGGCTCGCCACTGCCGCTGTCATACGCTTTTGACATGTCTAATTTTAGACCTAGAATGTAGTGAAAACATTCAAAAGCTATGAGTGCAATATTTGTATTCAATCTGTCAGGGCACAAAAGCACTTTGGTTCTCTTGGACAATCCCAGGGAAAATCCATTGTAGTCTATTTGCAATAAAAACACTAAATTGTTCATTAGAATTCAACATCAACATCAACAACATCTTTAACCCAAGTTAATTGGGGTCGGTTATAGATGAACCCAATGGTAAATCGGAAATGAGACAGAAAGAGAAAGGGAGAGGGGAAGAAAAAAGTGGAAATAAGACAAAAGGGAGAAAAAGGGGTGAAAGGAAGAAGGGAGAAAAGAAGAGGAAAAGAACTAAAACAAGAGAATGACTGGAACATAGAACTACTAATGGGTTTAACCCTCCACCAAGCTTATAGCTTTCCTCCACTCCGTCCTAAGACATACCGTCTGCCAATCTATATGCCATTCCATTAGGTCTTGTTTAACTACCTTTCCCAAGGTAAGTTTCGATCGACCTCTACCTCTATTTGTGTCGAGCTCTTGGTAACAAACTCTTGTTCTTACGGGAGCATACAGTGGCCGTCTCATAACGTGCTCAAACCACCTTAACCTATGCTCCCTTATCTTTTCACATACTGGTACCACTGATATCTTTCGTCAAATATCCTCATTTCTTATCTTATCCATCTTCGTATATCCACACATCCACCTTAACATTCTCATTTTTGCTACCCTATTTTATGCTCATGTTGCCTATGTGTTGGCCAGCATTCCGCTCCATATAGCATTGCCGGTCTTATAACTGTTCCATAGAATTTTCCTTTCAGCTTAAGGGGAATTTTGCGGTCACATAAAAGCCCTGATGCACTCTGTCATTTCATCCACCCTGCTCTAACTATGATTTACATCCTCATCAATCTCACCACCTTTTTGCAATATTGATCCCAAGTATCTAAAAACATCTTTCTTGGGTACCTGTTAACTAAGTAGATGCACTGTGTCTTGATCACCTTCTCTTACTCGCGAAAACTTACACTTCATATACTCAATCTTGCTCTTGCTTATTGTGAATCCTTAAGACTCCAAAATGTTTCTCCACAATTCTAATTTCCTATTAACACCATCTTTGGTCTCATTAATAAGCACAATATCATATGCAAAAACCATACACCATGACACTTCCTCTTGAATATCTTTCGTTAGTTCATCCATCACTAAGGCAAAGAGATAAGGACTAAGAGTTGAATCTTGATGAACATCTATCATGATAGGGAAATACCTTGATGTTCCATTACAAGTTTTCACACATGTGGTAGCCCCATCATACATATCCATGATTGCATTAACATACTTTAATGCTACCTTTTTCTTCTCAAGAGCCCACCATAAGACTTCTTTTGGGACTCTATCATATGCTTTCTCAAGATTTATGAACACCATATGCAAGTCTTTCTTCTTTTCCCTATACCTTTCCATTAATAGTCTCATCAAGAAGATAGCTTCCATGGTACATCTCCTGGCATAAATCCAAATTGATTTACGAAAAGTTTGATCTCCCTCCTTAGGCGATGTTCGATAACTCTCTCCCACAACTTCATAATATGGCTCATAAGCTTGATGACTCTATAGTTTAAACAATTTTGGATATCTCCCTTGTTTTTGTAAATAGGCACAAACATACTTTTCCTCTAAGCATCCGACATTTTATTTGTTTGAAGAATCCTATTAAAAATATTGGTCAACCATTTTATTGCCACATCTCCCAAGCCTCTCTACACTTCAATAGGGACGTCATCGGGTCCCAAAGCTTTATTATTCTTCATTCTCTTTAAAGCCTCCTTAACTTCATGTGTATTAATTCTACGCACAAATCTTCTATTCAGATCATTAAAAACGTCCTCCAATCCACCTCACTCTTGTCGTCATTACCATTAAAAAGTTTGTTAAAGTAGTTTAGTCATCTTTCGCTTACATCTTCATCCCTTACCAAAAGTTTTTGATTTTCATCCTTGATATATCTAACTTGGGTGAGGTCTTTACTCTTCTTATCCCTCATTTTTGCAAGTTTGTAAATACCTTTCTCCCCATCCTTGCTCCCAAGATTTTTATACAAATCGTCAAAAACTTTGCCTCTAGCTTCCCGCACTGCTTTCTTTCCATTTTTCCTCGCTACTCTAAACTTTTGCAAATTCTCATCATTGGGATATTTATGCAAAGATCTAAAGCATTCCTTCTTCTGTTTAATAACCTCTTGCACCTCTCCATTCCACCACCATGTTTCCTTTCTAAGAACTTTGTTTCCTTTGCCTTCACCTAGCACACTCCTTCTCACATTTTGAACACACATAGTCATCTTATTTCATATTTCATTAGCTTCTCCAATAAACTCTCACGGTCCTTCACGCAACATGTTTTCCTTGAACTCTATTTATTTCTCCTCCTTTAGCTTCCACCATCTTATCCTTGGATTTTGAGCCTTCTTCCTCAAATTAAGAACTTTGTTAAACCTAACCTCTAGAACTACCAACTTATGTTGTGCCGCCACACATTCTCCAGGGTAGACCTTACAGTCAATACACAAATTTCTATCTTCCCGTCTAGTCATAAAGAAATCAATTTGACTACAATTTGAACCACTATTATACGTGATAAGATGAGACTCCATTTTTCGAAAAAAAGTGTTCGCTAGCATCAAACCACTATGAATTTTGACTACAATTCTTAATACGTGATTATAATTGTTACATAAAATTTTCTTGTTGTATATAGATCAAGATAATTGATTCTTAATAACGATTTTTCACCATCATCAGTGGTGGATTCCAATATTTGTGTATAAAATTAGGGAAAAATATGTGCAGCGTATATTTACGAGCCAGAATATAGCATGGATAGTTCTATGGTATAAATGCTCCTTGTGTTTAGGAAAAGCTTAATTTCTAAAACACCAAGGAGGCTCCAAAAATAAGAGTTGTTCCTGTCGCATACTAGGTTGAAGAATAAACTTTTTTCTTTTCGTGTTTAAGAAAGAATCCGAATCACCTTTTCAAGATTTTAAGCATTTAGATGACTATTAGGGCTCCTGTCAAACAAAGATGACTATTAGGGCATCTAGCATTTTGGATTTGATTAGTTTATTCTAATTCCCATTGTTTTCTCCAAAGTAATAATAATATTTCATAAGTAAATACATTATTACTATAATTATAGAGACAATAAGAAATGGTTGCCACGTATTTTGGAATATGATCAAGGATCTGATATATACTTTGACAATTTAGTGCCACCGAAAGACATAAAAGATTGGTTAAGGATAAGAATTTTACCGAACGTGTATATCTATACACAACTTCGAAAATCTATGCCACTTTCCATAATATTAGTTTTTTCTCCTCACACCCTCTATGGATTTAAGGATGAAAAAAAAAAAAAAAACAGTTTGCCAAATTTTTGTTATCTTACAATAGAATCTTAATTATTTGGCTTACCATTTTATAATCCTTCAAATATACTGAAGTTATTTAAAAATTTGAATACGTTTAAGGTGCTTATAAATGTAACAGTTTTTATTTTTATTTTATGTAAAAAAATAAAAAATATTTCAGCAATATTTATCGTCTAGCTAGCCTATTTGGTCTCTACCGCAAACTTGTAGCTAATAGCAATATGTTTTACGTGCTTGCATAGAGTAGTTTTGGTTTTATCTTTTATGTACCTAGGAGACTTTTGTTTTTCATCCCTGCAAGCATAGCAAAGTTTTTTTTACTCCATGCTTTTATGTCTTAAAAAAATATAGCAAATTTTGTTTTTAAGCCTTTAACGTCACAACGGAAACCAAAACATAAAGCAAATTATTTTTTTGAAAGAAAAACATAAAGCATATTTAAACTTTAAAAAAAATGGTGACGATCGAACTTTAATTTCATGAGTCAGTGTCATATTTATCTATATATATATATATATAAATTCTGAACATTAATTAACAGAATTTAGTTTTGAGAAATTTGAGTGAAAGAAAATGTTTACACGAAATTATATCTAATGATGTATTCTCAAATTATTTAACTAATTTAATATTTATGTATGTGTATAATACAATGAAACTCATTATATGATATATCAATATAAGATTGAAAACAAATTCGATTAGAACGCACATGCACTCTGCTGTTCTATACCATTCAAGTGATACAACACTGATGATACTCACATTTTCGTCAGCACATCAGACATTGTTTGATAGGACAAGATTATTTAAAATAAACGTGCTGTGGTAGAATATATAAATAAATCAAATAAAAAATGACCATGTTCATGAAATGCTCTCTGCCTAACTCTTTTAATATGTGAAGTAACGAATGGTGTGAAATAAAACATGGTATTCAAAAAGATAAAGGTGTATATAGCTTTTTCTTTACCATTGATTTTGCTCTTCTTGTAATCTCTTATACTTTAATTGAAAGTTGAAACTAGTAACTACCTATAACGAGGAAAAGCTAGCATAGACACCTCAATCGTGGGTAATCACAAAATATTCTGTACGTAGCAAATGCATATAATGGGCAAATATTCAAGTCGGATAAGAAAAACCAAAAGGTAACTGAATAGAAGTGATCCCACTGTCCCAATAATTACATTTATTCTATTTAATTAATATTTATATTTATTTTACTTAAGATATTTATTCAATATTTTAAGCTAACATGTGGCTATCCAACATATTATGAGAATAATACTTTTGTACTTACCAAAATATGGATCTGACTGACGTCATGTAAAGACCCTTATTCATGGCGTTTAACCCCGCGCGATAGCGCGGGAATTCAGGAGAAAACCACGCAGAGGGTGTGGCGCGAGTCGCGCCACAGGTGACGCGGATCGCGTGGGAAGTGGCTTGGAAAACCAGATTCTTCTCTGGTATCCCACGTGGGTCGCGTGGTGGTATGGCGCGAGTCGCGCGGTGTCTCGGCA
>PYAF01001222.1:2498-20493 GCA_007407185.1 Glycine tomentella | reverse complement strand
ATCTGTATAAGTTATATATCTGCCTATTGTGTGTATGTTTTATCTGGATCAGTTCTGTCTGTTTTATGCTTTAGTTGTGTTTTAAATTTCATACATAATGTAATCAAGAAAAACGATCTTGTCGCTTCCGCACACCACATGTATAACGCTTTTAGCGTGGTTTGGTATCATTAATGTTAGCACGTCCGGGGTGTTACACGTCACGGTTGACATAGCTAAGATAAGCTTCACCATCTCACACATCAGATTATAGGTACCCTTTATTAGGAGAACAAAAGGAGGACCTACAAAATAAAGAACTTCGGCACTCAAATAAATACGTGAATGAGTTTAGAATGAATCGAAAGGGGAGATAATTCATTGCTTATAGGTAATTCATTGCTAGTAGATAAGTAGGTACCTACACTTGATAAGGGAATAATAGCATTATAATTACAATTCAAATATACACAAATATATATTGTCAGTTTAGTGGCCCAATAGTTCGACTGCTAAGGGAGTTGAGTCCATTCTCCTATAGTAGGGCTGACGAAGAGGGTTGACATGTATATTTTAATGCCACTTCACTCACCACATCAATACATAAGCTCTCCGAGCTCTGAGCTAACTTGTTGGAGAAAGTGATTGTTCGGTGTCAAGGTGGTAGCCTTGACAGATTGAGGGCTTGTCAAGCCCCTCATCCTGGACAAACATTGTCCGAGTTGTTTTTGCTAGGTTGTCTAGGGTTCTCACACTTTTCATTCTACAGACAAAGTCAGGTGTGTCATATGAGAGGTCCCAATTTTTGACAATTCTGTCGTTTCTGACCATTAGAGGGTGCATTAAAAAGAAACGTTTCATTTTTCTTCAGAGTGGGCACATGTCATACACACGTGTTGCTTTTATATATGTGTCACTCTATGAATGGGCACGTCTTGAAGACGCGATACGTGGGTTAGTGGGACTGCGTCATGATGCGGATTTCACCTCCCGCTTGTTACTGTAGGGTCGCGTCTCCACTTAAATAAGGTGTATGTTAGGTTTTTATCACCACCACTCTTGAGTTCTGCTTCGTCTTTCTCTTTGTGGTTTCTCTGCATCCTATTCGTTGCACACACAGCTCTTGGTTTTTCCTTTGATTTCCTTCTTTCTTTCGATCGCCTTTCTTATTCGAAGGCACATTTCCCTTTTTCTACTATGTATTCTATTTCGAACTCTTCGTTGGGTATGGATGGAAAATATAATGACTCTGAGTCCTGGTGCCGATGGCGCGAGATGCCGCGCGGTTAGCGCCAGGTTTTCACTTGAGAAACCAAGTCTGAGGTGTGGCGCGGGTAGCGCTAAGGTGACGCGGGTAGCGCCACAAGTTCCCCAGAAAACCAGTTTTCTCCGGTTTCCGGCGCGAGTAGCGCCATATGTGGTGTGAGTGGCGCCATGGATTCTGGAGGCCAGCGCGGATGGCGTCATGGTTGGCGCGAGTGACACCGGTAGTGCTTTGGAAAACCCATTTTCTCTGGACTCCAGCGCGATCAGTGCAAGATGTGGCGCGGTTAGCGCCACAGGTGAAGGTGGACTTGGCGCAGTTAGAGCCAGCGGTGGCGTGATCAGCGCGGGACCTCTGACGGGCCAAGTATAAAAGGCCAGGTCACAATTTTTGAAGGGAAACCTCCCTTTCTTCTTCCTCCTGTGACCTTTCCGCCATTGATGAGCTTCCAAGCTTCATAAACCCTTGTTTATTGACCAAATCACTTCCTTTAAACACCATATATGTTGGAAAACACTTGGTGAGCTTGAATCCTTCATCAATCTCCCTAGAAAACCCCCAAATCAGAGAATCCCTTTCTCAAGGGAAGTTTGTAGAACTCGAGTTCGGCAAGGAACAGCGGCGATTCATGGACACCCAAGCTAGGGGAAGTGGTCCACGGGTCTTCCTTGCCATCTTTGAGGTAACAAACTCGAGTTTCACCGGTTAATTTGTGAGTTGGGGTTTGGGGTGAATAGTGACCCACTTGAGCAGGGGCTAGAATTAGCCTTGGGTCCTTTAGAAAAGTGTGTTTAGAACGCTTTGGTGATGAAGGATTAGCTCTCAGATGTTAGTTTGGTGAACTTTGATTCTTGACTCTATGTAATGCATGTATAGTTGGTATGCTGAGTTACTTGGCTATGTTGAGACATGCAAGAGCCTTGGTATATGGTTTTGATGTGCTTGAGAGGCTTTTGGAACAGTGTCTTGTGTGTGAGAGGAACCGTTCAAGCCATATGTGATTTGGAGTATTTGGGCCGTGTAGAGCTTTGAAGCTCTTTGTGTTGGCTTGCACCGAGTCTTGTAGAGACTCTAGTGCCTTGAGTAAGCTGAGATAGACCACTGAGGGTCTATAACATGTCTTGTGATTGATGAACCTTAAGTTAGAGGACTTAGAGACTTTGGAAAGGAATGAGGTTCCTTTCATTATGACGGTTGAGGACTGTGTGATATGTTTATGCCTTGTGTGGCTGAATTGGCTTTGATATGAACTTGTGTGCCTTGTATAGGGCGTGACACCGAGGGTGTTAGTGGCGTAGCCCACCGAGCAGGGAAAGAACTGCAGAGCTCGGCTTTGCCAGGTAAGTTCTTGGTCCCTTGGGGATGTTTCCCATTGCTTGTGCTCCACCATACTCCGAGGGAGTGATGGTTGCATTCATGATGCATGCATTGATGGTTGTTGCATTACTCATAAGGATATGAATGCATGTTTCTATGCTTATATGTATGTATGGATACCTGTGTTAGATCTTCTGGCCAGTAGATAGATATGGACCTCCCTAGGAGAAGAATGCACCTCCTAGTTTGGTTTGCTCGTGGGTGATGATGATCCCTTAAAACCAAGAGATAGGTGGTCCCGTCGCGGTTGAAACCTATTCTCCGAGGTGCCATATACGTGCGTCCAGGCGTAAGGGGTAGTTCCCGACGGGATGGCACGGGTGTGAGTTCCGGTCTCACACTGAGGTTTGATGCTGATGATGATGCATCGTGGTGTTGATGATGATACACTGTGGCGGCGTAGTTCCACAATATACATTAGATCTTGATAACTTGCTTGTATTGTTATGAGGGTCGGGAGGCCAGATTGATTGTGATGCCTAATGACGTGTGTCATGGAAAGTGAGCCATGGTGGAGGAGATGCCTCCAAGGACCTTGAGCTTACTGAGATGTATATCTCACCCCGTGTGGGGTTTATGTTGTTTCAGGTGACTCTTCTGGCAGAGAGGACTGATCTCAGGGCGGGAGGCCCTAGTAGAGACAGGATCTGCTTGGCCGTGTGGCAGCAGGGAGAGCTGGGAGGCTCGATTTTGGTTCATGATAGTTTTGTACCCTGTAGAGGGAAGATGTGTGTGTGTGCACACATGTATGCCTTGTCTATAGTATGCATACCCTCGTGTGAGGAAGGATCTTTGAGATCAAGGTGATGTATGCCTATTCTTTTGTTTAGACACTGTGAGTGTCAGATATTGTATATATGTACATAACCTGTTTATGTTATGTATTGATGGCTCCTCCTATTTATCTGTTGAGATATTTTTTGAATCTGCCTATGTACAAGTTGTTTGGATTTGTGGGGCTGGCATGTGCCTTGTGTTAAGTTTCTTTTTTTGTGTTCCATACATAATGTAATCAAGAAATATGGTTTTCGATTATGCTTCCGCAAAAAGTTTTAATTATGTTATTATGCGCTAATCTGATAATAATAATGTTAATACATCGGGTGCACACGGGGTGTTACATTTTATGGTATCAGAGCTGTTTCTTGATAAAAGCATTATGTATGGTTGTTGTGTGTTGTTCTTGACTGTTGTTTGAGTTTGACACGAATATTGCATGTGTGGACACTAATTGTGGGCCTGATCAACTCACTGTTTGGTGTACATGTGTAGTGTCATGACGAGATCCTAGAACAACAACGGGGTGATGTGTTGCAAACACATCTTAGTTTTAGGATAGTTTTAGGTTATATTTCAATTAAATCATTAGGAATTAGATTAGTTATAGGCTAGTTTGTCAATTATATTTTATTATAGCTCATTTTATTACCAAGATGTGTTTTCAGGGCCAAAAAGTGGAGATTCAACCATATAAAGAAGAAAACAAAGTACAAAGTCCCGCACGGATCGCGCCAGCATCCGCGTGAGTCGTGCCATGATGGAAAATACAGGCATTCAACTCGAAGTAGTCGCGCCACGCGCGCCAGGATCCACGTTAATAGCGTCATCAATTCGTAAGCTCCACGCGGATAGCGCCACATCCCGCGCGATTCGCGCCAGATGCCTGGATCAACCTTTCAACTCGTGCTATCCGCGCGATTAGCGCGGACACCCGCGCCATCAGCGCCATGAATTCGAACTGCTGGCGCGATTAGCGCCGCAACCCGCGCTAGCCGCGCTGCGAAGGAGCTGTTTTCTGATTTAAAAAGATTGAGTTCGAAATTGGGCACAGAAAGAGGCTTTGTTACTCTAATTAAATTCATCTATAAAAGAAAGCCTTCTGGACTGAAGAAAGACACTCTACATCATCCAACATCATCTCCACACTTCCCTACATCATTCTAAACCCTTGGAAGTCAAGAATCAAGGCTAGATCACTGCAGAATCATGTTTTATTTGACAGCTTTGGTTTCTTTGAAGCCTATGGCAGGCTAAACTTTGTATTGTGGGAATGCCATGAACTGATGTAAACTCCTCTGTAACTTGACTGGTATTGAATGAGAATTCTTATCGTTTTATTTTACTCTCTTCTTTATTGTTTTATTCTTATATAGAATTGGCCATTCTATTTAGGTATTGAGGGTTAGGATTCGCAATGGGGACGTTGGGATTCTAATTTCTGACCTTAGTAAAATAACAGTTGTTCATCACCTAGGGATAGGGATGCGTGGCTGCAGAACCTTATAATATAGTCTTTTACATGTTTAACTTGATAGAATTCACTAAGGGATTGGGTTTTTGATTCAGGTCAAAGAGTTAATTCACTAAGGGATTAGGGATTAACTAAAGTAGGAAAGATTTATTCTCTGAGCAATAGGAAATAGCAACCCCTGTGATATAGTCTTTTATAAGCTTGACAAGAATTGCTAAGGAATTAGGATTGTTGTTAAAGGGTTAAATTGCTAAGGAATTAGGATTTACGAAAATTGGAAAGATGTATCATTGAGTGATCAAACTTGATAAACCAATTAAGTGAAAGAGGTAGGAATCAAAGGGGATTGTGCCTGACCACAATTTTTTCTTCCATTGGTAACACTTCAATTTATTTTACTGTTTATTTAATTTCAGTTTATTTTCAACAATCAACTCAACAAACAAATTCTCCAAAAATATCTTTCTTTTTACTTCCAATCACATTGATTTAATATTACTTTGAATTTCACCCCATTCCCTGTGGAGACGATACTCTACTTACCTATCTTTATTACTTGAAACGAGTGGTGCACTTGCCGTAGTGTGCAGTTATCGCAACACGGGGCGACAAATGCCCAGCCTGATCCAATGGCGGCTGCATTGGGAGCCATGCAGCATGAGTTGGCTGCAAATATGCAGATGCAGGAGGCTATGCAGCGTGAGATGGCTACGAACTGTTAGATGAATGAGGCCTTGATAAAGGCTAATCAGGAGATGCTTGAGGAGGTGAGGACATTGAGGAGAAATGACAGAGTATCCTCTACACCACGTGAGAGGGGGCCAGGTGTACCATACTGAGGCTGAAGATGATGTTGCAGCCAGAGGGAAATGCTTATCACTTTCCGTAAGCATGACCCTCCAGTTTTCCTTGGTGGATATGATCCTGTTGCTGCAGCGAGATGGTTGCAGGCTTTGGAGAAGATATTCACGGTGATGGAGTGTCCTGATCACCAGAGGTTGCTGTATGCGACCTATTTACTTCAGGATGATGCCCATGAGTGGCGGACCACCACATCACAGTTGTTGAGAGGTCGTGGAGATGTTATCACCTGGAAGATGTTTGAGGCCTATTTCCTGGACAGATACTTTCCCAGGGATGCTAGAGAGCAAAAGCAGGCAGAGTTTGATAGTCTCGTCCAGGGAAGTATGACAGTGGACGAGTACTTGGCCAAGTTTAATGAGCTGGCCAAATATGCACACTTTAGGAGACCCTTGCCTGATGCTGATATTCTTGCTGCTAAGTTCCAGAGGGGGCTTAGGGAGAGCATTGAGGAGCGGGTTGCCGGTAGTGGATCTCGTGATATGGATAGCCTGGTGGGGCAATGTCGCCAGGTAGAGGACATGCTTCGTAGACACCGAGGCAGTCAGTCTTCTCCCTCAGTCAGACAGGAAATCAGAAGGCCCAGCAGTTCTGGCCCACCTGGTAAGGGTAAGGGCAAAGATTTGAGAGTCTTTGCTCCATTTGATAGATTCAAGAGAGGCTCTAGTTAGAGTGGCTCAGCTAGGAGGAGATCACCTCCTAAATATCCAGCTTGTGGGAGGCAGCATTGGGGAACGTGTCCCTCAGGATAGATTGTATGCTTCCGATGTGGCAAGCCAGGCCACATTTCTCGGGAGTGCCCGCAGACAGGGGGCCGTGCACAGGCTGCTTCAGTTGAGATGACAGCACCCACAGCAGGTCGGGTGTACACAGTGGATGCCAGAGAAGCAGCCAGAGCTCTTGACTTGATCAGAGGTACTATTCTAATCGATGCTTATGATGTGAGGGTCTTGTTTGACTCTGGAGCTACGTATTCATTCATCCAAGACATGATTGTTGTTAGGCTTTAATTTCCCATGTCCAGTTTTTCTACTCCGATGGAGGTTATCACTGCATCTAGTGAGCGGTGTAAGGTGAGCACGTGCTGCAAAGACGTGCAGTTTCAGTTTGATGGCAGAGAGTACATGATTGATTTGTACTGCCTAGCTATGCCTACCCTTGAGATCATTCTGGGTATGGATTGGTTGGCCAAGTATGGCGTGATGTTGGACTGTTGTAAGAAGAGGGTTGTTGTGCCTTCTGATGGAGTTGGTTCGAGTTCCACCTCTTTCCTATCAGTCTTGCAAGCTCGCAAGGCAATCAGGGAAAGAGCTCAAGGCTATATCTTCTCATGTGTGACAAAAGATAAGCCGAGTGTTGATCTGTCGCAGATCCCGATGGTGAGCAAGTTTGTGGATGTGTTTCCAAAGGAGATTACACAGCTACCACCTGAGAAAGAGATAGAGTTCTCCATTGATCTGGTTCCTGGTGTAGGACCAATATCTGTAGCGCCTTACCGTATGGCTCCTCTGGAGTTGAGGGAGCTGAAGGTGCAGTTAGAGGACTTGCTGTCCAAGCAGTTTATCAGACCGAGTGTTTCACCTTGGGAAGCACCGGTGATCTTCATGAAAAAGAAGGATGGCAGTATGAGGCTCTGTGTTGACTACAGACAGTTGAATAAGGTTACTATTAAGAATAAGCATCTTTTGCCTCGTATTGATGATCTGTTAGATCAGTTGAGGGGAGCCAGAGTGTTCTCTAAGATAGACCTGAGATCTAGATATCATCAGATTCGGATCAAGCCTGCAGACATACCGAAGACAGCCTTCTGATCTAGGTATGGTCACTTTGAGTATCAGGTCATCCCCTTTGGTCTGACGAATGCCCCAACAGTGTTCATGGACTATATGAACAGGGTATTCAGACCTTTCTTGGATCAGTTTGTGGTGGTGTTTATTGATGACATATTGATCTACTCCCGGACGGAGACGAAGCATGCCGAGCATCTCAGGATTGTTCTTCAGACCTTGAGGAATGATCAATTGTACGCCAAGTTGGAAAAGTGTGAGTTTTGGCTATCAGAGGTGAAATTCCTTGCCTATGTGATCTCTACAGCTGGGGTGTCAGTTGATCCCAGGAAGATAGGCCAGTGATGTCTTGGGAGAGACCCAAGGATATATCTGAGATCCGGAGTTTCCTTGGATTGGCGGGCTATTACCGGAGGTTCATTCAGGGGTTTTCAAAGTTGGTGATACGTTTGACTCGACTCACCCGGAAGGGGGTTCCGTTTGTTTGGACCCATGAGTGCGAACAATGTTTCCAGGAGTTGAAGGAATGGTTGACTATAGCTCCAGTGTTGACCCTTCCTGACCCTGAGGGAAGTTTTGAGGTCTAAGGTGATGCTTCCAAGTGAGGACTTGGATGTGTGCTGATGCAGGAAAATAAGGTTGTTCCCTATGCTTCCAGGCAACTGAAGCCTCACGAGGAGTCTTATCCTACGCATGATTTAGAGCTTGCGGCTGTGGTGTTTGCTCTAAAGATTTGGAGGCACTATCTATATGGTGCTAAGCTGGTGGTGTTCAGTGACCACAAGAGTCTTAAATATCTCTTTGATCAGAAAGAGCTGAATATGAGACAGAGACGGTGGATGGAGTTCCTCAAAGATTATGATTTTGAGTTGAGATACCATCCCGGCAAGGCGAATGTTGTTGCTGATGCCTTGAGCAAGAAGCATGTGAGTGCCGCCTGCATGATGATCTCTGACTATGAGTTGATTGAGCAGTTTAGAGATATGCACCTGACTATGACTGAGCGTGCTCGTGGTCTTGAGTTGAGAAAGACCAATATTGATAATGATCTGATTCGAAGGATCAGAGAAGCACAGAAGCAGGATGAGGCTGTGAGGGCCATGATTGGCCAGCAGGATATTTCCTGGGAGGACCACGACTTGGTGTTGTACCAAGATCTCATTGTGGTGCCTAAGGGCGAGTTGGTAGATGTCGTCCTATCTAAGGCACATAAGGGTCAGTTCAGTATTCATCCAGGTGCCCCCAAGATGTATCAGGACCTGAAGAGAAATTTCTGGTGGCCAGGGATGAAGAGAGACATAGCTGAGCACGCGGCTAAGTGTTTGGTGTGTCAGAAGGTGAAGATTGAGCATCAGAAACTATCAGGTCTGGTACAGCCCCTATAGATTCCTGAGTGGAAGTGGGACAACATTTCCATGGATTTTGTAGTGGGATTACCGAGGACTCAGAATGAAGGTGATTCCATCTGGGTGATTATTGATAGGCTGACCAAATCTGCTCATTTCTTACCTGTGCGATTTGACTACACTGCAGAGAAGTTGGCCCAGCTGTATGTCAGGGAGATTGTGAGGCTGCATGGTGTCCCGAATAGTATTATCAGTGATAGAGATCCAAAGTTCACCTCTAGGTTCTGGGGTGCTCTTCAGGAAGCTTTTGGGACCCAGCTGAGGCTTAGTACAGCCTACCATCCTTAGACAGATGGTCAGACAGAGAGGACCATCCAGACTCTGGAGCATATGTTGAGAGCATGTGCCTTGGAGCAAGGTACTAGCTGGGACAGATACCTACCTTTGGTGGAGTTCTCATATAATAACAGTTTTCATGCTAGTCTGGGCATGGCACCCTATGAGGCTTTGTATGGCCGGTGGTGCAGGACTCCAGTTTGTTGGATAGAGGTAGGGGAGAGACAACTTGAACCTGAGATGGTTCAAGAGACTTCTGAGCAGATCCGGATGATCAGAGACAAGTTTATGAGAGCTCAGAGTCGGCAGAAGAGTTATTATGACCATAAACATAGGCTACTGCAGTTTAATGAGGGTGACCATGTGTTTCTGAGGCTATCTCCGGTCATAGGTGTAGGACGGGCTTTGGGCGTAAGGAAGCTGAGTCATAGGTTCATTGGTCCCTATCAGATCCTGCACAGAGTAGGGCCAGTGGCTTATAGGTTAGCTTTACCTCCCCAGTTGTCAGGGCTGCATGATGTTTTCCACGTGTCCCAGTTGAGGAAGTATGTGGCAGATCCGTCACACGTGGTGGAGCCCGACACCGTTTAGATTAGAGAAAATCTGACTAGTCCTACACGACCTATGCGGATTCGGGATAGGATGGAGAAACAAATCCGAAGCAAGACCATTCCCATAGTAAAGGTACAATGGGAAGGGAGAACACCTGAGGAGGCGAATTGGGAGCGGGAGCAAGAGTTGCTGCAGCTTTACCCCGAGTTGCCTGACATGTATGATTCTGAATTTTGCGAACTAAATTTATAAAAAGGAGGGGTGAATATAATGACCCTGAGTCCTAGCGCAGATGGCGCGAGATGACGCGCGGTTAGCGCCAGGTTTTCACTTGAGAAACCAAGTCTGAGGTGTGGTGCGGGTAGCACCACAAGTCCCCCAGAAAACCAGTTTTCTCTTGTTTCCGGCGCAAGTAGCGCTATATGTGGCGCGAGTGGCGCCATGGATTCTGGAGGCCACGCGGATAGCGCCATGGTTGGCACAAGTGGCGCCGATAGTGCTCTGGAAAACCCATTTTCTCTGGATTCCAGCGCGATCAGCGCCAGATGTGGCACGGTTGGTGCCACAGGTGAAGGTGGACTTGGCGCGGTTAGCGCTAAAGGTGGCGCGGTTAGCGCTAAAGGTGGCGCGATCAGCGCAGGACCTCTGACGGGCCAAGTATAAAAGGCTAGGTCGCGATTTTTGAAGGGAAACCTCCCTTTCTTCTTCCTCCTTTGACCTTTCCGCCATTGATGATCTTCCAAGCTTCATAAACCCTTGTTTATTGACCAAATCACTTCCTTTAAACACCATATATGTTGGAAAACACTTGGTGAGCTTGAATCCTTCATCAATCTCCCTAGAAAACCCCCAAATCAAAGAATCCCTTTCTCAAGGGAAGTTCGTAGATCTCGAGTTCGGTGAGGAACGACGGCGATTCACGGACACCCAAGCTAAAGGAAGTGGTCCACGGGTCTTCCTTGCCATCTTTGAGGTAAGAAACTCGAGTTTCACCGATTAATTTGTGAGTTGGGGTTTGGGATGAATAGTGACCCCGCTTGAGCAGGGGCTAGAATTAGCCTTAGGTCCTTTAGAAAAATGTGTTTAGAATGCTTTGGTGATGAAGGATTAGCTCTCAGATGTTAGTTTGGTGAACTTTGATTCTTGGCTCTATGTAATGCATGTATAGTTGGTATGCTGAGTTACTTGGCTATGTTGAGACATGCAAGAGCCTTAGTATATGGTTTTGATGTGCTTGAGAGGCTTTTGGAACGGTGTCTTGTGTGTGAAAGGAACCGTTCAAGCCATATGTGATTTCGGAGTATTTGGGCTGTGTAGAGCTTTGAAGCTCTTTGTGTTGGCTTTCACCGAGTCTTGTGGAGACTCTAGTGCCTTGAGTAAGCTAAGATAGACCGCTGAGGGTCTATAACATGTCTTGTGATTGATGAACCTTAAGTTAGAGGACTTAGAGGCTTTGGAAAGGAATGAGGTTCTTTTCATTGTGACGATTGAGGACCGTGTGATATGTTTATGCCTTGTGTGGCTGAATTGGCTTTGATATGAACTTGTGTGCCTTGTATAGACCACCGAGGGTGTAAGTGGCGTAGACCACTGAGCAGGGAAAGAACTGCAGAGCTCGGCTTTGCCAGGTAAGTTCTTGGTCCCTTGGGGATGTTTTCCACTGCTCATGCTCCACCATACTCCGAGGGAGTGATGGTTGCATTCATGATGCATGCATTGATGGTTGTTGCATTACTCATAAGGATATGAATGCATGTTTCTATGCTTGTATGTATGTATGGATACCTGTGTTAGATCTTTTGGCCAATAGATAGATATGGACCTCCCTAGGAGAAGAGCGCACCTCCTAGTTTGGTTTGCTCGTGGGTGATGATGATCCCAGGGTGATGATGATCCCTTAAAACCAAGAGATAGGTGGTCCCGTCGCCGTTGAAACCTATTCTCGGAGGTGCCATATACGTGCATCCAGGCATAAGGGGTAGCTCCCGATGGGATGGCACGGGTGTGAGTTCCGGTCTCACACTAAGGTTTGATGCTGATGATGATGCATCGTGGTGTTGATGATGATACACCGTGGCGGCGTAGTTTCGCAGTATACATTAGAGCTAGATGACTTGTGTGTATTGTTTTGAGGGCCGGGAGGCCAGATTGATTGTGATGCCTGATGACGTGTGTCATGGAAAGTGAGCCAGGGTGGAGGAGATGCCTCCAAGGACCCTGAACTTACTAAGATGTATATTTCACCCCGCGTGGGGTTTATGTTGTTTTAGGTGACTCTTCTGGTAGAGAGGAGCGGTCTCAGGGCGGGAGGCCCTAGTAGAGACAGGATCTGCTTGGCCGTGTGGCAGCAGGGAGGGCTGGGAGGCTTGGTTTTGGTTCATGATGGTTTTGTACCCCTGTAGAGGGAAGATGTGTGTGTGTGCACACATGTATGCCTTGTCTATAGTATGCATACCCTCGTGTGAGGAAGGATCTTTGAGATCAAGGCGATGTATGCCTATTCTTTTGTTTAGACACTGTGAGTGTCATATATTGTATATATGTGCATAACCTGTTTATGTTATGTATTGATGGCTCCTCCTATTTATCTGTTGAGATATTTGTTGAATCTGCCGATGTATAAGTTGTTTGGATCTGTGGGGCTGGCATGTGCCTTGTGTTAAGTTCTTTTTTTGTGTTCCATACATAATGTAATCAAGAAATATGGTTTTCGATTATGCTTCCGCAAAAAGTTTTAATTATGTTATTATGTGCTACTCTGATAATAATAATAATGTTAATACACCGGGTGCACACGGGGTGTTACAGAAGAGATTTTGGGGGTTCCATCCAACAACCCCTGTGGAACAAGAAAAATCTTCTCTTATTTCACCTTGTTGGCCACGTGAAATAGGTAGAATAATGAAGAAGATTCATGAACTTGCCAAGTGGAGGGAGACTTAGAAGAAAGTCATCATGGCTTAGAAGATTTTTATAAAGGATAAAGGATATATAGGAAAACCATTATGAGCTTAGTTAGAATGAAATGGAATGAGATAAAACTAAGTTCTAATGAAACCAAATGAGAGTAACTAGCTAGAAAAGGTGGAAATGTCCTTGAATATTTTATTATTTTCCAAACTCTATGTAAAGGGAGGAAGGCCTTAAGTGGAAGTCATATTCAAGACTCCATTCTTCCACCTATTCCATGTGAAACCTCATCTTCATTTCACTTTCATCCTTTCATTTTCAAAGCATAAAGAGACCTCACTTCCTTGAAGAATCACGTAGAAGCTAGTACCATTAGGAAGAGATAGACAAGCTTCATAGGAGGTTATAAGGTATGTGTGGGGAAGTTTTATGATAAAGATAATTTAAGTGTTACTTGTGTTTGAATAAGTGTTTGAAGTTCTGTGAAATATGACTTGTATCTGAGTAATTATTGGATTTAAAGTTATAGTTACATGATTGAGTGCCTGAATGAGGTTTTATGTGTTGTTGAGTGTTTCTATGAATCTCTGTACATGGATGATATGTTGTGTTTTGTACATGAGTAATAAGCTGAGTTCTGTACATGATTTATGTTGATTTTCTAAGTAAATCATGTGAGACAATGATTGGAAGATTTATATTGAATATTTGAGTTATGAAAAGAATGAGAAATGCATAAGTGAATCAGTCTCATGTGTCTCATAAGAGTTGCCTCAGAGTGGAGGTGTGTATAAGAGTTGCCTCAGAGAGGACGTGTGTCAGATAGCTGCAGGAACTGAGTTCAAGAGTTCATACAAGAGGAGTCTGAGCTGGGGGGTGACTCTTGCGGCGGGGAAATCACGCCACCCATGATGATCACATGACGTGTGGGTGAGAATCCTGTGCAACACCGTGGTACCCTGACTGATCATTTCAGTTCTGTGCCACTGGGATGGGCTTGACAGTTGGTACCACATAATAAAAGCTTAAGAGGATCATGCATCATGATAAGAGTCTAAGAGAATCATACATCATATAGAAATTTTGAGGATGTTGTTATAAATATCTGCATATTGAATATATTCTATTGCGTAAATTATGTTTATCATAAAATTACCCTATAT
The DNA here is from genome assembly GCA_007407185.1 of Glycine tomentella. Taxonomy (NCBI): domain Eukaryota; kingdom Viridiplantae; phylum Streptophyta; class Magnoliopsida; order Fabales; family Fabaceae; genus Glycine; species Glycine tomentella. The sequence goes on along the minus strand of PYAF01001222.1, from coordinate 6,667 downwards.
TTTGTTTCTATGGTTGACACATGCTATGACCTCGATTTTATTCGGGCGAGCGGATAAACAACAAAGAGAGACCACTAGCTGTTTACAAGAAGAGGATTTTGTTTGAAGATGCTATGTTTGAAGATGTATTCTTTTGTTACAGAGTGTTTTGAATTAGTTGTACTATGTAATAGAACCAGTGTCAGTTTGTAATCTTATTATATATTACTTCAAATTTATAAATATTACTCAGTAATGAAATTTTCTTGGAGTATCAGTTGTTGGCAAAATTTTGTTATATTCAATTGGATACTCTTAAGTAAGTTGAAAAGAATTTTCATTAAAAATCAATAATAACAAGATTGCGAGTTGAGGTGTTACATGTCTCGTGTCTGAGGCTGGACTGTTTGCTAACCATTGGCGAAAAGAGGTCGTGGGGAAAGTTATACTGTAGTCCCACGGTGGGCGCCAAATGTACTTACCAAAATCTGGAACTGATTGACGTTAGGGTCAACGTAGACAAGATGGACTCCACAATCTCACACGTCAGACTATAGGTACCCTTTACTAGGAGAACAAAAAGGGACCTGAAAAATAAAGGACTTCGATGCTCAAGTAAGTACGTGAGTATACACGTGAACCCTCCTCGTCAATTTTGTGGAGCCCAAACAATACAACTTCTAAACATAATATAAACTATTTAAGCCTCGGGGTCATCGTAACTAATAGACTAGTCTTTTGGGTTGGACTCTTCTTTTTTTGCTTAAGTCAACAATTGGTACTTGTATTTGAGAGTCGTGCAATGGAAAAGACTACCCATGGGTTGGATTAAGGTAAAAAATGAATATTGATAGATGAGTGAAAACCATCATGGATGTCCTCCCTACATAAATGAGCTAACAAGTATAATTTTGGTCTCTCTATTTTAAAATATATATAATTTTGCTCTAATCCTCAATTTTGACTACATTTATTTCTTTTATTTTATAAAAAGCTGAACCAAAATTGTGAATTGGACAAAATAGAGGAACCAGAGTTATAATTAAGCCTAGAATAAATTACTTTGATGTGATACTTAAGTCTTATTGGCCCATGATAATTGCTCTTGGCCTTTACCAAGGGACTGAGACTTTTTTATTCCAAAAACACCCTCCCCACGGAACCAAGATTCTATTGTACAAAATGCACAACAGAATCATGATTCAGTTACAAACCAGTTTTCTCCCCCCCTTTCCTTATACACAACAAAATTATGATTCTGTTATATTTTTTTCGCCCGAAAATTAACAACAGAAAATTTATTCACAATGAAATGGTTGGGATTAAAAAATATCCACAATGATATCTTGATTCCATTGTCGTGTTTAAAAAAAAAAACACATTTGTGTGAAACTTAAATGTGTTTTTTTTATTAAACACTATATCACTACATTTATTGCCCATTTATTGACTGAGACTGCTTTTTTTTTTTTTCTGAAAGTATTAACTGAACACCACTTTTTCCAAGACATTTATTGAACAATCATTTTTACTTATAAGCACAACAACCGTATTAAATATAGACACAATCTAAACCGTATATGTTTTTTGCGTCATCGCAATCGTTGATATGGTATGGTTCACGAGAGAACAATATATCATCTAATATAAATAGCAGTAGGGGTTTGACGCAACTCAAAACCTTTGCTTGAATTTGTTGGATTCAGGGAGAGCTACTTAAAGAATGCAAAGGAATTGTGATTCAAGCTTTGGTTTTGAGCTTTCAGCATGCAATGGATGCCTTGAAGATTAATTAGTGTGAAATGTATAAGAGAAAAGCAATTCTGGTGTTTCAAGTGCATTGCATTCATATCATTCTATAATTCAACCAATTGGATTCATAAAAATCACAATGCTTTAGTAAATTGATTAAGTTTTTGATTTGATTCAAAGATTTTTGGAAAAATACATTTCCTACTGGTTTAATCGATTACCTTAATGACTTAATCGATTATTTTGTTCTTAGTCTATTCTGGAAAAGTTTTCAAGAACAATGTAATTGATTACCTATCGGAATAATCGATTATTTGACCTTTGTTTATATATAAACTACCTTGTTGAACACTTTAATTGATTATTAATAGGTAGTAATCGATTACATAGCTATATATGATTTTAAGTAATGCTGGAATAATCGATTACCAAGGTATTGTGATCGATTACACAGGCTTAATTGGAAAAGTCGTCTTCCTGCTTTAATCGATTACCATATTTCGTAATCGATTACACTATGTGTTAATGCTTACAAGACTTGCTGGTTTAATCGATTACCACATATAGTAATCGATTACATAGTTCATTCAATTTTTAAAGACTCATGTTTTAATCAATTACCAAAGTTTGTAATCGATTACATAGTGCATTTTGATATTTTGGAGTTTCCTGTCTTAATCGATTACAGGACGGAATAATCGATTATTTTGCTCGTTGCTCATGTCTAGAAACTGTGTTGAACACTTTAATCGATTACAAGTTTTATTTAATCGATTACATGAGCGTTTTAATCGATTATTTGGCGTGTTTAATCGATTACAGGCAGTTACAAAAGTTTGTTATAAATAGGACTAAGGCTCAGCTACTTTTCTAACTTTGTGGAACATTACCCATACGTACTTTCTAAGTTTAAACAGTCTTGTGAGCATTCTTAAGTGTTTTCTAAGGGTTTAATTGGTTCTTGCTTCTTTGTGCCTTGATCATGGGTGTTTAACTCATTCTTGGAGCTTGAAACCTTTTCAAGATTAAGGAAAGTTGTGCTAATTGATTTGCAATTATTCAACCTTATTTGGTAACTTCATTTTGCATTGCATCATTGGATCATCAGGTTGTTTCTCTCCTTAATCTGGTTGTAATTTTCGTTTTGTATTTTCTTTATAATTTGGCTATTGTAATTGGGTTATTGCTTGATTCTAGAGAAGGGGTTCTCTAGGTGGAAGAACTGAGTAGTGTTCTCAGGTTCTTGTCTCTTAGAATCTAATAAGGTTTTAGATTTCTATTCTTTATCTAGGGTTGATAAAGGGAGACATTGTAATTGATTGTAAGAACTGAAAATTATAATAGTGGAACTTGTAACACCCTGAAATTTCAATAACTGCAAATATATGTTATATGAATTATTCTTGATGTAAATATTAGATTATGAGAAATTTGGTTGGTCTATATTTGAATTAATTGGGTGAAATATCAATTAGAGACATTACGGAAATGTTTGAAAAGAAATGACTATATTACCCTTTCCTTAAATTAGAAATTACAGAAATGCCCTTGAGGTGAAAATGACGATAATGCCCCTGGATATTTTTGAAAACTACAAAAATACCCCTAGATATTTTAGTGAGATATTTTAAGGTAGAAATTAAATAAATGCCCTTGGATATTTTGGAAATGACAAGAATACCCTTAGATATTTTGGCTAGATATTTTATGGTAGAAATGACAATTATGCCCTATGATGAATGATGAAATTATCATAATGCCCTTTAGGTCAGAAATGACCAGATATCCTTAGAGATTTTGTAAGAATATGATGAAATTACAGAATACTCTTGACTGACAGAATATCAAAATAGTTGTGACTGTAATATCTTGAATTTTTAAACATATGATTAAGCATGTGTTAAGCTTAGGATTAAGCTTATAATGGAGGATATATAATTAGGCCTTGGAATCCCTTGAAAGGAGGCTTAAAGGCTTGAGAAAGAGTGGAAATAGGCTGTTCTGGCCTGCGGCGCGACCCGCGTGAAGTGCGGCCCGACCCGCGCCAGATGTACATATATGCCAATGCTGTCTGGCCTCCCGCGCGAGTAGCGTGAAGTACGGCGCGAGTAGCGTGGGAAGTGGCTCAGAAATGACATTTTCTTTCTGCCAGCCCACGCGAGTAGCGTGGGAGTCCACGCGAGTAGCGCCACAGCTGCTGGAGGTTGGCGCGACTAGCGCCATAATGGCGCGAGTAGCACCATAAGTGCTCCAGAAAGTCTGTTTTTCACTGGAGCTTGGCGCGGGTAGCGCCATATATGGCGCGACTAGCGTGGGAACGTCGGCAGAACCAGAATTTAAAGGCCAAGACGCGAAAATGGAAGGAAAATCAGCCTTTCTTCTTCCTCTTGCCTCCAATCCTCCATTGATGACCTCCCAAGCTTTTAGGGACCTTATCT